>WOXC01011178.1:0-153179 GCA_011680675.1 Gymnobelideus leadbeateri | reverse complement strand
GTAGAAGGGGATGCGAGGGCTGGCCGTAGGAGTGCTCTGCGAGTGCTGGGCTCCCACTGCCAATCACTGAGAAAGTGCCAGATCTGGGTTTAAGGCATGGTCCTTAAGAAAGAAATCGAGCCCGGTAGTCCCCAAGATAATGTCTATCGAGGTTTCAGGGTGGGCAGAGCACCTGCAGGTAAGAGTAGAACAGATACCCTATTGTGGACAGAGGGAGAAGGAAGGAAGGAGCGAGCTACATTGCCCAACTGGAACTGGCCAGTTGGGTGGCCAGGGGGCAGCCGTTACTATTACTCACAGATTGTTGTTTGTCCCCCGTTCTGGACAGAAATCACTCTGGCCCTCATTTAATGGCCAATAATAGGTCCCAGCCCAAGCTCCACTTGGTCCTTGTTTGAGTCCTGCAAGTTCAGAGTGAGTGTAAGTTAGCAACTTTTTCTGTTTTGACCAGAAATATCCTAAGACTCTTCACCTCCCTGAATGATCTATTTTGGACTAGGTAAATGAGGCCATTCTTTGCCTTATTTCTGAATGGCTGTTGCCTCAGTCAAACTGAGACCTGGAAAAGACCTTAACTTAAAAAGGCCAAGGTCTCCCACTGCATCCTGGGCCATCTCCAGTCATCCTGATCTATATCTTGCCAATGGACCCAGATGGCTCCAGAGGAAAGAGTGAGGCTGGTGACTTTGCACAGCCCTCCCTCAAGTCATGGCATCACCTTCCTGATGTCATGGTTCTCTTTGAGAACACAGAACAAACAACAATAATATTAAATGCCTATTGTGTGTGGGTATGAGTGTGCCAGGCATAGTGCAGGGAAAAGGGGGAGACAAAGTTTAACTAAAACATTCTTAACCTTCATGAAATTTACAATTCATTAAGAGGATAAAAGGGCAGATGGTTAGGTAGTACAGTGGAGAGAGTGCTGGGGCCAGGAGTCAGGAAGAGTAATATACCCCAGTTAAAATCTGATCTTAGACACTTAACTAGATATGTGACCTTGGACAAATCACTTAACCCTGTTTGCCTCAGTTTCCTCATCTGTAAAATGAGTTGGAGAAGGAAATGGCAAACTACTTTAATATCTTTGCCAAGGAAACTTCAAATGGAGTCACCAAGAGTTGAAGACTACTGAATGGCAATGAAATAAAACACAAGTTCAACCATCAAACACAATATAACATAAATGCATCATAGAATTAACTTCCCAGATTCGACACCATTATATACATGTACCATAGAATTATCCTTCCTTCCCCCCCCAAAAAAGTGAAGTCCAAGGAAAAAAGACCTTATCAATCAGGAAAGGCTTCATGGAGGAGGTAACATTTCAGTTAGTTTTACAAGATGGTAAGAATTCAACAGTTCAAGAGAGGGAGGGAGGACATTTCAGAAATGGAACAAGAGAAATAAAAAGGCAAAGAAAAGCCAAGTTTTTACCACTGAAGCTCCACTGGAAACCAGCCATTATAGCCATTATGTTCTTCACTATAGATCTGATTTCATTGTAAGGTAGAGCAATCCTGGACTCTATCCAAGGGAATTTCATTACCAAAGCGCCAAAAGGACTTTATTATAATGCAATTTCACTTATAAGGCAATCTCATGGCATGGATCCTGAGGCTAGAGTTATAGTGAAGCTCCAGGGCTAGAGCATACACCCTTGCAAATGTAAAAACACTTTCAGCTTAGTACCCCACATTATATGGAATAAGCATTTTAGAGCAAGACTCTATTAGGATACTTCACTGCAACCTTTCTGAATATTTTAAGCAAGGAAGTAATGTAATGTTAATATACTGAAATGTATTAGTAGAAAATAGCTGCAAACTGATATTCTGCATGATTTCAATTGATTAATCATCCAGATGAAAAAGTGATGATACTAATCTATTGGTTCACTTTCAGATAAGTGCCTGCTTTGAATATCAATAGAAAAATTTTCATAGCTCGAACAAGCCTTGTCGGTTTTCCCACCTCTTGTGTTGAATCTCCCCTTAGTAACTTAAAAGAAGGGAAGTTCTGAGGTTTCTACCTCCTTCCTCACATCATCATTCACCAGAATTTTTTTAAACAAGATTTCTTTCTGCTCAGCAGTTCTGATCCAGATGACAGTGATGCTAGAAAAGATAGATAGATAGATATAGATAGATAGATAGACAGATATTCGAGTATTAGTAGCAAATACTTTCATAGATCTGTGATTTAATTCATATGAGTTTACTCCCTCCTTTCATGTCAACTGCAATTACTCCCTGCCTCTATGATTATTATCCATAGCTCTGCATAAATCCTACTCACAAGATCCACCTAATTTCCTGGGGACTCCCCTCATGCTTTGAAATCTTAGAGTAATTAATATCACTTGAGCTATCTGCTTCTCTTACTCATAACATGACCAAATTACAATATTGTAAATTAAAAGTATACTAAAATGAAGCTGTATGTTGTGTAATTATAAGGACTTATTTTAGCTCTAGAAAAGATATGAAAAAATGCATCTCCTTCTCTTCCTTGCAAAGGTGGCAGATTATGAGTGTAGAATGTTGAATATATTATCAGAAGAGTTTGCAATGTTATTTGGTTTTGCTTAATGGTTTTTCTTTGTTACAAGGGAAAGCTTGCTGATCTGGAAGGGATAAGGTTTGTGTATAAGGAAATTACTGTGGTCATAAAAAAAAGAAATGGTATCAAAAATACTAATCTAGGGGTGTCTAGGTGGTGCAGTGAGCGTCGGCGCTGGAGTCAGAAGGACCTGAGTTCCGATCCGGCCTCAGATACTTAACGCATACACAAACAAAAACCTAGCCTTGTGACCTTGGGCAAGTTACTTAACCCCAATTGCCCTCCAAAAAGGAAAAAAACAAAAACAAAAACTAATCTTAAAGATGATTGTTGAGTGGTTCTTTTGAAAAACATTCTGTAATTCTGATTTTCAATGAATGAATGAAATTTCACTTTTATTCAATTCATATGAAAATTTTACTATAATTGGTGATATTATTAATGCTATTAACAAAACTGAACTACACAGTAAATGAATAGATGGATGTATGAGAAAACTAATCCAACAACCTCATAAGGTAAATAAAATGCAGGAAGGGGGCTGTCAGAGGACAGCTACATGTATTATATGTAAAGCTGTGAATTTTTCTGCCATTCTGAAAAGCATTTTTAAAATTAAATTTTATGTTTATTTTTTAGTTTACATTATTCATTTCCACAGGATTTTGAGTTACAAATTTTCTCCCCATCTTTCCCATACCCATCACCCCAAAAAACCAATCCCACTGTATATCCCCTCCCCCAATCTGCTCTCTCCTATATCCTCCCCCATACCTGCTCTGACTTTCCATTAGGGCAAGATGGATCTCCATACCCCAGTGCCTGTATATCTTATTTCCCAGTTGCATGTAAATAATAATAATAATAATAATAATAATTTATTATTTTTAAACATTTGATTTTACAACTTTGAATTCCAGATTCTTTTTCCTCCCTTGTCACCCACCCTTACTGGGAAGATAAGCAATTCAATATAGGTTGTGCATGTGTAGTTATGCAAAACATTTCCATAGTGGATATATTGTGAAAGACTGACTATATTTCCCTCCATCCTATCCCACCCCCTACTTGTTCTATTCTCTAGTTTGACTCTGTCCCTTTTCAAAACTGTTTGCTTCTAACTACCTTACCCCACAACTGCTCTCCCCTCCATCATCCCCCCTCTCATTCCCTTCCCTCCTACTCTCCTGTAAGGTGAGATACCCTATTTAGTGTGTATGTCATTCCCTTCCTAAGCCAAATTCAATGAGAGCAAGGTTGACCCATTCCCTTTTGCCTTCCTGTTCTTCCCCTCCATTGTAACTATTTTCCCTTGCCTCTTCTGTATGAGATAATTTACCCCATTCTGTCTCTCCCCATCTCCTCTCATTATATTCTTCTCTCACCTCTCAATTTCACCTCTTAAATATCATTCCTTCCTATCCAATTGAACTTGTTCCCTTTGTCTATGTATATCTGTACACAGATACACACATTCACATATGTATTCATACACATATATACTCTCCTATATATATATGTATGTATACATATATAGACATTTATATTCCCTTCAATTATCCTCATACCAAGAAAAGTTTCATAAGTTACAATTATTATTTTTCCATGTAGGCATGTAAATAGTTCAACTTTGATAAGTTCCTTATAATTTCTTTTCCCTGTTTACCTTATCATGCTTCTCTTGCTTCTTGTATTTGAATGTTAAATTTTCTATTAAACTCTGGTTTTTTCATCAAGAATGCTTTAAAATCCAGAGTGGCTAGGGGTGGCTAGGTGGTACAGTGAGTAGAGCGTCAGCCCTGAAGTCAAAAGGACCTGAGTTCGGATCCGGCCTCAGACACTTAACACAAAACTAGCCACGTGACCTTGGGCAAGTCACTTACCCCCAATTGCCCTCCAAAAAAGCAAGAAAAAAAAAAGAAAAGATCATGTTAAGTTCACAACATAAAAGGAAATAATTTTTTAAAAGGAGGGGCAGGTGAAAATGGAAGAAGTAAAGACAACTTATTCTACAAATTCATGAAAGATATGACTAGCTTGAAGGAACGAGGGCTGGGGTCATGTTAAAAGTTATTTAAGGAAGGAGGAGATCTGGGCATATTTATAGAAAGTAGCAAAAGTGCCAGAAGATAGAGAGAAATTGAAGATTAGAGAAATCTGAAATTACCAAAGGGGCTAGCTTCCAGATAAGATAAGAGGGACTGAATCAATGGCATAACTACAAGTGTTAGTCTTGGCAAGAAAAAAGACCATCCTCCTCTTTGTCAGAGGCTAAAGCAAAAGAGGGATATAAGAATTCTATAGAGGAGTTTCAAGGTATAGAAAAAAGGAAGAGAAAGTTTATGATTGATGGACTTCATTTATCTCAAGAGGGAAGGAGGAGGGAGTAAATTAAAATAAAAGCCTATAAGGGTTTTGAGCAGCTATTTTGAGGTATACAACAGAGGGTTAATTAAGGAAGGATTAAAAGGGTGATTTTGCAGCAATGAGGACCTCGTTGAGATTAGATAAATTTATAGAAGAACCAAAAAAATATGACTGATTATATAACTCCAGTTGTGTTTAGCTAGGGTGGATGGATGGGGGGAGCAGAGGAGGAGAAGTAGTGTGGATATAGTGATGGTAACCTAATGCTGTTTAACAAGGCATGAAGATTGAAAGGAAAAAGGGACAAGGAATTCAGTGGTGAGGAACTCCTGTCAAGATTGGGAAAAAAAAAAAAGGAAAGTGAAGTCAGAACCACGGTGATGGATTTGGAAGAAGGTAGGAGATGAAATATAGGTCACACAATGAAGAATGTTGTGTTAAGAATTTCAGAGTTCTGGATCATGGTTATAGAACAATTATGGGTAGTGGTGACATGCAAATTCCTGTATGTTGATAAAGCATAGTGAAGGTCACAACAGGTATTGGACTAAGAGGCCAAGCTTTTTGATAAATCAATTAGATAACTTCCCATGTATAAGGGTAAGGATTGATTGAAGAGGAAGACTGTGAACCAAGTACTGAACTCATTGAGAAAGAAAGGAGAATAACCTAGAAACTGAGAGAAAACTGCAGTCAAGATTTGGACAGGGTGATATAGACAGATGGAATAAACTTCAAATGAGATGTGGTTATTGACTGATAACTACAAGAGTGTTTGGAAGTGGCAAAACAAGATATACGTTTACTCATCCTCCTGATCAAAGTGTTCGGAGTCATTAAAAAAAAGTACATCCAGTACTGGAGAAGATCACCAAAAATAATGGTTTGAGATGGGGTCAGGGAGGAGAGAAAGAGAAGAGCTAGGTTTTCCCTAAGATAAGAGTATGGAAGAGGTATGAAAAAAGGAGAGAAGCTTGGTAAGAAAGAGAATAATAGTTTCAAAGGACACAACAGAGGGGTAGGGATCTATACCTCAAAGATGACATTCTTTAAAATAAATATATAAGCAGCTTGTCTCTGCTTAGTTTACATGCACATGCTGATGCTATAATCATTGACACAAGGTGACAGATCCTAACATAACACCAGCAATAAAGGAAAAAGTTATTTGGAAGTACTTGCTCATTTTTCATTAACTAAAGAAGTGAACCGGTGAAGAAGAAAGCCTCAAGAGGCTGAAAATATCATATAACCATTGATATGGTAAGCTTGCAGGCTCTCAAACTCTGGTGAAAAGCACATGGTCCACAATAAAGTAATCCTATAATTGCAATGGACAAAGGTAGATTTACTCTTATGAAAATAATACCAGCACTGAGTTGAGACAGGATCTCAAGCTAGAACTACAGGTAAAACCGAATAAATTGAATGTTGAATATGCAACCTTAAAGACAGTCAACTAGCATGTTTAAGAAACAAAAAATGAAAGTTATTGTCTTGCATATTCTTCACTAAAGTTCCACTCTCAATGCTATGCAAGCTCTATCACGTCCAGCTAAGCTGGAAAGGCTTCACAGACAGGTTAAGTATTAAGTCTGTTGTCCAAGGACCAGCCTTGATTTGGAGAGATTTATCATCAGAATGTTGGCCACTGGGTGACAAATTGCCTTTGATCACAGTACTAAGGAAGACTATCCATTTGGGTTTTGAGAGATTATGATCTATAACTGCAATTCAGTAAGTATTAGTTTCGTGCATACTACATATTGGCCAGGTACTGGGCTGGGGGAAGGGATAAAAAGACAAAAAAATAGTTCTTGACATTTAGGAGCTTGGGGTCTACAATGGAAAAACAGCATCTATGTAGACAAGTCAACACAAAATGAATACAAAATAATTGGGGGTGAGGGAAGCACTAAATTGGGAGGGGAGGAGAATTAGGAAATGCCTTTAGTAGAAAGTAACCTTTTCCTTGAGCCTGGAAGGAAGCTAGGAGTTTCTCTAGGAGTTTGAGTTTGAAAGAGAGGACAGATATGGGACAATAGCTTGAGAGTTAAAGGAAATGTTTTTTAAATTTTCTTTTCAAATAAAGACCCTCCCTCCTACCCTCCCCACACCATTAAGAAAAAACAAAACCATTACAAACATGTATGTATAGTAAAGTAAAACAAATTCCCAGTCAAAACCCCCAAAACAAAACAAGTATCAATCTGCTGAGTCTAACACCTCTCTATCAGGAGGTAGGTAAAACATTTCATCATAAGTATTCTGGAAATGTAGTTAGTCAGTGAATTGATCAGAGTTCCTAAGTCAGAATTTTTTTTCTTTACAATATCATTGGTATTGTATAAATTATCCTACTGGTTCAGCTCACCTTATTCTGTATTGGTTCACAGAACTTTTTCCAGGCTTCTCTGAAACTATCCCTTTCATCATTTCTTATAGAAAAATACTATTGTCACTTTCATATAAAATAACTTGTTCAGTCATTTTTCAATTTATGGGCACCCATTCAGTCTCTAATTCTTTAACAATGCAAAATGAGGGGCAGCTAGGTGGTACAGTGAATAGAGCACTGGTCTTGGAGTCAGAAGGACCTGAGTTCAAATCTGACCTCAGACACTTAACACTAGCCGTGTGATCTTGGGCAAGTCACTTAACCCCAATTGCCCTGCCTTCTACCCTCTAAAAAATGCAAAATGAGCTGCTATGAATATTTTTATACATATGAGTTCTTTTTCTCTTTCTTTTATCTCTTTAGAGATCTTACAGGGTTATTGCTTAGTTGACGTATACATACAGTCTAATAGCTTTTTGGAAATAGTTCCAAATTGCTTGCCAGAACAGCTGAACCAACAGTGAGTCAATGTACCTGTTTTCCTATAGCCCCTCCATCATCTGTCATTTTTCCTTTTTGGTCAACTTTGCCAATAGGATGTGTGAAAGGTAGAATCTTATAAATGTTTTAATTTGTATTTCTCTAAAACAGTAGTGGTTTTTTTTTTTGTTATTGATAACCTGGGTTTGGTTTTTTTTTTCCTAAAAACCACCTATCCATATCCCTTGATCATTTGTAAATTGGGGAATGGCTCTTATTGTGACATATTTGAATTGCTTCAGTATATATTTTGAAAGTGAGACCTTTATCAGAGAAATTTGTGACAAAGATTTTTCCCATTTACCTGTTTGGGAAGGTTTTTTTTTTTTTTAATGGGGGAGATCTAATTGGTCATTCAGTAAATTAATAAACATTTAGTAAGTGCCTAGTATGTGCCAGGAACTGTACTAGGCACAAGGGCTACAAAAAGAGTCAAAAGATAGTTTCTGTTCTCAAGGAGCTCCCAATTTAAGGCAAATATTAGGGAGATGCCTGTGGCTTAGGGAGAGATTGAAATTTAGGGAGGTAGAAAGAAGATATTTTAAAGAGCCAATAGAGAATAGGATCAAGAGCCTAAAGAGGAAGGGGGAAAAAGAGCCTAAAGAGTAGGATTACCCTATACTTGGATGCCCAGAAGTTCTGAGCCTTCAAAGGATATTCTGTCCTGGTGGAATAGGTGGGAAATGATAACAGTGATGAACATATAAATCCTTAAAGTACCAAAGTTTTTTTTAACAAATGCCCAGATCTCACATAATACCTTTTATTCTCATATTCTATTCTGCATTATAGTTAAAAATATTTTTTGTTTGAAACTGTGATTTCATCAGTATAGGGAGCTCCCAGTAAGGTAATGACCTCCTGCTAATGCAGATTGGCAACAGTTCTGAGATTTAGAGTCTTAGAGAGTTGCCTTTGGTATTAAGAGGTTAAAAAGACTTGCCTTGGGTCCCTCAGATATGTGGGTCACAGGCAGGAATTGAATGTCTTTCTGAATTCAATCTTTCTAAAATGCAAAGTCAACCCTCTATCTACGACATCATACTGCCTCTCCGGTTATTGGACACTATTGCATATTTCAGGGCAGGGATTATGATATCGATCATCATTTTCTATTTCTCTCTGCCAGTAAACAGGTAAACTCACTTATATAGCTCTGTGCTTTCAATCACATTCCCCTAAGGGCAGTAATACAAATATTATTTCTATTTTACAGATAATACAAGTAGAGGCAGGTCAAAAAAGCATTACTTTGTGCTAGACACTGTTCTAAGTGCTGGAGATACAAGGGAAAGAAGGGAACAAACATTTATTAGATGCTTACTATGTGCCAGGCATAATGCTAAGTGCTTTACAAGTATTATATCATTTGATTCTCTCAACAGTTCTGTGAGGCAGGTGCTATATTGTTATTCCTGTTTTGCACCTGAGGAAACTGAGGTAGGCAGAAGTTAAGTGACTTGCCGACAGTCATACAGCTAGTAAGTGTCTGAAGTCAGGTCTGAAACTAAAATCTTCCTGTTTCTAGGTTCAGTGCTCTATCCACTGTATCACAAAGACAGGTAAAAATAGTCCCTGTCCTCAAAGACTTCACATTCCAATGGGGGAAACAATATGCAAACAACTATATGCATACAAGCTACGTACAAGACAAAGTGAAGGTATTCTCATAGGAAAGGCACTAAAGTGGAATCAGGAAAGGCTTCTTGTAGAAGACAAGATTTTAGTAAGATCCAAAGGAATCTAGGAGGCAGAGATGAGGAAGGAGAGAATTCCAGTCATGGAGAATAGCCAGTGAAAATACCAGGAGTCTAGAGACTGAGTGTCTTATTCAAAGAATAGCAAGAAGGCTAGTCACTGGATCAAAGGGTAGATGGGAGCAGTACAGAACAAGGTGTAAAAAAATCTAGAACAAATGGAAGGGATCAGGTTCTAAAGGGCTTTAAATGAAGAATTTTATATTTGATTCTAGAGGTAACAGAGAAACACTGAGGTTTATTGAATAGGAAGATGACACAATCAGATCTGTGCTTAAGGAAGATCAATTTGGAAGTGGACTAGGGGATGGAATTGGAAAAGGAAATGGCAAACCACTTCGAATCTTTGCCAAGATAACTCCATGGACAGTATGGTTCATGAGGAGGTCATGAAAAGTTGGACACAACTGAATGATTGAACAACATCAGAGTTTGGACCAGAGTGGGGTAAAACCCTGAGGCAGGGAGACCAGTCAACAGGTTATTATAATAGGCCAGGTGTGAGGTGATAAAGGCCTATACCAGAGTGATTGTAGGGTAAGGGGAGAGAAAAGGATCCTATATAAGAAATTCTACAAAGTGGAATCAATAGGACTTGGCAAATAATTGGATATGGGGAAGGAGGAGGAGTGAGAGTAGGAAGGTTGCAAGCCTGGGTGATTGGACAAATGAGGGTGCCCTCCACAGAAATAAGGAAGTTGTGAAAAGGGGAGCATTTGGAGGGGGAAATTAGTTCCATTTTGGACATATTGTATTTAAGATGTCTATCAGATATCTAATCTGAGATGTTGAAAAGAAAGTTGGAGATCTGAGACTAAAGGTCAGAGGAGAGATTAGGGTTGGATCTAAGAGTCATCAGCACAGAGATGATGACTGAAACCAAGGGAGATGATGACATCACTAAGTGAAATAAATCAAGGGATAAGAGAAGAGGACACACCCATTTTTAAGGAGTGTAGGAGATAGCAAAGAAGACTAAGAAGACTAAGAAGGTATGGTCAAGACAGGAGGAGAGAACCTCAGCAAAAAAAAAAAAAAAAACCGGAGAGGAGAGAGTATGGGAAGATGATAATCAGCAGTGTCAAAGGCTACATAAAGGTCAGGAAGAATGATTTTTAAAAAGCAATTTGATTTGGCAATTAAGAAATCACTGATGACAATGAGTAAGCTAAGGCTCAAGGATACATGGATACACATAGATACACAGCTTTTATCATCATTCAGTCATGTCTAACTCTTCATAATCCCATTTGGGTTGTTTTGTTTTGTTTTGTTTTGGCAAAGATACTGATGTGGTTTGCAGTTTCCTTTTCCAGTTCATTTTACAGATGAGGAAACTGATGCAAACAGGATTAAATGACTTACCAAGGCTCACACAGCTAGTCAGTGTCTGAAGAGGGATTTTGTACTCAATTCTTCCTGACTCCAAGTCAAGCACTACATCCACTTTGCCACCTAGCTGCCTGTGGACACGAAGCTAGTAAGGATTAAAGAAGGATTGTGAAGCTATATCAATTAATCAAGTACAAGCAATATATGGTAGGCACTGTGCTAAGTGCTAGGAATAGAGAGACCAACAAAACAAAACAGTTCTTGCCCTCAAGGAGCTTACATTTCATTGGGAGAAAACAACATGTACATAGAAAATTAAATATTAGATATATATGGAATCAATAGAAAGTAATCTGGGAAACAAGAAGGAACACTAACAACCAGGGGAATCAGGGAAGAAAGGAGATGAATTTTGAAAGCCGCTAGGAAAGAGAATTCTAGACATAGAAGCCAAGACGTATAAAGGTGTGTGAGAGGACAAGGAATGTCACGTAAGGGGAACTGCAAACAGGCCAGTTTGATTAGAACACAATATATGAGTGTAATGGTAATCTGAAATAAGGCAAGCAAAGTAGAATGAAGCTAGATTACAGATTTCATAAAACCAAAGAGGACCTTGTATTTTATCCAGAAAGAAGAGGGAGCCACTGGTGCTTTTAGAGCAGGGCAGTGACATGGTTAGATCTGATCTCTAAGAATACTGATTTGAAGAAGATTTGTAACTCAAAATCTGATGGAAATAAATGATGTAAACCAGAAGTTAATAAAGAATTTGAAAAGAAAGTATGAAAGCTATGGGGAGCCAGGCGGTACATTGGGTAGAGCACCAGCCCCGGAGTCAGGAGGATCTGAGTTCAAACGTGACCCAAGACACTTGACACGTACTAGCTGTGGAACTTTGGGCACATTTAATCCTGAGAGCCCAGCAAAATCAATAAAATAACCTACTACAGCTTAAAAAGATAAAAAAGAATATGGATTTAAGAATATCAACTATGCAGAGTTTGGATTAGAAATCCAAGAAGCTGGCTGCCTGAAGACCATGGTAGTAGTCCAGTCCAGAAGTAATGAGGAGGGGCAGCTAGGAGATGCAGTGAATAGAGCAACAGCCTTGAAGTCAGGAGGACCTGAGTTCAAATGTGACCTCAGACACGTGACATCTGTGTAACCTTAGGCAAGTCATTTAACTTGCCTTACCTTGCCCCCTCCAAAAAAAAAAGTAATGAGGAGTTGAACTAGGGTAGCATCTATGTGAATGGGAAAAGTAAAGATTTCCTAGAGTTATGGAGAGAGGAATGACACTGTCTGGCAACTTATTGGTTAAATGGGATGGATGAGTGAGAGTGTGGATTCAAGGATAGCACTGATAGAATTCTGGGTAAATTTCAGATGGTGAAGCCCTCAACACAGATACAGGGAAACTTAAAAAAAACAAAACACAACATGATTTGGGAAGGAAAAATACTTTGGGGCTTGTTGAGTTTGACATGTTTCTCAGATAGCCAGTTCAAAATATCCAATAGACAACTGTGAAGTAGGACTGGAGCTCAGGGAAGAGGCTGTGGCTGTATAGAGAAGTGTGAATCATTTGCAGAGAGAGTTTAATGGAATCTACAGGAACTGCTAAGTCACCAAGTAAGAGTATTAGGGAGAAATGAAAAGGTACAGCATAGAGTCTTGATGATCTAACATAGATGAAGATCCAGCCAAAGAAATGGAGGAGGAATGGTTAGACTAATAGAAGGGGAACCAAAAGAAGGCAGTCAGTCAATAAGCATTTATTAAGCACCTACTATGTGCTTGACATACAAAGAAAGGTGAGATATTCCCTAATTCTCACAGTTCATAATCTAATGGAGGTGACAACATGCAAATAATTATGTATTATATACAGGATAAACTGGAGATAATCAACAGAGGGTGGGTACTAGAATTAAGGGGAATTGGGAAAAGCTTCCTTTAAGAAACTGGATTTTAGGGGCCGCTAGGTGGTGCAGTGAGTAGAGCGTTGGCCCTGGAGTCAGAAGGACCTGAGTTCGGACCCAGCCTCAGACACTTAAAGCACACACAAATAAAAACCTAGCCGTGTGGCCTTGGGCAAGTTACTTAACCCCAACTGCCCTCCAAAAAAAAAAAAAAAAAAACCCAAAACAACAACAAGAAACTGGATTTTAGCTGGGACTTGAAAGAATTGAAGGAAGACAAGATGGAGAGCATTCCAGGCATGGAGTTAAAATGTCTGGAGTCTGCAGATGGAACATCATAAAAACCCAGAGATGAAGGAGCATTCAGGAGAAGGTGCTCAATTGTTTCAAATGCTGTAGGGACATAGAGAAGGATTTGTATTGAGAAAAAAAATCACCAGATTTGGAAAATGAGACATCACTTTGAAGAAAGCAATTTTAGTTAAATGATGAAGTTGACTACCAAATTGCAGCATTTAGAATAGATGAGAAAATAAGAATATAGAAAAATTTTTTCAAATATTTTGGCTAAGAAAGAAGAGACAGGATCATAGCTAGCAGGTATGGTGGAATATAGTGAGGGTTTTCATTTTTAAGGTTGTGGAAGATATGGGCATGTCTGTGGGCAGTAGGGAAGAAACTAATTTTTGTTGCTGTTCAGTTGTGTCTGATTCTTTGTGACTCCATTTGGGGTTTTCTTAGAAAAGATACTAGAGTAGCTTGCCATTTTTTCTCACTTAATAGTATTTTTTTCCAATTACACGTAAAGATAGTTTTCAACACTCATTTCTATAAGATTTTGAGTTCCAAATTTTTCTCTCTCCCTCCCTTTTCTCCTCCCTCCCCCAAAACAAAAATCTGATGTAGATTATACATGTACAGCATGTTAAACATATTTCCACATTAGCCATGTTGTGAAAGAAGAATCAAAACAAAAAGGAAAAACAACTAGAAAGAAAAACAAAAAAAAAAGAGTAATAGATAATGAAGATTTAAGGGAGATAATAGTGGGGGCAATCTACAGAAGATGGGGAGGTGATGAGATCGAGGAACATGTATTAGATAAGGATTAGCCTTGGCAAGGACCACTTCCCCAACGGAGCCTGGGGTGAAGGAAGAAAGAATGAGAGACGTCAAGGGGTTATGAGATGAGGAAGATAGAAGAGAGTCAAATTGTAAAGGCTTGATTTTTCTCCTTTGTAACTATATAGGGTAAGGTCCTTGGCTGAGGAGTTGGGAGAAAGGGAATTCTGCCGTGGTCTTGGGACGGAGAGGATATTTGGAATATCTGCTGCACTGAGTGGGTAGAGAATAAGAGAGGAGTTAAAGGATTGCCTTGCTGCAATGAGAGTCTAGTTGAGATCAGTTATCATACATTTGTAGTGGATCCAGTCATTCCAGTTACATTACTTCCTCCAATTTCATTCCAGAGCATGAGTATGAACAAAGGAGGAAGACCGATACTATTGCAAAATTGGGGTTTGGCAGGAATATCTCTAGGACAGGGAATTCCAGAGTGGATTACAGTGTAAAGTTGACTGGGTTATCTGAGGGTGAGTATATGCTGGACTAGAGGAGTTGTCAAGAGTTGAGATCGGTTTAGGAGGAAAAAGGTCACTCTCAAGAGAGGTTTCAGAATTCTTGATCATGAAAGTGAAACATGTGGGTGATAGCAATCTCAAGGATGTAACCATTCCTACGTTTACTTGAGGCAGAATGGAGAAACAGGGTATGGGGAGCTGAGATAACATTACAACATATTTGTTGAAATTCCCTAGACTAAACTGTGAGCCAGGTACAAGACTCACCGAGAAATGAGGGCAAGTGGAATAGACATGTAACAACTACCAAGATTTCAATCAGATGAAAAACTTGGATAAACGTCAAATGCAGAGACGTGGCTGAGTGAGGGTCTAGAAGTAGCATTGAGGGGCTGTTCTCATTGGGGAAGAAGGCTGAAGAGAGCAATCGTCCAGAACGGCCCTGAAGCTGCAAACCTGGGAGACGGGAGGGTGGTCCCTATCACAACAAGGAAGCTGGGGCGGTGGGGGATATGCGGAGCTGAAGGCGCCTATTGGGCATTCAGTTGGAAATAGCCACGAGATAGCTGGCGATACGGGACTGAGCTCAGAGAAGAAACTAAGGCTGGATATAAATCACAGACCTCTAGATTACAACCTTCTGCTTCTCCTGCAACTTCACTCAAGTGGAGGAAGGCACTGGCTGGATAGGCAGGGATTTTACACTAAAGAGGCTGAGAAAGAGAGCGCGAGGTTAGAAGGAGAAGCCCGACTTCCGTTGGGACCTCCTGCAGAGAAAGGTAAGGAGATACTAGCTTCGCGGCGCAATCGAAAGCCATCGGGGAAACCAAGCGCCACCCATAAGGTTCAACAGAAGCCACCTCATCATTGGCTTTGAGGCCGTCCACACCTTAAATCTCAAACAGCAGCCCCAACCTTCGGAAGGCAGGACAAAGGGTAATCGGAAATCCGGTGGTGCGCAGTGCAGGCCGGTATCTGTAGGCAGGTGGAGAAAGACCCAAGAATCGAAGAACTTCCGGCTAGTTGCCGCAATGATCGCTGGGGCTTGTAGTAAAAAGAGAAAAATGCTTGGCGCTTGGGCGAGAGGTCTGGCTCTGAGTTTCTCTTCGCTTCCAGCAGTCTCTCACAGTAAGCATCGCAAAGCACAACGATGCAATTGGCTATCATCACCTTAAAAAATAATTCTTCTCCTCCCATTTGTCCTCACCGCTGCCATCAGGAACCTGTGTCGGTCCCTTTAATTTAAATGAGTTTCCCATTGCGCATTGAGCGCGAGGCCTTTGTGATTGGTCCAGAGAAATCCTACGTCCAAGATTCAAATCCTGGCGCGTGAACGTTAGTCCCGCTCCGGGGAGGAGGAAGCTGGTCCCGGGCGGCGTTAACGAGCGGCTACACTGAGTCTGAGGACCCAGAGTGAGGTGGGAGCCCCGCTGGGGTCTTGGGGTGGGTGGGACTCTCCTCGGCCTCGTCGGTCGCGGGACGGCGGTGTAGGGTGTATTGGGCCCTCCCCGGACGGGCCGGGCCGAGCGGAGGAGCCGACGCGCCTCGAGGTTCTCCCTGACGCGCCCTTGCTTCTTCTCCGCCTGGTTTTAGGTTTCTCTGCGAGGCTCGTCATGGCTTCCCAGCCGAGTTCGGTTGGCAAGAAGAAGGATGAGAAAGGAAAGAACATCCAGGTGGTTGTGAGATGCAGGTAGGAGACGCGCGAGATTCCCCCCGCGGGGTCGTGTCCTTAGGTGGGCTGGAGGCTGGCGGGAGGTCTGGGGGACAGGCGAGTGTTGACATCTGCATTTGATCTCGCGCGTCTTATTGGAGCCCGGAAAGCCCCGGGTGTGAAGCGTCTGCTCTCTCCCCGGTGCCTTTCCCGGAGCCGCGGGCTCGGAGCCGGTGCGGGTCTGTGCTGTGCGAGGGCCCCCTGCCCTGGCCCGGCCGCGGCCTTCGGGGCTGGCGCGGTCCGCGCCGCTGTGACGGCTCTTTGCTGGTGGAGTTGGTTTTCACAAGAGCAGCTTGTTCTTCCACTTTGACTTGAAGCTGGAGTTTTTGTGCAGCGCTTAGCCTGGGACATAGAAGGCGCGTGATAGAGGTTTATCGATTGATTGTCTAAGCTTTGAATGTGTGTGTGTGTGTGTGTGTGTGTGTGTGTGTGTGTGTGTGTGTTTAGTTATTATTTTAAGGGTAGCTAAGTGGTGAAGTGGATAAAGTGATCTGCATGTAGTCAGGAAGACTCTTCTTCTGGGTTCACAAAAATCTGGCCTCAGACACTACTAGCTGTGTGACCTTGGGCAAGTCACTTAACCCTGTTTGCCTCCGTTCCTTATCTGTAAAATGGACTGGATAAGGAAATGGCAAGCCACTCTTTGCCAGGAAAACCCCAAATGGGGTCAGGAAGAGTCAGACAGGACTGAACGTAGGACACAAGCTTTGTGTCCATGGGCAAGTCACTTGAGCCTCAGCTTTCTCGCTTTTTATCCTCGTTCTCTTAACTTTGTTTTTCAGTCAGTTAAGGAAGCTGCAGCTCTGGCAGGTTAAGTGGCCCCCGAATCACACCTGGGAGTAAGCATCAGTTGAGATTTGAACCGCAGTTGCTTGACTCCAAAGTCAGGGATCCTTCTACTATACCGGATGACTTAGTAGGCCCGATTTATCTTGTGTGAAGGGGAATGGAGGGGCCTTTATTGTTCATATTTTGATTTAAAATAAGAGGTGGGTAGGTGGCCCATGGGTGTCCAGAGTGCCAGGATCAGGAAGACTTGCATTCAGATTCAGCTTTAGAACACTTAGCAGTTGTGTAATCCTGGACAAATTACTTAACTTCTGTTTGCCTCAGTGTCCATTACTGTAAAATGGGGATAATAATGGCCCCTATCTCCCAGTGTTGTCACTGAGGACCCAAGGAGACAGTTTTTGTAAAGCACCTGTAGCTATATAAATGCCTTTTGAGTTCTGTAATAAGTTGCACACATTATTTATGAAACTAATCACCTTTTTCAATTAGTGTCTTGTTATATTACATAAGACTAAAAGCCAAGGACAAAGGATAGTGATTTGAGAGAATGTCAGAGTCTAATGGGATAGGGATGTAATAATATAATATTATAGGGATAGAATCTCAAAAAATCGGGTTGAAGATTGGATAGAGATGGGCTGCTACTGAGAGCATTGGGCTTAAGGATCAAGGAAGGGATGATGCCCAAAGGGGTTGACCACCTTTTCAACAGATATTGGAGTAGAGAAAAGTAACACATTTAAAGGTGGAGTGAAGCTAAAGAAAAACTAAAAAGCTCCCTGCCTGATCCCTGTTTTTTCAGTAAAGTATGATGTAAGACCCTTAGCTGTAACAGTTGATTAAGAATGGTGTGGGAGGCTTGAATAAAAAGCAGGTTAGGGAAATCTTCACTGATAGAGAATTGATTAGGCTGAAGTCAAAGACTGTCTCATGATGGTTTTGCTCTATAGTTCAGGCACATTGAACTACTCAGTCCCCACTATACACCCTGTACCTCCCACATTTGTACCTTTGTTTAGGTTGTTTCCTAGGTCAGGAAATGTTTTCCTTTTCCTTCTTCACCTGTTAAATTCCAATTATCCTTTATTTAATATTTTTTCCCAATTACATGTAAAAACAATTTTAACATTTTTTTTTCCAATTTTGAGGTCCAAATTCTCTTCCTACCTCCTCCTTGAGAAGACAAGCAATCTAACATATGTTATACATGTGTAGGCATGCAAGACACGTTTCCATGTAACTCATTCTGTGAAAGAAGACACAAAAAAACCCCCAAGAGAAATAAAGAAAGTAAAGAAAAAGTATCTTTGATCTTCCTTCAGGGTCTACCAGTTCTTTCTCTGGAGATGGACAGCACCTTTCATTATAAGCACTATAGAATTGTCCTGGATCATTGTATTGCTGAGAATAGCTATGTTATTCATAGTAGATCATCATACAATATTGCTGTTACTGTGTATACTGTTCTTCTAATTCTGCTCATTTCACTTTTCATCAGTGCATATAAGTCCATGTTTTTCTGAGAGCATCCTACTCATCATTTCTTAAAGCACAATAATATTCCATTGGAGTCATATGCAATAACTTGTTCAACTATTCCCCAGTTGATGAACATCCCCTCAATTTCCAATTCTTTTCCACCACTAAAGGAACTGCTATAAATATATTTTTTTTTAATGTAGGTCCTTTTCCTTTTTTTTAAATCTCTTTGGGATACAGACCTAGTAGTGGTATTGTTGCAGTTTAAACCCAGGGACGACAAAAACTGTTGTGGTGGGAGATCTGCCCACCCAAAAACTGTTGGGGTTTCATGATGAAACTGTCTCAAAGAATTCAGAGTCAGACCACCTCTAATCTAAAGTATAGGCATTTATTGAGATTGATGCCTCTCATGAAGTGGGCTAAGTTCCAAGAGGAACCAGCAACTTCAGAGAAAGCAAGATGGATTTTTATAGGGTAAAGATACAGTTATATAACAGAAATTTACATAGAATAGAGGAATATCATTAGTATTAAAAAGGCAGGAGGAGTTTGTTAAGGGATTAGGTAATGGAGGAGGGGTCCCATCTGTGGTTTGGTGGTTAAGCATTCTGGCAGAATTGTGGTCCTGTTTCGTTAAGACAGATAGTTAGGTATTGTGGTCCTGTCTTGGGCTAGATGGATGATGTGATTGTGATTGAATACAAGAACACACCTGTTTCTGTGGGAATGAGTCTGAGGACCAAGTAGAAGTAGTAGCTGGGTTCCCATCACATGGACATACCTTCTGTTTCTCCGGGAACTAAGAGTTCAGGGACACATCTGTTGTTCCAGTGAGCAGTGAGGCATATATGAAGAAGTGAGGACATTGGGGGAGGGGTGCTGCTGGGTAGGTGCAACAGGCCTGTTGTTACTACTCCGACATCTTGACTCCACCCCCATGGGCCTGTTGTTTAGTGGGGCCAGGCTATAATGAAGTTAGAATATTGGGTCTGGGGGCAGCTTTATAAAGATTCTATCAGTATTGCTTGGTCAGAGGATATGTGTGCATAGTTTTATAGCCCTTTAGGCATAGTCCAAATTGTTCTCCAGAATGGTTGAATGAGTATATAGCTTCACCAGTAGTGCATTAATATTTTAATTTTATCACATCCCCTCCAACATTTGTCATTTTCTAGATGTGAGGTAGTAGCTCAGAGTTGCTTTAATTTGCATTTCTCTCTTTAATAGTGATTTAGAGCACTTTTATATGACTATAGATAGTTTTGATTACTTTGAAATACTGCCTGTTCATATCCTTTGATCATTTATCAGTTGAGGAATGGCTCTTATTTCTGTAAATTTGACTCAGTTTTTATATGTTTGGGAAATGAAGTCTTTATCAGAGAACCTCACTGTAAAAAAAATTTTTTCACAATAATGATTGCCAACTATGAATTTCCCTCCATTCCCCCCCCCCCCGTTTATTCTGTTCTGTCTCTACTTTCACCCTGTCCATCCTCAAAAATGTTTTGCTTCTTTTACCTCCATCAAACTGCCCTCCCTTCTTCTATCAGCTCTCCCTCCCCTCTTCTCTTATCCCCTTCCCTTCCTACTTTCCTGTATGGTGAGATAGATTTCTGTACCCAGCTGAGTGTATATTATTCCCTCTTTGAACCAGTTACAATGAGAATAAGGTTCATGTGCTCCCCTCCCCAATCCCTCCATTTTCCCCTTTTACAGTAGTAAAATCTCTTTCAGGCCTCTTTTATGTCTCATAATTTATCCTATTCTACCTTTCCCTTAGATAATCATACCATCACATTCAACTCACACCTCTTCTTTCTGTCTATGTCTACTCCTGGCTGCCCTAATAATAAGAAAAATTTTAGGAGTTAAAAATATCATTGTCCCATGTAGGAATATAAAGAGTTTAACCTTATCAAATCTCTTATGATTTCTCTTTCCTGTTTTCCTTTTTATGCTTCCTTTGCATCTTGAGTATTTGAAAGTCAAATTTTCTATTCAGTTCTGGTCTTTTCATTGGGAATGCCTGAAAGTCTTCTATTTCATTGAATATCCATTTTTTCCCCATGAAGGGTTATAGTCAGTTTTGCTGGATAGACAATTACAAATCTTGGTTGTAATCCCTAGCTCTTTTATCCTCTGGAATATAATATTTCAAGCCCTCCTATCTTTTCATGTAAAAACTGCTAAATCTTGTGTTATCTACTGACTGTGATATTTAAATTGGATTTTTTTTTTATTGATTGTAGTATTTTCTCCTTGATTTGGGAGGTCTGGAATTTGACAACAATATAACTGGGAGTTTTCATTTTGGGATCTCTTTCAGAAGGTGATCAATGTATTCTTTCAATTTTTGTTTTACCCTCTGGTTCTAGAATATCGGAGCAGTTTTCCTTGATAATTTCTTGGAAAATGTTATCTAGGCCCTTTTTTTGATCACGACTTTCAGGTAATCCAATAATTCTTTAATTATCTCTCCTGAATCTGTTTTCCAGGTCAGTTGTTTTTCTAATAAAATATTTCACATTTTCTTCTATTGTTTTTATTTGATTGTTTCTTGATGTCTGATAAAGTCATTAGCTTCCACTTGCTCAATTCTAGCTTTTAATGAATTATTTTCTTCAGTGAGCTTTGTGCCTCCTTTTTCATTGGTCCAGTTCTACTTTTTAAGGAGTTCTTCTCTTCAGTGAACTTTCCTGCTGGTGACTATCCAGCCTTCCCTCTCTTAAATCCAATACACTTGCAAGTCATGGCATCATCTTCCTGATGATGACATCATTTCTTACTTAGCCTTAATCACTAGATGCATGTTGCCTCAGTCAAGTTGAGTTCTGGGAAAGACCTTAGCTTAAATAGGCCAAGGTTTCCCACTGCATCCTGGACCATCTCTAATCACCCTGATCTATGGCTCCAGAGGAGAGAGTGAAGCTGGTGACTTTGCACAGCCCCCCCTCACTGAAAGCCAATTCAGCTGCATGTCATGGCATCACCTTCCTGATGAGAAGGAAGGACAAACAGGAAGAATTGTTGTGCCTCTTTTGCCTTTTGAGCTATTCTGTTTCTTGAGGTATTATTTTCTTCAGGTTTTTTTTTGTGTGTGTGTGCTTTCTGTACCAACCTGTTGACTCTTTTTCTCTTGATTTTCTTGCATCATTCTCATTTCTCTTCCCAATTTTTCCTCTACTTCTCTTACTTGATTTTTTTTTTTTTAACAGGGGGAAAGGCAATTGGGGTTAAGGGATTTGCCCAAAGTCACATGGCTAGTAAGTGTTAAGTGTCTGAGGTCAGATTTGAACTCAGGTCTTCCTGACTCCAGGGCCGATGCTCTATTCACTGCACAACCTAGCCACAACTCAATTTTTAAAATCCTTTTTGAGCTCTTCTGTGACCTGAGACCAATTCATATTTTTCTTCGAGGCTTTGGATGCAGAAATTTTGACTTTGTTTTCTTCTGTGTGTTTTGATCTTCCTTGTCACTATAGTAACTTTCTATGGTCACAGATTTTTCTGTGGTTTGCTCATTTTCCAGCCTATTTCTTGACTTTTAACTCTGTGCTAAAGCGGGGCTCTGCTTCCCAAGTGGAGAGGGTGCTGTCCCAAGCGGCAGGGTTTATTTTGTGCATCTGTTTTTAGAGGTAATTCTGGGGACGTGTAAGTTTTTGGCTCTTCCAGGGTGGTATGATCTAGGGAGAGGTATGTTTATTACTCTCCTGTAGTGTGTACTGGTTCGTGACCACAAGCAGCCTTTTCAACCCTGGAATTGCGACCAGAATCCCTGCTCTTCCGAGGCAGGAAGGTTTGCTGTGCTGGCGCTCCTTCTCACACTGTGACTAAAACCCAGGATTATGACCCAGATTTAAATATAAGCGATGCAACAGAGTCCTATCCCTGGTGCCCGCAGAGGGACCCTTGTCAGTCTCCTCCGGACCTGTTGTCCAATCCTGTCACTATCTGTGGGCTGAGAGGTCTAGAAACTGCCGCTGCTGAGGCTGATTCAGTTGCCCTGACACCGGGGCCAAGTCTGCCCTGGCACTTGCTGCTTGCACTGCACTCTGCTCCTCTTCCACCTTGGTACATCAGATCTTTCCTGCTGACCTTCTGAGTTGTCTTGGACTGGAAAATTGGTTCACTCCATATTTTTATGGTTCTGCGACTCTAGAATTTCTTTAGTGTCATTATTTAAAGGTGTTCAGAAGGGCTTGGGGGCGAGCTCAGGAGAGTCTGCCTTTACTCCGCCATCTTTGCCTCGCCTCTAACATCCTTTAAAAACATAATTCAAGCCCTAGAGTCAGGAGGACCTGAGTTCAAATCCAGTCTCAGACACTTAAAACACAAAACTAGCCATGTGACCTTGGGCAAGTCACTTAACCCCAATTGCCCTAGTTTCCCTCCTCCAAAAAGAAAAAACATGATTCAAATACTATCTCTTACATGAACCATTCCCTTAACCTTGACCAATGTCAGTAGATTCAAGACTACATCTAGAGAATAAGGTGTAAGAAGACTGGAAAGGCAGCAGGGAAATAGATTACGGTTGAATTAGTGCTTTAGGAAAAATATTCATGGTTGTTGCCAAGGTTTGTCAGTTTCACCTTAGCAACATCTCTCCTATACATGAAGCTCCAAATTTATTGTCTATACTGGTTGGAACAGTTCAGAGCTCTATCAGTGTGTCTGTCTTCCCACAGCATTGATTATTTTTATCACCTTTATGAATCATCTCTTATCTTCACCAATTTGAAAGTGAAGGTGAAATCTGAAAAGTAATCTTAATTTTCTCTTATTAGTACTGTAGGGAATTTTTTCACAAGATTGACAATTTGCATTATTCTTTTGAAAATATTTTATTCATCTCCTTTGACTACTCACCTTTTAAGGCTTGGCTTTTAGTCTTGTATTTTTGCCTGTTTCCTTTCTACCTTGACTATTTAGTTTTTATTGGAGATATTCCATGCAAAGAGGTTTTTCTCAGTCTAAGTTTCTCTAGTTATCTTGGCTAGCTTTTTATAAATAACTTTTAATTTTGTGTAATCAAAATTGTCTTTTATGGTCTTTTCTAAACCCCTCCTTCTCCCCTCCCCCATAGAACTGAAAGATTTCTCTTTCCATTTTCATCTAGTTTTTTAATGATGCAATCTTTATATCAGCGTTCAGATCCATTTGATAATTATTCTGGTATATGGTAAAATAAACCTAATTCTGCCATTGTTCTTTAGTTCTCCCACTAAGTCTTGAATAGGAATTTTTCCCCAAGTAATTTTGTTTTGTAAATTTTATCAAACACTGAATTAATGTTACTTATCCAGTCTTTTCCACCCATCCATTTTTCTTGTACTTTGACTTGTACCAAGGAGTTTTTATGATTCCTACTTCATATTATAATTTGATATCTGATATTGCTATACTCCTTCATTTTAGGTTTTTTCCAGATCTCTCCTCAGTTTTTGTTCCACCAAACAAAATTTTATTGTTATTTAGTCCTGTAAAGCACCCCACTAGTAGTTTAGTTGATATAACACTGTCTCCAAATTTGTTTAGCTGTCATAGTTATATTGGTCTAGCCCATTCATGAACAGTGACTCTGTCTCTAGTTATTTAAATCTTTGTTTATTTTCATAAGTAATATTTTGTAATAGTGTTTATATAACTCCCTTAGTGTCTTGGGATGATTAACTTCAAGACTTTTTAATGTGTTTCATTTATTGTTATTGTGAGAGAAATTTCTTCCATTTCCTCCCTTTTGTTAGTACTGTATAGAAATGTTGATCTGTGGATTTATTTTAAATCATGCTATTGTTTGTTTGTTTTTTTTTAAGTAATTGGGGTTAAGTAACTTGTTCAAGGTTATATGGATAGTCATTATGAGTGGGTGCTCATTTTCTGAGGCCTGAACTGATCCTGGGTCATCCCAACTCCGGGCCGGCCCTCTTACTCACTGTACCACCTAGCCACCCCTAAATCATGCTATTGTTTTGAAACTTAATTCCCTTGAATAGTTTCTTTGATTCAGTGGGTTTTAATTTTAAAGTTTCCCCTATTATCTTATTAACTACCAATGAATTTTTAAAAACTATATAGCTGTCAGAGTAGATTTCTCCATCACCAGGAAAAGAAAATACTCCTTGTATATCTAGTTAGTTATTAACATTTTTTCTGCTACCACAAACCCCTTTAATATTAAGCAGTGGATCTGGTATCTTGAGGTCATTAAATTCCTAATTTATGCCATAACTATAGAAAATTTCCCATTAAGAAATGGTCTATTTATGCATTGAACAACAAACAAAAAACCCTACAAAATGATGGCGGGGCAAGCTCAGTTAGAATTAAGCCAGCAAATAGGTTAATCAGTTGCAGTCTTATAATAATGCCTTAAACTTTATAAAGACTCCTAAATGGCCCAGAAATGCCCCTCGAGGGTGTACACCCCTAAGGGAATCAAAGATTGAAACGGAGGTCTGATGTAGACTAAAACATTTATAACAACACTTTTGGCCTTTTTTTTTTTTTTTTTAAGCAATTGGGGTTAAGTAACTTGCTCAAGGTTACACGGCTAGGTTTTTGTTTGTGTGGATTAAGTGTCGGAGGCCGGCTCTGAACTCAGGTCCTTCTGACTCCAGGGCCAGCGCTCTATTCACTGAGCCACCTAGCCGCCCCTATAACAACACTTTTAATGGTAGCAAAGAAGTAGAAACAAAGTGAATGCCTGTCTTGTAGAATGGCTGAATAAACTGGTATATGAGTGTAATTAAATACTTCTGTGCTGTAAAAAATGACAGACATGAAGAATTAGAGAAACTTGGTAAGATCTGTATGCAGTGATACAGAATAAAGACAAGATAAATGAAAATATCACTGAGAGGACACAACTTGGAGAAACATAGCAACCAGTAATGGTTCTAGAGAACAAATAAAAATTCCTTCATCCCTCCCACTTCTGGTAGAGCTAGAATAAGATCAGGGTATAATTTGTATATACATCCTCAAAAGACACGATTAAGTGATTTTCCTTGGTACAAAGGAAGATTCAGTTTTGGTGGTTATGGGAAAAAAGGTAAATGGGAAGGTTGGGGAGGTAATATTTCCAGAAATGACTGGTAGTGCTTGATATAATGGTTAAGTTCAGGGAAAGTAAGACCGGAATAATATCCACACATCTTACTCTCCTCCTTTGCTTCATTTCTTGTTGAGAATCTTTATTTCTTGCTTCATTGATTTAAATATAACTTTGTGTTTTGTTAATAATTTAAAGGCACACGTATTCATTTTGTGTACATTGTGTGTATGCACATATATTGGCAAAGTAGGCAAACAATTCTTGTTGCATTGAATTTCCCTGAATAGTTAACTTAGGCCCTTTGACGAGTTCCCTGTCCTCCCCTACCCTCCAGGAAGATCACAACCTGTCTAGGCAATTCTTGCCCATGCCCATGCCCTTCCCTAAATCTGCTTCGGTGCTATCTGCCTAAGCCTTCCTTGAGTTCTCTTGACATTGGTACTGAAGCATAAAGGCAGACCCTGATATGGCCTTAAAGATATACCCAGTCCATCTTTATTTTTTCTGACCATATATTTCTATGATATATTTTAGGACATTCTTCTTTAACATTTTTCATGTGTTGCCATCTTTCCACACCCAGCTTGTACCTCCTCATCCAGTCAATCAACCAGTATTTATTAAGTGCCTACTATGTGCCAGAGTCTATACTAGGTCATAGGGATACAAAAATAAGAAGGAAAGCAATCATGATTCTGTCACATACATACATACATACATACACACACGTGTACACAGAATAAATACAAGATAAACACAAGTGGATCATTAAGCATTTATTATGTGTCAGGAACATGCTGGGCCTTGGGGATACAAAGAATAGCAAGAGATTCCTTGGGGAGTTCAGTCTACTGAGGGACACCATGAGGAGGACTGAGTACAAACAAGTTATATGGGGGATGAATTGGAGAAATCAGAGGGAAGACACTAACATAAGAGGAATCAGGAAAGGCTTCTTATAGAAGGTGAGATTTTAGTTGAGACTGGAAGGAAGCCAGAGATGTCAGGAATCAAAGATATGGTTCCAGGCATGTGGAACTCTTAAATCAGAATGCCTGGAGTTAGGAGATGGAGGGTTTTTGTGGGAACATGGAGACCCCATCATCACTAGATCCAAGATTACATGGAAGAGAGTAATGTTTGGAAAGGTAAGAGGACTCTGAATGCCAAAAAAAAATTTTTAAATGATTTTATATTTGATTCTGGAGGTAATAGGGAACCACTAGAGTTTACCGAATAGGGGTTATGAATACAGGCAAATCATTTTGAATGATAGGAAATATAATTTTGAAATGATAGGAAATAGGAAAATCATTTTGACAGTTGAATAGAGGATGTACTGAGGTGGAAGGATTTGAGGTAAGAAAACCATCAGACTAATACAGTAGTCCAATAGTGAGGTGATGGGGGAGATATTATGGAGGTAATATCACTAGGACTTGGCCACTGATTGGATATGGCCATGTTGAGGGGTGAGGAAGTAAAAGAGCCCAGGATGGCACCCTAAGTTGCTAGCCCAGGTGACTACTCATTGTCAGTAATTGGAAAGTTTGGAAGGACAAAAGGTTTGGGAGTAAAGATAATAAGTTCAGTTTGGGGTATATTGAGTTTGAAATGTCTGTAGAGCCTCTAGTTTGAAATTTCTAATAGACAATTGGAGATGTGAATCTGGAGTTGAGCAGAGTTTAGGACTGAATAAGTAGCTCTGAGAGACATCAGCATAGATGGTGAGAAAGTCTTGGGAGCTGATGATATCATGAAATGAATAGAATAGAATAGAAGGAGAAAAAAGGATCCAGGATAGAGCCCTTGGGGGACACCTACCTTTACTGAGTGTGACCTGTAAGAAAATCTAACAGGGGGCAGGTAGGAGGAGAATCAAGATAGAGTAGTGTCATGGAGACCTAGAGAGAAGAGGAGTGGTAATAAAGAATTGGACATTGAGAGGGATGAGTATACATGAATGTGATGGAATATCATTATGCAGTGAGAAAGGATGTGCAGGGTGGTTTCAGAAAAACTTGGGAAACTTCTGTGAACTCATATGAACTGAAGTGAGCAGAACCAGAACAAGTTATGCAATGACAGTGTTATTATGAAAATCATCAACTCTAAAATGCATAGTAACTCTGATCTAAACAGTGTTCCAAAGGATTCATGATGAAACATGATTTCCACCTCCCCGTAGAAAGGGGAACTCAGTGCAAATTGAAGCATATTTTCTTCCCTCCCTCTCTTCTTCCCTTCTTTTCCTTCTTTGACAAGACTTGTTTTGCTTGAAATGGGCATTAGATTTGATAGTTAAGATATCATCACTAACCTTGAAGAGAGCAGTTTCATGAGAATGGAAGCTAAACTATAGATAGCTAAAAGAGTGAGAGGAAAGGAAGTGGAGGCATCTATTGTAGACGGTCTTCTCAAGGAGTTTAGTGATCTTTGTTACAAGATATGGCTCTTGGGAAGGACATATGTAGAAGTGAGAGTGATTTAAAAACAAGATTTTTTAAAGTAGATTATCTGAAGTGGTAAAGCTTAGCAGTCTGAGGCTAGTGAGAAAGGAAAGCTAGGAACAATAAAGCAGAGGTGTTTTGTTTGGGTTTTTTTTTTTTTTAATAGCGATACTTTGAAAAAGAAAAGCTCAAAGGATGAACCATTGCTTGGGGGCTAGATGGAATAATGATAATGAATGATGGGGAGGGGGAGGAGTCAAGAGTTATCCAACTTCTATTTTGTTTCAACTCTTTTGACAAAGAGAATGATCTTTGGACTGGAAAGGACAGAATTGATACAACTAATAGGGAATTGATAACCAAGACAATGAAGATCTGAAGTGAGCACCTTACTGTGAATTTAGATAGGATGTCCCAAAAGTCTTAATGCTGTCTTAAGCTACCAAACTTTGAAAGCATTTATAAAGCACTTACTATGTTCTGGGGAGGTAAAGAAAAGATAAAATCAGTTTTATGTATTTAGATTTCAAATGTGAAGAAATCATGTATCTTATAGGCATAGGTGAGATACATGTAAAGTAAATAGAAGGTAACCTTAGAGGGGAAGACCCTAGTAGTCAGAGGAACCTAGAATGGTCTGCAAGTGGTATCTTGAATTGAGACTTGAAAGAAGCCTGGGATTCTAAGAAGTTGTAGGGGAAGAGAATATTCTAGGCATGGAATGCTTGGACACTGGAGTGAATGGAATGGAGTAATGTATAAGAAGATTGAAGAAATAGATGGGGGTCAGATTGTAAAGGTATTTGATAATAGAAAACCATGAGAATTTGGGCAATAGGAATGACATGGTCAGACCTGTGTTAGAAAATCAACTTGTTAACTTGTATGGGTTATCTTCACTTCTGGGAATCACATTTTCAGAAAGAAAATGATCATTAGAGAATGTTCAGAGGAGGGTAGCCAAAATGGTGAAGGCCTTCCTACCACATGAGACTCAGTTAGCTAAATACGATAATTATCTTCAAATGTTTGAAGAGTTGTCACAGTGGAGAGGGGTTAGATTTGGTCTCTTTGATCCCCAAACATGGCAGGAAATGATAGAAGCAAATGTAGGTTTGACATAAGGAATGGTCTTAATACTTGGAGCTGCCCAAAAGTGAATGGAGCTATTTCAAGTGAGGATTGACTTCCCCGTGTGGGAAGTTTTTAAGTAAAGGTTAGATGTCTGCTTGGCTACCCTGTTGTGAAATGTCCCAACTCTTGAAATCTTGTCTGATTCTCATTAAGCACTCCAGTACTTGGGTCTTTCAAACTCAAACTAGGCCAAACTTGGAATTTAAGGAAACCAGTAAAACTGGGGGTTTAAAAGGAGCAGGTTGTTAAAAATGTGGTAAAATAATAGTCATATCTGCTGCCAGTGGTTATTTTGAAAGGTGAAGAGATCTGTCTGTAGATGGTAAAAAGTGTTTTTTGACAAGCCTCCTGAAGCATTTGTGAGATAAGGCAATGGGGTTGGGGGAAGGGAGCTCTAATGAGTTTGTCTGACCTTGAACCACAAGATAATTAAAACTGGCATCCACACATTGACATTTATTTTACCATCATAATTACTTAAAAAGAAGTAATGGCTATATCTGACACCTATGATTTGTCAACCTCTGAGTTAATTTTGTTATTCTTCTTTAGGCCATTTAATTTGTCAGAGAGAAAAGTAAATGCCCATTCAGTGGTGGATTGTGATTCTTTTAGAAAAGAAATCAGTGTACGTACTGGAGGAATGACTGACAAGAGTACAAGAAAAACCTACACATTTGATATGGTATTTATTTTTCTTTTTATATAATGTTTTTTTAAGATACAGTAAACAAAATTTTCACTAGTACACAAGTCTCACTTTTGGTAATATAGTCAGTTAATTGATTAGACCTATTAAACTTTTAGGGAACTGATTGATCCCTTATTATCTAGAAGAATTTATGTACCTCCAAATTCGAGCTGAAAGAGTGATTTGCCATTGGAATGTGTTATTATTTGAGATTGGTATTAATAATATGAAATACAATTAAGTAGGTTTTTGTCTTCTGGATTTTTTATTTCTAGGTTTTTGGAGCATCCACAAAACAAATTGATGTTTACCGAAGTGTTGTATGTCCAATTTTAGATGAAGTTATCATGGGATACAATTGCACTGTTTTTGCGTAAGTAGAGTATTTATTTGGGTCTCACAAAATAATTAAAATACATGTTTAAATAATTTAAAGATATTTAATGTTTATATTGACAGATATGGCCAAACTGGCACTGGGAAAACTTTTACAATGGAAGGAGAAAGGTCACCCAATGAAGAATATACGTGGGAAGAGGTACTGATCATTCATAGCAACAGTTTAAAAAATGTTTACCTCTAATATTCAGCTAAGCTGTGACTAAGCTAGTAGGGGCTTTAACATGGAGATAAAGTCTTGTCATAGGTGCTTTCATCTTAACTCCTATAACAGTGAACTGGATTCCTTAACATTCCAAGAAAAAAACCAGGGAAGTTAGATGTGCTCATAATTTCTAACTTGTCAGAGTCTTTCCTAGTGTCTTTGATGTGGGCATCCACGACTGCAGTAACCGCTCTCTTCTGGTCCCTTTCTTTCTGAGTTTCTGCTTTTAGTTGCCTTCCCCCTGCCTGCCACTCTCTTTCAGCTACTTATATATTATCTCTTTATTCCTAAAGTTCCTCATACCTGGTTGTGGACGTTTGTTCCTTTACTCTTTGTTTCTCAGCCAAGCACCTGCACTGTACGGACCCCAGTTGTCTGGATGGATGGGGGTGACTTTTGGGAGTAAGAGGAATAGAAACCTGAAACCCTTCCTTGGACTGAACTTTTTATTCTTCTTAGTACCTCTCCCACTTGTAGGATCAGTATCAGGATCTGGATCTGGATCTCATTTGTTCCTCCCACTAGATCCTGGGTCTCAGTGGCATAGGCGGTACTGAAACCCAGGTCTTTCCAACTCCAGGGCCAATCTACACCATGCATTAAAGCATTTTATGTCTATTTTAAATGTTTTTATGAAGTAAAGTATTAAATACATAATATTTCAGCTATGATAAGTCAGTTTTTATATACTGGCTTGGGGATCTAATCACCATTTAAAACATTTCTATTGGCAAATTCATTCTAGTTTCCACATACACAAAATTTAGGACAAAAGGAAACTTGTCAGCCATCAACCTTCTGCAGCACAGTTACATGCCTCAAAGTGAATAGAGAAGGAAGTGGAGATCAAAGCCCTTCAACTCTACTTCTTAGGAGCAGTTCCTAGAGCTACAACTAATTTAGCATTGTCTGACGTTAATTAGCATTATCTGACCAATTTAATAAATTTGGTTTTCTCTTTTCTGGTGACCTTTACTTTTTCTTAGCTGCTAGAGATGGGAAAGGACCTAGAAATTGACAGGTGACAATGACAAATGAAAGAGTTGGCAAAATCAACACATGCGCAGTCCCAAGGCTACCCTCTGTTTTTCCTATACGTTTATTATAGGGTGCACTTGTTCTTCATTTCATCAGTAGGCCTTGAACTCTCACTGTATTTCTGCTGAGTATGATGTGTCATTAATAGGTTTCATTACTTTTCAATATGGTAAAGTTTCCAATATCTTTTCTTTGGTAAAGATGGTACTTTTTTTTTGCTTTTTGGAGGGCAATTGGGGTTAAGTGACTTGCCCAAGGTCATGAGGCTAGTTTTTGTGTTTTATGTTAAGTGTCTGAGGCTGAATCCGAACCCAGGTTGTCCTGACTCTAGGGCTAGTGCTCTATTCACTGTGCCATCTAGCTGTCCCAGTGATACATATTTTTAAGAGATTTGCATTAAAAATGATATAAATAAAAAGATAGACTTAGGCACTTAAAAACCTCAGTTATTTAAAAAGTACACTTGGTTGACTCACCATCTTCTCCCCTCAGTACTGCCAGTTATATAAATTTCACACTCAGACAACTTGTTGCCAAAAGGAGGTGAGGGCCAAAAATAGAGCATCAAAATTGTAGGTAAATTCATGAACTATCTAAAGAAAACTAGGACTTTGGGAGTGCATGTGTTGCATCTTTCCTAAGCTTTTGAGGCAAATTCCCATGGTACCACTGGGAAACAAAAAGTTGGGCTGTATAGCAATTGGTCAAATCAAATATCTGTATAAGTCAAGTTGATTTCTCAGATTTGGTCTTGTAATTGGTTAATTAGTGTGAATGGCATAGGATAGTCTACAGAGTTTGTCTTGGGGATAACTACAGTGTGGTCTCATAATTGGTAATATTCAGAGTTATTGAAGAGCTAGAAACCCAGGAACTCTGAATTTACTACCTCTTGAAAGATTGTAGAGTAAAAGAGATTTTGACAAAGGGGATCTGACTTCTCAGGTCCAACCTCATCTTACCCATTGCCTCAAATATAATTAGGCCATAATTAGAGTTTAAGGAGGGTATTGTATATAAAGGCACTGCTTTTGAGGCTTAGAAAACTTTAATGACTTTTAAAAATTAGTTTTTATTTTGGGAGGCACTTCAGATTAATACAATTCATCTTAAATTAATGCCATTCTCCATTTCCTAGGCATCTGCCTTTTTAATTAGCCATGGTTACTTAGCTTTTTCTAGCCTTAAGGGGAACATCAGAAAAGTATCCCTTCAGTTAAAGGGAAAAGCTGGAGATTGCTTTGTTTTTCTCTTAAGAAAAGGTATAAAGAGTTAACCTCTTTGAAGGCAGGGACTGTTGGGTTTTGGCTTGGTCTACCAAGCACCCATGATAGTATATGGTACATTATAGACACACGTTGTTTGTTGTGTTTGACTAGATGACCTCTTTAGAACTTGTTTAGTGACCCAGTGTTATCCTTACCTGGGGAAATGGGAAGTACTAATCACAAATACCTTAGTGTCTTTCTAATTGAGGCCATAAGTGACATTGTGACATTTTTTACCTGAGAAGCAGCATAGTATATAATAAAAAGCATTGAATTTGGGGCCACAAAAATGAGTCTGAATCTGACCTTTGAGGCTAGTTACATCCTTTAACTTTTTGGGGCCTCAGTTTCTTCACACGTAAAACAGACATGAAAAGGGCTTGTCCATATTTCATAGAGTTGTTGTGAAAAGTGTGTGAAAATTTTAAGTGCTTTGCAAACCTGAAAACACTATCAGAATGTTAACTGTTATTATTGCTTCATCTTCACCGTTGACCATTAAGCTAATTCACCCAACCTTATGATTTCAGGATCCTTTAGCTGGCATAATTCCACGTACACTCCATCAGATATTTGAGAAACTTACTGAAAATGGGACAGAGTTCTCAGTAAAAGTGTCATTGCTAGAAATCTATAATGAAGAGCTCTTTGATCTACTTAATCCATCTACTGATCAGTCTGAGAGGTTACAAATGTTTGATGATCCTCGAAACAAGGTAACTTCTTGTTTTCAGATTGAGACTTCTAAAATTTCCTCTGATTGTTCAATTAATTTGTTATATTTATTTTTTTGATCTTTGCTTTTCATATTTGGTCAGAGAGGAGTAATCATCAAAGGTCTGGAAGAAGTTACAGTACACAACAAGGATGAAGTCTATCAGATTTTGGAGAGGGGGGCGGCAAAAAGGACAACAGCAGCAACTTTAATGAATGCTTATTCTAGGTAAGAATTCTCTTGTTAAGTTAGGGGACAAGCATATTCTGAAAAATGTCAGTGTTTAACAAGGTAGTGACAAAAGTGCCCTGTTTGTGGCTCCTTCTGAACTTGTTTTCTTCTGTGTGAATTTTAAATAATTTATTGAATTTTTTCCCTTTTTTTCTCCCTTTCAGTATTTTCTATCCCTCTGCCCCAGTAGGGGCCTTGTCTAAAACTGTATGCCCTCGATTTTCTCCTCACTCCCCTGGTACTCTGACTTTGCCACTTCCCCAAGCTCCTTGAGTCCCAAGTTATTCTTCACAAGCTAGTGTCCGCTCTTTTAGCTGTGCTGCCATATTGTGGTCTTCCTTTGAATTGCAGCTGTTATGGGGGAAAGGTTTCAGTCATTATTATGAGTCAGGCCTACTCTGTAACTCATTAAATCTTCTTATCTAGTACTCTATGTGCTATTTTGGATTGTCTGGGTAAAATAGCTTAAGGGAGGAAAGAAGAGACAGACTTGAACTAGTTAATCTTGGTTCTGCTTTCCTACTAGCGTAAACTTCACTGCTTTTCTCTAAAAGAAATTTGATGAACTTAGTGGACATATTGTTCTGGGGAAAATAGAGTTAAAACTAGACTTTCTGTTTCTGATGTCTAAGCTAGAGACTAAAGTCTTAAATAGTTCCCTAGCAAATTAACTTTTCACATACAATTCTGCTAAGTTTAAATAGTTATCAGTGCCAATTGAAATTCTGATTAGCCAGAGTTCCAAAAGAACTTGTAGTCAGGTTGGGGACTGAAGAACAAGATTAAAAATATGCATTAGCAATTAAGAGCAGCTAGAAAGTTGTCATTGAATAATGCTTTCCTATTGCTTTGACATAACTTCTAGATTAAGATTAATGTAGTTCATGCAATCTAGGTTTATGTTTTCATAATTCAAATCATAATTACTTCCCTATCTTGTAAATATTTTAATTAATCTATCATAATGTTTTATTTCTTAGCCGATCCCACTCTGTATTTGCTGTTACAATACATATGAAAGAAACTACAGTTGATGGAGAAGAACTTGTCAAAATTGGAAAGCTGAATTTGGTAATTATCTTCTTTTGAACCTGGATGCTAACTTTGTAGATCTAGCACCTTGACATTCTGCATTTCTTAGTAATCATTTTATTTGCCTCATATTGGTAATGCACTATTAACTGTTAAGTATTAAACACCTAGCTAACAATTTTGGTTTTTTGGGTTGTTTTGGAAGGGCAGTTGGGGTTAAGTGACTTGCCCAAGGTCACATGGCTAGTAAGTGTTAAGCGGCTGAGGCCAGATTTGAACTCAGGTCCTCCTGACTCCAGGGCCAGAGCTTTATTCACTGTGCCACCTAGCTGCCTCCTAGTTAACAAATTTAATGTGAAGTCTGAAAGCTTTGAGTTCAAACCTCATAGACTCTCTAATTGAATTCATTAAGATATTTTTATCCTTTTCAGGTTGATCTTGCAGGAAGTGAAAATATTGGTCGTTCTGGGGCAGTTGACAGAAGAGCTCGGGAAGCTGGGAATATTAATCAATCTCTTTTAACTCTGGGAAGGGTTATTACTGCTCTTGTTGAAAGAGCACCACATATTCCTTATCGAGAATCCAAACTAACCAGGATCCTACAAGATTCTCTTGGGGGACGTACAAAAACATCTATAATTGCCACGGTTTCCCCTGCATCAGTCAATCTAGAGGTAAAAGCAAACAAACAGCACTTTGAAAGAGTTTTGAAAATATCTATAATTTCTTTTCAGATTATGGGAAAATATTGCTCCCCAAATAATTAGTCCATTTATTTTCACCTGCTGTAGAGCCAACCTACATCGTGGGCCTAAGTACAGCCTCTGGCAGCTATGAATATGCCAGTGTAATTCTGAGTTGCAAAATATAGCAAAATCTCCACATGGAAGATAGAACCAAAACATTTATTCAAATGCTAGAAAGCCAAATCCATCATAGCAACAATGAAATCTATATACAGTAACAATGCAGGGAGCATTGCCATCCCCAAGCTTTCCCCCTGCTATGGCCTTCCCACAAATGAACACTCACAGCTCACTACCTGTTTCCTCTCTCTGCCTCAGCTCTAACTGCTCTGACCAACTTCCTCTCATCTGTTCTCTACCCTTCCTGCTCTACCCATTCAGCAAGCTCCTCCTGCCACAACTTTTATGTGACTCAAACTCATGTGTCTTAGGCTTCCGTGTGACTTAAACAGGTCACATGGGCCTATTAATGAATGGGAAAGATCTTCTCATTTACACCTCCCTGTAGAAAAACTGGTTATTACCTAAACCTAAAGTAGCAGTCCACCACTACTTGGAGACATTATTTATTTACTACTGAATACTTTCAACCAATCTTTTAATGGTACATGACAGTGGAAAAACCAGAATGTGGTAGATCTTCAGACTTCCAGCCTCTTCTTTAAAAAACAAAACAACCAAGCTTATATTGTTTTTAATCAGTGACTGAGATAAAGGTATAGCCTATATCCTTATGAAAGTCACATAGGATGCAAAGCTAAGTGGGTTACAGAATTCAGCAGGTGGCTGAGCTGCAATTAAGAAAATCTATTACATAGTGCTTAGATGAGGGGAGGCACTAGGTAAGAGATCTAGAGATTTGAGAGGAGTTCAAGTTCAATCAGGCCACAGTTTAGGAAAGTGGGCAAAGCAGCCAATACAATCTTGTGTTTCATTAGGACAGACAGTCTTCAGGAAAGATGTGATGGATGGAATCTTGTACTTCTCTGCTCAACAGCACCATCATCTGTAAGATCAAGAGACTACAGTGGATGGGTCTAAGGTCACTTCTAAGTCTCAATGTTCTAACTCTTAAGTAATTTGGTGTTCAGCAATTTATTCTTGTCTGGATAAAAACATTCCCACATTCATTCTGTCCAGAGTGTTCTTCTACAGATAAACAAAGGATATCTTGTGGCTGATGTTTGTTTCATTATGAGAATTTCTCTCCAGTCTTAATTCTCTCACGTACAGAAGTTTCCCCTCTTAAGGCTTTTCTCACATTCATGCCATTTATAGGGTTTTCTCCAGGATGAATTTTCTGATGCACACTAAATTGTTCCCTCTGCTTGAAGATTTTCCCCCACTCATTCAATTTACAGGATTCTCCAATATGAATTTTCTGATGTCTATTGAGGTTTCCCTTCTCAGACACGGCTCTTTACAACATACCTTGATACCTCAAACTTATGGGAATTTTCTTTGCCTCAAACTACCAAACACTTTTCTGCTGTTTCCACTTAATTGATGGGTGGAGGAAATTGGTCATAATGAACAAGTTAAGGGGGGTTGGGGGGTAAGAATATACAAGTATATTACCATATGACTTTGGGTGTTGTTTAGCCCAAAAGAAAAACATCTGGTGGTTGGCAAAAGGGAGGGAGTGGCTTACACCTTTATTGTCACCTTTGTCTTTTTGGAGAACAAAACAAGGCCTATAGAATACTTCCAAGTCATCTCTTCCCCTTGGAAGACAAGGAATAAGTCCATTCTGTAGGTTCTGTTCAGTCGTTTTTTAGTTTTGTCTGATTCTTTGTGACCCCATTTGGGGTTTTTTTTGGAGTATTTGCTGTTTTATTCTCCAGCTCATTTTACAGATGAGGAAATTGAGGCAAACAGGATTAAGTGACCTGCCCAAGGTCATGCAGTAAGTGTCTGAGGCTAGATTTGAACTCAGGAAGATGAAACATCCTTAATTTGCTCATGTTGGGTATAATTTTTTATGATTTTTTTCAATGGATTTTCCTGTATCATTTGAACTGTTTTATGTTCCTCACCAAAATTATGGGTACCTTATGAAAGTACCAAATGGTTAGAATCCATTGTTCTCTAAGACTATTTAAATTAAAGGTTAGATCAATGTCAGTTGAATTAGAACATCCAGGACTCTGAGAATTAAAAATAGGGAAGAATAAATAAATTTTCAGATGCTACAGTGCATTGTTCTATATCTCTTTTGTCCCCTCTCTACTTTGGAATAGTGCCTCAAATGACTGGCTTTATATTAAAAGTATTCTTATGAGTTATATGTGAGTATAACCTATGGTGTGTACTGTGTAATGATTGGTAGGAAAGTATGATACTGTACAAATAATAATAGTAAATTAATTTGTTTTTTGTACAACAGGAAACATTGAGTACATTGGAATATGCTCATAGAGCAAAAAATATAATGAATAAGCCTGAAGTCAACCAAAAGCTCACCAAAAGAGCTCTCATTAAGGTAATTGTGATTTCTCAGCTAAATATTGGTCTTTAGTTGACAGTTGTCAGAAGGAGGTATTTGAGAATAAATAGGTAATTGTTCCTTAAGTTTTTTTTACTATAATATGGTAATGTCTTTAACCCCAAGTTGACATCAGTAAATAACTTGTGCAAGTTTTTTTTCCTAAATGAGCATCTTTCATTTCTGTCATCAGTTTCTTTTTTAAAATCTTTTTCAGTGAACAAAAATGTAATTTTCTCTTTTCTGCCTCCACAACTTGATTGAACAAGAAAAATGGAAATTTTTATAACAAATGTGCATAGTCAAACAAAACAAACTTATATATTAATATGTCCAGTATGTCTCATTTCACACACTGAGTTTCTTATCTCCCAGGAGATGAGTATAAAGCTTTATCATCAAGTCCTCTAGAAATCATGGTTCACCATTACATTGACTAGAGTTCATAAGTCTTTGAAAGTCATTTGTCTTCACAGTATTATCATATAAATTGTTTTTCTCGTTCTGTTCTTTTCTTCCACGTTAGTTCATACAAGTCTTGCCGTGTTTCTCAGAAACTGTCCCATACATTATTTCTTATGGTGCAGTAGTTTTTCATTCCATTCACATGCCATAATTTGTCCAACCATTCACCAGTCTGTAGGTACCCACTAAGTTTCCAGTTCAATGCTATCACAAAAAGAGCTTTAGCATTATTTCTTAAGACATAATAATAACCAAATTGCTACTCTTAATGTAAACTATATAAAACAAACACATAAAAAATCATTTTGCATGGGGTGGCTAGGTGGCGCAGTGAATAGAGCTCGGCTCTGGAGTCAGGAGGACCTGAGTTCAAATCCGGCCTCAGACACTTGACACACTAGCCGTGTGACCTTAGACAAGTCACTTAACCTCAACTGCCCTTCCTCCCCCTCCAAAAAACAAAAAGAAAAAAATCATTTTGTTGAGTGCCATTACAGGATAATCAACTTATTTCCCTAAGTTTATATTTAGACTACTTTGTTGATCTGACACATTGTTTCAACAATCAGTGCTCTGTTATAATAATAACTTAGAGTTAGCAAAGGTACTTTTACATCTATCATCTTCTTTGTTCTCATGTACACTTTGCACTTACTCACTTTGATAGAATCATAGAACTTTGAGTTTGGAAAAAACCTTTACAGACACATCTAACCCAATTCATAGTTGAAGATTCTCTTCTATAATGCTCCTTTAAAATTTCATTTTATTTTTATTGATGGTTTTTATCGTTATGTCACATTCATCTACAGTTACATCCTTCCCAGTTCTCTATCCAGGAGTCCATTTCTTGTAATGAAGATTTTAAAAAGAAAGAGGGGAGGAGTAGAAGGAGGAAGCTGTTGAACAAAATGCACCAACAGACCCACATCCAACATGTCTAATAGTACACATCATCATGTATCTCCATGGTTTTCCACCTTTGCCATGAAGACAGAGAGGTTCCTCTTCTCAATTCTCCTTTCATGGCTAAATTAAGAACCTCTCCCTAGGTTACCCATGACTTTAGACAGAGTCCAATTGAAGTAGAAGTTAGGGTTCTTTCACTGGTCAGACTATACAGTTATGGGGCTATTATTCTGACTTAGGTTAAAGTCTTTTTTTCTGTGCATCTGCCAATAGGCATTTCACTCAAAAATAGCAACTAGGCTTAGGAGAAAGCAACTTCCAGCTTTATGGCTCCCTAACCCTCCTTTATTTCTTGCTGATACAGATAGGAGGCAGCGTTAAATGGACCAGTATCTCTATCAGCATCTTCCTTCATAGTTTATAATATTCCTGTTCCAAATGTATGCATATACTCAGAACACACAGATTCCTTATCTTATTTGTAATAAATTGATAAGAGATTTTTTCTCAATTCATCTGGCATTTATTGAGCCCTCATTTGAATCCTAGAGACCAGAATTTGTAAATTAATTGTGTTTTTATAGCAGCCCTAAAATTGAACATTTATATTCTAGAATAGTGGTTTGTTGGGGTTTTTTTTGACTACCAAAGCTCCCATAATGGAGTTCTAAACTGCCATCTAGAGATCTAGGTTTGGGATCTCTTACCGCACATGATGTTTCAGGTGTATGGAGTTTTTTTGGTAATACCTACACGTTTGCTTTCACTTAGAATATAAAATGAATTAATAAATTATCTAATATGTGTGTCGTCAACAAATACAATATCTGAAGGCAAAACAGTTTGTAGATTTACAACTAAAGAGGATTTCAGAAGACATAATATGGAGTTTCACTTTATATTATGCTATGTACAGCTAAGAACTTGATAAATAGTTCAAGAAGATAAAAACACTCATACATTTAATTTGCTAGAGTTCTATGGAAGATAATTTTGTAAGCTGTTGGTCTATTTTTATTTTTCTTGGAATTCTATTTTTTTGAGATTGTATACTTTACTGGTTTCATAGTGTGATAACAAAGAACAACAGAGTTGTAGATAATGATTTTTCTTTGCCTGATTTTTGTAGTAACTCATTCTGTGCATTTGAAAAGGGGGAACATAAAATAGATAATAAATCGATACCTAAAAAGCATTCTTATTTCAGGAGTATACAGAAGAGATAGAACGACTGAAACGAGATCTAGCTGCAGCCCGAGAGAAAAATGGAGTCTACATTTCTGAGGAAAACTATAAGTGAGTCCTCATCTTCAATACTGATGAATGCGGAACTATAATACACTTAGATATAACATTTCTTGTATTTGCAACTACAAGCCAGTTTAAGAATTTTTTTTAGTATAGTAAAGGGATTATTAGATTTGTATTGCTTGAACCCAGGTCACATAACTAGTGGCAAGGGGTGGGCATTTCCAGAAAAACTAGTTCCTGTTTAATAAATGGAAAAAACTCAATAACAGAGCTTTCCAAAAATAAAATGGGATGCTTTCAGGTAATGAGTTTCCCTTTACTAGAAGGCTTCATTCAGAGGCCAGCTAACTACTTCCTAGAGATGGCTGAATTATGTTGGTCAAGTATGTATTGAACTCTCCCCAGAAGTTCTTCCAGTTGTAACCGTCTGTGAGGCTAAAAAAAATTGATACATGTACAGTTTAAAATAGTAAATAAACAGTGCTGCACCCAAAGGAGGATTTTTTTTAATTGAATAATGGGGATGAAAGGTGTTTCAAATCATCATATAGGACATTGCTGTGCCTCTAGCCAGATAGCCTATTGTGAAAACTAGGAATGGCCTAAGGTGAGAATCACGTGGCTAAGTTGTCAAATGTTAGTAACATGTTAAAATAATGTATAACTGTAGCAAGGTCATGCTAATGCAGCTTATGCATATTACTGTTAGCTACATTATTAAAATGATATAAATTGGCATATATGATATAAATGATATAAATATTATACAAATCTTCTGGCTGTGCTCACTTCATTCTTGCATTACTCTTCCCAGGTTTCTTTAAAAACTATTTCTTGCATCATTTTTTTATAGCACAGTAATATTTCATTGCCTTCATAAATCATAATTTAACCATTCCACAATTGCTGGATACCCACCTTGGTTTTTAGTTCTTTGCCACCATATAAAGAAAGAGCTGCTGATAAGCATATTTGTACATGAGTCTTTCCTCTTTTATATCTTTCTTTAGTGCATAGGAAAATCTCGTGTTTTTAAGGCTATATGGTATTGAGGTGTGAAATATAGTTGTCTCTGAAGAATAAAAAAGAGCATCACACAGAGGGCAGTGGACATACTAGAGGGCATTTAGACCAAGCCTGGTGGGTATGGGCATGCTGCAGCATATTAACTAGTGGGAAACTGAAAAATAGGAAGAGGAACAGCTCATCAAGAAGTAGTATGATGGGAAGGTGGACTGAAGAGATAGTGAGAGCAGGAGATGGGATGTTGATAACTACTTTTCCTAACAATTTTTATCGTGAAAATTAACCTTTTTTTTGTTTTGTTTGGCTTTTTTTTTTTTTTTGGAAGGGGCAATTTGGGTTAAGTGACTTGCTCAAAGTCACACGGCTAGTAAATGTTGAGGCTGGATTTGAACTCAGGTCCTCCTGACTCCAGGGCTGGTACTCTATTCACTGCGCCACCTAGCTGCCCCCATATACCCATTTTGACAATATCTTGGTATATGTTGTGAGATGTTGGTCTCTATGCCCAGTTTCTGCCAGATTCCTTTCCAGTTTTCTCAATATTTTTTGTAATCAAAATTATCTACTCTGTGTCTAGTGATTTCTCTATAACATGCTTGTTTATGAACTAGGTTGATAACCAGAGTAGCCTCGGTATAACATTTCAGTGATAGGAGAGAGGCCTACACAGCATGGTGCATATAACCTCTGTGGCAAACTTAGGATGGGAGTGCTTAGACTAGTGTTTTCACAAGGCTAGCAAGCATAAATGAGTTTCAGTTGGTTGGAAGGAATTCCTGAAACAATGAAAATCCAAGATCTGTTTCAGAGCTTTTTAAGTCTATGATAGAGGCCTGTAAAATACTATTTTATATCCCAAAGTCAAAATTGAAGAACTACTCTAAAGTCTCAACCAATTTTATATTTATTGAAAATGTTCTATAAAAGGATTTTAATTTAAATGAGTGTGGGCTCCTAGTAGACAATTAATGTTGTCGAGGGTTAATGTTTTGTTTTTTTAAGATGTTTAAAATGGAAACTAGTTTAAACCAACTAGTATGAATTTCTGCATTGACAAAACTTACTAGTTAGAAAAAGTATTCTGATACCTGGTTCTTACCATAAATAATTCACAGGTGATATAAAGAACTCACCAGCAGAATTAGTTTCCTCCTCTGTAAAATAAGAGGATTGTATCAGATGATCTTTTAAGATTTCCTTCTAGTTCTAAATTTGTCTAATTACTAGTAGGTAGGTCTTTTGAATAAACAAGAGATTCCACCTTAAAAGTAGCTCTTACACTAGAGCTTATAAATTTGTAATACAAAATGTCAAAACTGGTCTAAAGTGCCAGACAGCTCAGGCAATATCTTTTTCCTTTTCTTTTTCTTTTTCTTTTTCTTTTCAACAGATGCTTTATTAACTTCTGGTTTACATCATTCATTTCTGCCAGATTTTGAGTTATAATTTTTTCCCCATTTTTCCCCTACCCACCACCCCAGAATAGCAGTCCCACAAGATATCCCCTCATCCAATCTGCTCTCTCCCATATCTTCTCCCATATCCCCTTTGACTTTTCCATTAGAGCAAGGTGAATCTCTGTGCCCCAATGCCTGCACATCTTATCTCCCAATTACATGCAAAATAGTATTAATAATAGTATTTGTATATATTTGAAACATTTAATTTTAAGACCTCGAATTTCAGATCCATTCCCTTCCTCTCTTGTCACTCATTCCCTCTGGGGAGATAAGTAATTCAGTAAGTGTTGTACATGTATGGCTATGCAAAACATTACCATAGTAGATATGTTGTACCAGGCTACTTGTAATTCCGTCCCACCCATCTCACCCCCCCCCCACCTGGTCCATTCCCTACTTTGATCCTGTCCCTCTTTGATAGTGGGTACTTCCAACCTCCCCTCCCCCCAAGAATGCCCTCCCATCCATCATCCCTCCTCTCATCCCCCTTCCCCCTACTCTGCTGCAGGTTGAGATATCCCATTTAGTATGTATGTCATTCTCTCCCTGAACCAAATTCAGTGAGAATGTGGTTTTGCCTTTTTGCCTTCCTATTCTTCCCCTCCCCTGTAGCCACTTCCCCTTGCTTCTTCCACATGAGGTAGTTTACCCTACCCTCTCTCTCCCCATCTCCTCTTGTTAGGCAATATCTTTTTCGTTGTGTCTCTTGAATAGGTCTTATCTGCAGGGAATTCACTACTTAGCATATCATTTTAAGTTTTGTTATGGCATTTTATTTGTGTTGAGGTATATAATTTGCTATGTAATTGAGTAATAATTTGCTATAGTAAGTATGATTTCTATTATGTATGAATTAAACTTTTTTAATAGGTGGGCGTGTTCAATTTCATAATGGAGCTTAATGGGAAAATGATTCAGTTCATAGAAATTAACTTAATAGCTAATGTAAAAGAACCACTAATTTCATAAAAAGAGGTATAACTATCTATTTTTGTGATCGTTTAGGCTCTAATATTGACATTTCTATCGTTGCTGTGACATAATTGGAACCGATGATAAATTGCTCAATGAGTTTTGAAATCATCGTCCAGTCTCTTCTGATTATGCACATCACATGGGATCTTAATTACAAATGAGCCTTGATTCTGTGCCCCTTGCAATGCCGGTCACATTAGGTTAATAGAGTAAATTTTACTTGTATCTTTCCAAGCTCCTATAAACACTACTTGTAAATTATATTCCTTTTTACCTTTATTTAGGGCTCTGAATGGCAAAATCATTTCCCAAGAGGAGCAGATTGCAGAATATATTGAAAAAATTAATATTCTGGAAGAGGAGCTTAATAGGGTAAGTATAAATACATGTAAAACAGTGTGCTTTTTTCCAGGAAGAAGTTGCCAATATTTTGAAAAAAAAAGTCCTAAATCTAAGTGGCAGCTGTTTGCAAAAGCAGCGTTTTTAGAGAAAAAAAATAAAAAAAAGAAAATGAGATAAATAAAATTTTAATCAAGTATAGAGGCATTTAAATTAAAAAAAAATCCTTAAAATGTCATACTGCTTTGTTGTTACCATGTTGTTTTTCAGTGCAGAGATTTGGGCCAGTCTTGTGTGTTCTACCTTTGTGACATGGAGGACTTTTTTGATTGCTTCAGTATCCCCCATGTTGTTCTCAGGGATGCCTCTTCATTACACTCTGTACTTGGGAAGCATTTGTAAAATGATCTTTGAAGACCATGCTAATCTTGACTTTACTAGGATAAAACATTTTTTAAAATATTAAAATGAAAATCGACATTTTTTTCTTGAAATATTTTGTAGTGTTCAAAGATAATTATCAGACTTAAGTGGGTTTTTTTTTTCCACGTTTCTGAAAACCAGTTTTATTTAAATAAGAGTTGTTTTTTTTCTTTTTTTTGGAGGGCAATTGGGGTTAAGTAACTTGCCCAAGGTCACACGGCTAGGTTTTTGTTTGTGTGTGCGTTAAGTGTCTGAGGCCGGATCTGAACTCAGGTCCTTCTGACTCCGGGGCCGACACTCTACTCACTGAGCCACCTAGCCACCCCTAAATAAGAGTTTAAATACATTACATAACATTTAAAATAAAAAAAAAAAAACCAAACCAGTCTGTTACTTCACATGGCATTGGGCAGCTGTTGCTAGTAAATTGCAAGCTCCAAAGTTACTACATTGACTGTTTTGATACATTAGTTCAAAATTTGTTCCCTTGTCAAAAGTTTAATTCAGGTAAAGTTGGCCTCACAGTATGGTGTTTTCTCCACTTGTTCATCCCCCCAGAGGTAGGGCACTATTACTACTTTAAAAAGTCTGGTCAGACAACATTGGACTTTGGTGTGATGTTAAGAAGGAAAATGTCCTGCCATTGCCCCAAAACAAAACTCCTTCCTGGTCAGCTGGTGCAGGTCACCAGAGGAATCCCTGTTCTGCTTCCAAAGGCTAACTCTTAATCTTGGTGGTATCTGGACTGGGTGGTGGTGACCTTAACTTACTCTTCTGAGCATCACCAAAGGCAGCTCAGAGAGTAGACAGGGAACTCTGAAGAGGGGCACCAAGGAGCTTCTGGACAGACAGACATGGTCTCAGATGTTACTAGGGCTTTGACTTGACTGAAACATTAGATTATTTGTGTTTCAGGCTGGGCACTGCCAGACTTTACCTCTGTTTAAATGAGGGACTTCAAGTCTAGACAGCATGGCTCTTTTCAGTTTATTACATGAATGAGTTACACTAGTCCAAGTTAAACAGTGGACCCCAAATGGTTACATTACACAAGCTGTGAGGTTTTTAAACTTGTGACAAGGGGCAGAAGGGAATTTTTCTACTCTTTGCAAGGAAATCCTCACTTAAGCTTCAGTGAGCCACAAGCACTTAAAACCCATGAACCTTCAGCTGGTCGTCCTTAGCCAATCCTATCTCGATGAGGAACTGGCATATGTTCTTGTGCTGATCACCCTGTAGCTGAATTACTTCTCCATATTCTGGATGCTCAATTACAGTACCATTGCAGGCAAATTTCTTCTAGAATGCTTTCAGTAGTTTGTTTTTATCGTAATCATCAGTGATCCCCTGGACAGTATTGAGGGTCTTCCTGCCGTTTCTCTGTTGAATTCTTATATGGATATAATCCTCAGTCCCAGCAGGAAGCAGGTCATCACCCTTACTTGCATCAGCAAATGTGTGGAAAGAGTGGAGGTTCTGGATAGCGGGCATACAATACGATTCCTTTTCCTCGGTGGAAATAGTGTGTGGAAGGCGGTGGTGGGAGAAGGCGGGTGGGGGGGGGGGAACGGAGCGTCGGGAAGCGAGGGGGCCCGAGGGGGAGGCGGCAGCTCAGTGACAGGGGCCTAAGTGGTTTTTCTTTAGGAAAAATCTAGTTTTATGTATTTGTTGGTGTACTGAGCTTGAAGCTTGGAATCAAGTCTCATGGAAATAGAATATGTTAACCAATATGCAGTAGAAAGAGAGCATAGGGGGCGGCTAGGTGGTGCAGTGAGTAGAGTGCTGGCCCTGGAGTCAGAAGGACCTGAGTTCGGATCCGGCCTCAGACACTTAACACACACAAACAAAAACCTAGCCGTGTGACCTTGGGCAAGTTACTTAACCCCAACTGCCCTCAAAAAAAAAAAGAAAGAAAGAGAGCATAGGATGGATTTCAAGAACATAGTAGAAAATTGAAATGGGTATGGGGAAAGAATTAAATGAATATTTCCAAGATTTTAATGCTAGAAAAACCTTGGTACCATTGTCTTGGAAATAGGGAAGCCTAGAAGAGCTCTGATTTGAGGAAGAGTGACTTTATGCTTTTTAATTTAACATAACATCAGGACATCTAAGTAAAGATGTCTTCAGAGATGTAGAGTTAGTACTGGAAAAAAACAGAATTGGAAATAAACATTCTTAATAGAAGTGAAATTAAGAAAGGGCAGTCTTCTAGATGAATTTGTAGAGAGAAGAGCAGTCTTCATTTACGATCCTATTAGTGGGGCAGGAGGAGGAAATGCTACCAGTGAATGCAATAAAAGAAAGAGTCAAAGCAGGGGGAATAGATCTAGTGCAGTATTTAAGCCCAGGGAGAAGAATTAGACCAGTGCTCTTTCTGTTGCCCCATAGTGATTATGAGCCATGTTTACTGTTACCTGGTTGGAATACCTTTTCCAGATACTTAAATCTATAAAAGTCAGACTTTATTCTTCTGTTTTATAATCCTTTTTAGGTATAACTTAAAATGTTAACTACCACCTATTTTTCACTAATAGTATTACAAATGAAGTTTCTTCAAAAGAGCATGTATTCTACTGGTAGTTTGATAATTATTTTATTGGTCTACCTTTCTGGGGACAGGGGAACTTTTCTTACTTCCAAGGTAGCTGATAGAATTGTAACTTTTAAAACTCAGGATTTTGAAGACTAGAACCATGTAACTCTCTGTGAGTGGAAAAATGATGAAGTCACTAATGCTGTCATTCATCAGTGAACAAATGTTTATTAAATGTCTGTGCTGGGCATTGGGGGTAAAAGCATGAAAGAAATCTACCCACAAGGAGATTGTTATCAACAAATAAAGAAAAACATGTACAGCATAAGCACACAGTTAATAAATTCAAACATATGCATAAGGTAGTTTGGGAGGAGGACACTAGCAGTTAGGGTGATCAGGAAAAGCTCTGTGAAGAAGAAGGAAAGAGACATTCTCTTTTACTTGTGAGGCAGTTAGTTACAGCTATGGAGGATAGCCAACACAAAAGCACAGACTATCATGATCATGATGCAGGGCAGAGAAGACTGGGTAGAGCTGAATTGCTGCGTGAAGGAGTGGGAGGTAGGGGTGTGTCAAATGAAGCTGGAAATATTTGAGTTAGAGCAACAGGGCCTGATGTGGTTGATTGAAATAGGGGGGTGACATAATCATTTCTGCACTTAATGAAATTTCTTTGGCATTTTTCTGGAAATTAGAAGTGGGGAAAGACTTGAGACAGGGAACCAATATGTCTGACTAACCCATTAGCTTTGATATTAGCTACTCAGACCTTATAGAAGGAAGCACAGCTATTAAAAATCTAGTTATGAGAAGCATCCTGGTACAGTGGATGCAGAGCTGACCTCGGGGAAGCTGGTGTTAAAATTACCTGCCATGTAATCTCAGTCCAATTAGATAGCCTTTAAGTATTCCAGGCAACCAAGGTATAAATTCATCTGGGAGTTAACTACACCAGCTAAATCAAGGGCTCCTTAAAACAAGTTAGCCTGTCAAATAAGTTTGTAGCTTAATATTTCTAATATTTAATTATAATGTGAACTGGTAAATAACTTGTTTTAAATGCTAGGGTATCTAGGTGATTCCCAATTTCTGTCTTGATTTAATGCGTAGTTGATAAAAATATATCCTTGCTAATTAGGTGTCCAACTATTTTTTCTTATGAAAAAGATATGTTACTTGATGGTCTGGTTGACACTTTCAGGTCACAGATTTGTTTGTGGATAACAAAAATGAACTTGAACAATGTAAATCTGACCTCCAATGTAAGGAGAAGGAACTTGAAGATACTCAAAAAAATTTACAAGAAACCAAATTACAGCTTGTTGAAGAAGAATATGTCACATCAATTTTGGAAATTACTGAAGAGAAACTTCATGGTGCTGCCAGCCAGGTTAGTCATTTTCTTTTACAAAGTTACAGAGTTTTATATTCAAATAAATGCAAGTGGAAAAAAAAAAATGTAACTTCTGCTTATGCACAGAAAACTGAGACACTGTTTACTCTGTCCAAAGAAGCCAATTGATGCATTTAAGAAAGCTGTCTTACAGATTTGTCTCTACCAGTAATTGTTGATTTTTTTCTAAGAAATTAAAAAAAATTTTTTATTCTGAATTTAATACCAAAAAAGAACAAGTCAAATAGAATGAGGAGCATTATATATGATAACATGAATCTCTTTTCCATATATGTTGCTTTTTCAAGCATATGACAAATTAACCATATTGCTTTCTTTTTTAAAACATATTTTATTAATTTGTTTTTACCTTACCTAGATTTCCGCCGTTTATCTCTTAACCTTTCCAAAAGAAATATCTCTATTATAAAACAGTTAAAAAAAAAAAGTAAAACCAGTCAATACATCAAAATAATTTTAATTTTAAAGCTAGTTGTAAAGGAACTACCAAAGGGGAAAGGGGGAAACTTCCTAATAGATTCACAAGAAAATTCTATCAAGCTTTTAAGGAATAATTAATACCTGCACTACACAAATTATTCTCAAAAATCAAGAAAGAAAAGCACTCTAACAAAACTCTCTTTATGAGACAAATATTGACGTAATACCTAAACTAGGGAAAGAGCAAGCAAAGAAGAAATATAAATCTATCTTATTAATAAATATTGATTCCAAAATTTTAAGTGAAAGCCTAGAAAGAGACTATAGTAGTTTTTCCAAGAAATCATTCATTATGACCAAGTTGGATTTGCACTAGGGGTGCAAACATGGTTTATCATTAGGAAAACAATATAGTCATTAAAAACATCTCAAACTAAAAAAAAAAAAAAATAAAAAATAAAAAAAAAAAAACATCTCAAACTATATAATTATCTTTTGATGTTGAAAAAAATTGACACATTATAGCATTCTTTCATGCTAACATTCTTACAAAATTTAAACGTGGAAGAATTTTTCTTAGTATCATAAAAATATATCTATGACCAAAAGCAATGGGAATATCATGTACTAGGAACTTTGCCAATAAATAGGCATCAGGCAAGGTTGCCATCTTCCCTACCATTATTTGATATAGTTCTAGAAATGTTAATAACAAGTAAGGCAAGAGAAAGCAGTTTAAATATGGGCAGAGTAGAGATAAAACTATTTTTATTTGCCAATTAGAAAATCCTGAGGAATGAAAAAAGAAACTAATTGACATAATAGTTTCCACAAAATTGTAGGCTACAAAATCCACAAAAATCAAAAGCATTTCTATATAAAAACAAAACCCAAGAAATATCCCATTCTCAATCAACACATTAACTTCCAGGGGTACTGTTTGTTTCTTTTTGTACTTGATTCTGTTCCTTTGTGTGTTTTTAAGTTTCAAGGGTCCTGTTTTAAAATTTTTACTTTATTGCATCCCTGTTGCTATCCCTCCTTCCACTCATCAAAGTCAAAACAAAACCTTGTAAAAACCATAAATCAAGCAAACCAAATTCACACAGTGCCCACGTCCCAGTGTGAATGTCTTCTTTGCTTTGAGTCTAATCGTTACTGTTTTGTCAGGAGATTTGAGTGACATTCTTTGGAGTCAAGGTTGGTCATTGAATTGATCCAAGTTCAAAGTTAACTTTATTTTTTTTCTTTCTTTATTTTTTTTTTAATTAAACAAATGCTTTATTAACTTCTGGTTTACATCATTCATTTCCACCAGATTATGAATTACATTTTTCCCCTATTTTTTCCCTACCCACCACCCCAGAATAGCAGTCCCACCAGATATCCCCATATCCAATCTGCTCTCTCCCATATCTTCTCCCATACCCCCTTCGACTTTGCCATTAGGGCAAGGTGAATCTCTGAGCCCCACTGCCTGGACATCTTATGAAAAATTTAATTTTAAAACTTCAATTTTCAGATCCATTCCCTTTCTCCCCTGTCACCCACTCCCTCTGAGAAGATAAGCAATTCAGTATGTGTTGTACATGTATATCTATGCAAAATATTACCATAGTAGATATATTGTAAAAGACTGCTTATATTTCCCTCCCACCTGTCTCACCTCCCACCTGGTCCATTCCCTACTTTGATCCTGTCCCTCTTTGATAGTGGGTACTTCTAACCTCCCCTCTCCCCAGAATGCCCTCCCCTCCATCATCCCCCCTCTCATCCCCCTTTCCCCTACTCAGGAGAGTGAGTGAGGGTAAGATATTCCATTTAGTATGTATGTGATTCTCTCCTTGAGCCAACTTCAATGAGAATATGCTTTTGCCTTTTTGCCTTCCTGTTCTTCCCCTCCCCTGCAACTACTTCCCCTTGCCTCTTCTACATGAGATAGTTTGCCCTACCCTGTCTCTCTCCATCTCCTCTTGCCACTTTCCTCTCTCACCTCTTGACTTCACCCCTTAAGAATCATCCCTTCCTTGGGGCGACTAGGTGGCGCAGCGAGCAGAGAGCCAGCCCCGGAGCCAGAAGGACCCCAGCTCGGATCTGGCCCCAGACACCCAACACACAAACAAAAACCCAGTCACGTGAACCTGGGCAAGTCACCCAACCCCAATTGCCCTCCAAAAAAAAAAAAATAATCATCCCATCAAATTCAACCTGTGCCCTCTATCCATGTATACCTGTGAACATATGCCATGTACCCTTCTTCAATTATTTTCATAATGAGAAAGGTTTCATCAAACACAGTTATTGTTTTTCCATGTAGGACTGTAAATAGTCCAACTTTGATAAGTTCCTTTTAATTTCTTTTCCTTGATTGCCTTCTCAGGCATCTCTTGCTTCTTGTGTCTGAATGTCAAATTTTCTATTCAACTCTGGTTTTTTCATCAAGAATGCTTGAAAGTCCTCTATTCCACTGAATGACCATATTTTACCCTGAAACAAGATACTCAGTTTTGCTGGGTAGGTGACCCTTGGGTTCATTCCCAGTTCTTTTGCCCTCTGGAATATCATATTCCATGCCCTTCTATCCCTCAGTGTAGAAGCTGCCAGGTCCTGGGCTATTCTGATTGTGTTTCCACAATATTGAAATTGTTTCTTCCTGGCTGCTTGTAGTATTTTCTCCTTGATCTGGGGATTCTGGAACCTGGCTATAATATTTCTGGGAGTTTTCTTTTTGGGATCTTTTTCAGGAGGTGATCTGTGGATTCTTTCAACCTCTATTTTGCCCTCTGGATCTAAAACATCAGGGCAATTTTCCTTGAGAATTTCAGGGATGATTTCTAGGTTCTTTCTTTGATCATGGCTTTCAGGTAGTCCAATAATTTTTAAATTGTCTCTCCTGGATCTATTTTCCAGGTCAGTGGTTTTTCCCATGAGATATTTCACATTGCCTTCTCAATTCTTTCATTTGTTTGGATCTGTTTAACAGCATCTTGATTTCTCATAAAGTCACTAGCTTCCATTTGCTCCAGTCTAACTCTGAAGGAATGAATCTCCTCAGTGAGCTTTTGAGATTCTTTTTCCATCTGGCAAATTCAACTTTTAAGGCATTCTTCTCCTCATTGCCTTTCTGAGCCTCTTTTGCCATTTGAGTTAGTCTATTTTTTAAGGTGTTATTTTCCTCAGTCAGGCTGTTGACTGTCATTTCATACTTTTCTTGCATCTTTTTCATTTCTCTTCCCAAATTTTCCCCACTTCTCTTATCTGCTTCTTAAGGTCCTCTATGGCCTGTAGCCAGCTTGTATTTTCATTTGGGGCTTTTGGTGCAGGAGTTCTGACCTCACAGTCCTCCTCCATGCTTTGAGCCTCTTTGCCCCTAAAATAGGAGTCCAATGTTGAACTTTTCTGTTTATTTTGTTTCATTTGCCTAGGCATGTTGCCACTTAATTACTTGATTTTTGGGCTTGTTGCCACAGTAGGACTCTGCCACCAGACAGGGGAGCTTCCGCCCAAACGTGGGTTCACAACCTTCCAGTTGGGTGGCCTCTGTAAAGCCTCCACCCACTCTGGCAAGTTGGATACCCACCCCAAACTCCCTCCCCAGACCACAATCCAGATCCAGGCAGTTTAAAGCAAAAGCGATTAACCCTCAGACTGATTGCTGGATCTTCCTACAGTTCGCAGACCAGGAGCTAGAGCCACTACTGAAGCTGCAAAATGGCTTCTGTGCAGCTGTTTCTTCAGCAGCTTTTTGCCCCCAGGGGAGGAAGCCACGTGTTCCCCAAATACTGGTCCCAAAGTCCATAGGGCACTAACCTCTCACTTTGTCCTAGGCATATCTGTGCTGATAATTCTGGAATCGCCACAATTGCTGGTGTTCTGGGGTTCAACCAGCTGGCTGAAGGCCCGGCCGCTCTGGGGCTAAAACTGTGGACCTGGGCTCGGCTCTGCGGGCTGCGCTGGCCGCTCCCTGCAGGGCTGCTGGGCTGTCCTCAGCAGGAGGTTAGCTTTTCTGTGCTGTTCTGTGGGTGCTGTGGCTCCAGAAGTTGTTCGGAGCTCCCTTTCACATTGTTTGAAATTTGTGTGGGGCAGAGCACATTGGAAATGCTGTTTCTACTCCGCCATCTTGGCTCCACCCCCCCCCCAAAGTTAACTTTATAATGCTATTGTGACTGAAAAAATTCTTCTCATTGTTCTGCTCATTTCACTTTGCGTGAAGTCATACAAGTCTTCTCAAGGATCTCTAATTCTCTTTCATTATTTCTTATAGCAAAATAATATTCTGTTCATTTGTCATTTCCATTATTGTCAGCCCTTTCCAGTTGATGAGCAGTTTTTAATTTTTTGTTGGTTTGTTTGCTTTGACAAAAAGTGTTGGGTAAGTAGTTTTTAAAATAATGGTCCTTTTCTTATTTCTTTGGTCTCTTACACGTGGTTCCAATGATATGCCCATGCTAATGACTTTTTAGGTATATTTCCAAATGACTTTTCACAATAGCTGGAACCATTCAGAGCTCCACCAACAGTGCATTAGGTTGCGTGTTCTCCCACTTCTCCTGCAACAATTGCTATGTTCTTTTTGTTGTTGTTTTCCAAAATGACTGTAACTTTGATGTCGTGGACTTTGATTCTTAAGTTACCTGTTCTTGACTTGTTTCCAGGTCATTTGTTTTTTTAAAGCAGTAACATATCATCATTTCTGTTTTGTCTTTTGATTATGTTCTAATACTTCATATTTCATGAAGTCGTTGATTTCTCTTTGATCTATTCTAATTTTTAAGGTATCTGTTACTTGGGTAGATTTTACCACTTTCTGTTCTAAGCTATTTTTCCTTCCAGTTCTTTCTGAAACTTTGATTTCATCTTTTTTTATCTCTTCATTTCTTTCAGGCATTCATGTAGTTCTTGTGGAAAATTATTTTTTTCCTTTGAGATTCTGCTTCAGTTGTTATGTAGTTATTCTCTTCTTGTAGTTTGAATTTTTGGGTTATCTGGATTTACAATATTTTTTTTTTCTAAAACCTCTGTTTTATTTATACAGAGTCAAGTCCACTTCAGTGTGGATATGGTTCGTCTTTCAATCCAGAGCCATTGATGAATGTGTTGGTTTTTACCAAATATCCTGGTCAGCACATAGTAGATTAGGGAGACTAATTACAGGGTTAATCCCTCTCAGCTAGAACTACAAGGTGTGTGTCAATCTCCAGTTCTGTGAGAATCCTAAATTTAGGGTTTTCAACTATAACTACTCCAACTTCTAATTCTGAAGGTTTGAAATCAATGGATAGAACAGTAGACAGCCATGTTATTGCTATCTCTACTGTCTGTTCAAATGTCCAGTCAAATTTTTTCTTTACTTTCTTTTCAAGAAAACTGGTTGACTCAGTTTGTTTGACTCCAGCTGCAGTGGCCTTAAATTCACAGTAGTAGCCTGCAGCATCACATTTGTATACTTGAGGGCCTTGTTCTTCCTCAACAACAATAAATATCATACAACAGCCAGGGGGTCTCATTTCAGCATTCTGTGTGTAGACCTGAAAAATATTTGCAATACTTTTACAGAACATAGCCATACTTGTATTTCTAATTTGCAGCCTCATAGTGAGCTCTTTGCATCTGAGACCTGCTGTCAGCTGTCATTCCTGTCATCACACAGCCAATATTTTCAGTTATTCTGAATAAGTGAGTCACTGTGCTTGAATCCAGTAACTTGTCTGGTACTTTCTTCTGTGTAACAATTACTGCACCGTCTTTCCCTCGGACAGCTACTGATGTGAGGCCACCCTAGTTAATAGCTTTGAAAGCATATTCTACTTTGTACAGGCGACCCTCTGGGGAGAAGATAGTAATATGCCAATCAAAGCCAGGGCTGGAGCTGTGGGACATCTTGGCACACTCACTTTCTCTAGCTCTGATTTAACTAGTCCTGTCGCACCCGCCATGGCAGACATGCAACCAGATTTACAATATTTCTTAAGAGTGGTTGATATCTTCACAATTTCTCCAACCTTAGCTCCTGAATTGGGGCTTTGTCCCCTGCTGTGTTTTGAGGTTCTCTTGGTTAGCCTTACTGGCTCTTAATCTTTTATTTGGATTTCTTCCCTTACCTCTACTTCCTTGGAATTTCTGTACTAAGCATGCTGGTAGATTCTAGGTTCCTGAATCTTTGAGATTCTGAACACTGGTTATTAGGGCCAGGAGCTCTTTGGAAATTTTCCTTTTTTTTCCTTTTTTAAAAAATTAATTTATTTTTAATTTTCAGCATTCGTTTCCACAAGATTTTGAGTTCCAGATCTTCTCACCCACCCCAAGATGGCATGCATTCTGATTACCCTTTCCATCAGTTTGCCCTCCTTCTATCACTCGCCTCCCCTGCTTTCCCCTTATTTTCTTGTAGAGCAAGATAGATTTTTATGCCCCATTGCTTGTATATCTTCCCAGTTGTATGTAAAAACAATTTTTAACATTTGTTTTTAAAACTTTTGAGTTTCAAATTCTTTCCCTTCTTCCCTCCCCACCCACCCTCATTGAGAAAGCAAGCAGTTCAATATGGTTATAATAGTCATGTTGTAAAAGACAAACCATATTTCCCTCCATCCTATCCCACCCGCTACTAATTCTATTTTCTCCTTTAATCCTATCCCTTTTCAAAAGTGTTTGCTTCTGACTACCACCAGTCTGCCCTCCCTTCTATCCTTCCCCACCCCCAACCTTTTGCCCCTTACTTTCCTGTAGAGTAAGATACTCAATTGAGTGTGTATGTTATTCCTTCCTTAAGCCAAATCTAATGAGAGTAAGGTTCACTCATTCCTTCTCACCTCCCCCATTTCCCTTCCATTGTGAAACCTTTTTCTTGCTTCTTTTATGTGAGTTGATTTGCCTTTCTGTTTCTCCCTTTCTTCTCTCAATATATTCCCCTTCACCTCTTAATTTTAATTTTTAGATATCATTCCTCCATATTCAATTGACCTTGTGCTATCTATCTATCTTCATATAGATATACCCTCCAACTACCCTAATACTGAGAAAGGTCTGATGAGTTACAAATATCATTTTTCCATGTAGAAATGTAAACAGTTCATCTTTTAAAAATCCCTTATGATTTCTGTTTCCTGTTTACCTTTTCATGCTTCTCTTGATTCTTATATTTGAAAGTCAAATTTTCTATTCAGCTCTGGTCTTTTCATCAAGAATGCTTCAATTCATGTAAAGGTGACTCTGAAGAAACTTTGGAGCTACAGAACCCACAAAATGACACAGAGAAGCTAACCTCCCACTGAGGACAGCCCAGCAGGCCAGCAGGAAGTGGCCAGCGCAGGGCTCTGGGAGCCCAGCCCAGCCCCATACCACTGGAGGTTTTAACACCAGGGTGGCCTGACCAGCCACTGGCTGGAGAGACTTCAGATCACCAGCAGCTGTGGTGGTTTCCAGAACTATCAACACATAGATGCTAAGGACACAGTGAGAGTTCATTGCAGTGTGGACTTTGGAATCCAGTAGTTGGGAGTGCTGGCTTTTGCCCCCCCGGGGTGAGAAGCAGCTGAGGGGCCATGGCCCTGTAGCTGCAGCCACATGGCTGCTTCAGCTCCTGGTCTGCAGATTGTAGGGGGACCAAGCGACCGGTATGAGGGGTAATCACTCTTGCTTTAACCTTCTTGGATCTGGATCACTGTCTAGGGTGGAAGTCCTGGGGTGTGCAATCAGCTTGCCAGATTGTGTGGAGGCTTCAGAGAAGGCACCCAGCTAATACCTTCAGTAGCTGAGAAAACCCCAGTGTTTGGTGTGAAGCTCCCCTGTCTGGTAGCAGAGTCCCACTGTGGCAAAAAGCCCAAAAGTCAAGTAACTGACTGGCAACACGAGCAAATGAGGGAAGTAAACAGAACAACCCAACTTTACACTCCTATTTTGGGGGACAAAAAGGACCAAAGCATGGAACAGGAGGAAGACAGTGAAGTCAGAACTCCTGCACCAAAAGCTTCCAAGAAAAATACGAGCTGGTTACAGGCCACAGAGGACATTAAGATGGATTTTGAAAATCAAATAAGAGAAATGAAGGAAAAATTGGGAAGAGAAATGAGAAAGATGCAAGAAAATTGTGAAATGAGATTCAACAACCTGACTGAAGAAAATAACACCTTAAAAAATAGAATAACTCAAATGGCAATGAGGAGAAGAATGCCTTAAAAACCCAAATTTGCCAGATGGAAAAAGAATCTCAAAAGCTCACTGAAGAGAATCATTCCTTCAGAATTAGATTGGAGCAAATGGAAGCTAGTGACTTTCTGAGAAAACAAGATACTATTAAACAGATCCGCAAAAATGAAAAAATAGAAGGCAATGTGAAATATCTCATTGGGAAAACTACTGACCTGGGAAATAGATCCAGGAGAGATAACTTAAAAATTATTGGACTACCTGAAATCGATGATCAAAAAAAGAACCTAAAATCATCCTTCAAGAAATTCTCAAGGAAAATTGCCCTGATGTTTTAGAACCAGAGGGCAAAATAGAGGTTGAAAGAATCCACCCATCACCTCCTGAAAAAGATCCCAAAAAGAAAACTCCTGGGAATATTATAGCCAGGTTCTAGAATTTCCAGATCAAGGAGAAAATATTACAAGCAGCCAGGAAGAAACAATTTGAATACTGTGGAAACACAGTCAGGATAACCCAGGATCTGGCAGCTTCTACACTGAGGGATTGAAGGGCTTGGAATATGATATTCCAGAGGTCAAAGGAGCTAGGATTAAAACCAAGAATCACCTACTCAGCAAACTGAGTATCATGTTTTAGGGGAAAATATGGTCATTCAGTGGAATAGAGGACTTTCAAACATTCTTGATGAAAAAACCAGAGTTGAATAGAAAATTTGATATTCAGATATGAGAAGCATGAGAAGGTAAACAGGGAAGAGAAATCATAAGGAACTTATCAGGGTTGAACTATTTACATCCCTACATGGAAAAAATGATCATTATAACTTGTGAAACTTTTCTCAGTATGAGAATAGTTGAAGAGAATACACACACACACACACACACACACACACATATATATATATACATATACATCCATCCATACATATGTCTGTCTATATAGGAGGGTATATGGGTGTATGAATACATATGTGAGTGTGTGTATATATGTGTACAGGTATACATACATAGAGGGCACAGGTCCAGTTTAATAGAAAGGGATGATACTTAAAAGGTGAAATTAAGAGGTAAGAGAGGAATATAATGAGAGGAGATGGAGAGAGACAGAATGGGGCAAACTATCTCATAGAAGAGGCAAGGGAAAATAGTTACAATGGAGGAGAAGAACAGGAAGGCAAAAAGGGAATGGGACAACCTTATTCTCATTGAATTTAGCTTAGGGAGGGAATGACATACACACTAAATAGGGTATCTCACCCTACAGGAGAGTAGGGGGGAAGGGGATGAGAAGGGGGATGATGGAAGAGAGGGCAGGCTGGGGGGAGGGCAGTTGGAAGCACCCACTCTGGAAGAGGGAGAGGATCAAAGTAAAGAATAGAACAAGTGGGAGGTGGAATAGGATGGAAGGAAATATAGTCAATCCTTTACAGTATATCCACTGTGGAAATGTTTTGCATGGCTACATATGTACAACCTATACTGAATTGCATATCTTCCCAGTAAGGGTGGGTGACAAAGGAGGAAGGAAATGAATCTGGAATTCAAAGTTTTAAAATCCAATGTTTAAAAAAAATACATACACACACACACATATACTATTATTAATATTATTGTGCATGTAATTGGAAAATAAGATGTACAGGCACTGGGGCATAGAGATCCACCATGCCCTACTAGAAAGTTGGAGGTGGAATGGGAGAAGATATGGGAAAGAGCAGATTGGAGGAGGGGATATCCAGTGGGATTGCTATTTTGGGGCGGTGGGTAGGGGAAAATAGGGAGAAAATTTATAACTCAAAATCTTGCAGAAATGAATGATGTAAACTAGATATTAATAAAGCATTTGATAACAAAAAAAAGTATGCTTGGAAATTCTCTAATTCATTAAATGTCCATTTTCCCCCTGAAGTATTATACTCAGACTTCCTGGATAGGTGATTCTTGGTTTTAATCCTAGTTCCTCTGACATCCAGAATATCATATGTTCCAAACCCTCCAATCTCTTAATGTAGAAGCTTCTAGATCTTGTGATTTTTTTTTTAAATTGTATTTCTGGGGCAGAGCCAAGATGGCGGAGTAGAAACAGCGTGTCCAAGCCACTCTTCCCCCAGATCACCTCCAAACTATGTAAAAGGGGACTCTGAACAACTTCTGGAGCCCCAGCACCCACAGAACGACACAGAGAAGCTAACCTCCCGCTGAGGATAGCCCAGCAGCCCTGCAGGAAGGACCAGGGCAGTGCTCTGGGAGCCAGCAGTGTGCAGTGTACAGAGAGCCGAGCCCAGGTCCGCGTGAGCCGAGGTTTTAGCCCCAGGGCGGCAGGGCCAGCAGCCAGCTGGAGGAACCCCAGAACACCAGCAGCTGTGGCGACTCCAGAATTATCAACATAGACAGGCCTAGGACAAAGTGAGAGGTTAGTGTCCTATGGACTTTGGGACCAGTATTTGGGGAATGCGTCGGCTTCCGCCCCTGGGGGCTAGAAGCCGCTGAGGAAACACGCCATTTTGTAGTTTTCAGTGGCAGCTCCAGCTCCTGGCCTGCGAACTGTAGGGAGATCCAGCGATCAGTCTTGGGGGGTAATCGCTCTTGCTTTAACCTCCCTGGATCTGGATTGTGATCTGGGGTGGAGGTTGTGGGTGGGTTTCCAGCTTGCCATAAATGGAAGTTGGCCCTCCCCACACGTTTCGGGCGAAAGTTCCTGTCTGGCACCAGGCCATACTGTGGCAACAAGCCCAAACGTCAAGTAATTAAGTAGCAACATGCCAAGGCAAAGGAAACAAATTAAACAAAAAAATGCCACCTTAGACTCCTACTTTCGGGGCAAAAATGATCGAAGCATAGAGAGAGAGGAGGACAGTGAGGCCAGAAGTCCTGCTCCAAAAGCCCCAGGGGAAAACATGAGCGGGTTGCAGGCCATAGAGGACATTAAGAAAGACTTTAAAAATCAAATAAGGGAAGTAGAGGAAAAATTGGAAAGAGAAATGAGAAGGATGCAGGAAAAACATGAAATGAGGGTCAACAGCCTGGTTGAGGAAAACAACACCTTAAAAAATAGACTAACTCAAATGACAAAGGAGGCCCAAAAGGGCAATGAGGAGAAGAATGCCTTAAAAACCCAAATTTGCCAGATGGAAAAAGAATATCAAAAGTTCACTGAGGAGAGTCATTCCTTCAGAGTTAGACTGGAACAAATGGAAGCTAATGACTTTATGAGAAATCAAGATGGTGTTAAGCAGATCCAAACAAATGAAAGATTAGAAGGCAATGTGAAATATCTCATGGGAAAAACCACTGACCTGGAAAATAGATCCAGGAGCGACAATTTAAAAATTATTGGACTACCTGAAAGCCATGATCCAAGAAAGAACCTAGAAATCACCCTTCAAGAAATTCTCAAGGAAAATTGCCCTGATGTTTTAGATCCAGAGGGCAAAATAGAGGTTGAAAGAATCCACAGATCACCTCCTGAAAAAGATCCCAAAAAGAAAACTCCCAGGAATATTATAGCCAGGTTCCAGAATCCCCAGATCAAGGAGAAAATACTACAAGCAGCCAGGAAGAAACAATTTCAATATTGTGGAAACACAATCAGAATGGCACAGGACCTGGCAGCTTCTACATTGAGGGATAGAAGGGCATGGAATATGATATTCCAGAGGGCAGAAGAGCTGGGAATGAACCCAAGGGTCACCTACCCAGCAAAACTGAGTGTTTTGTTTCAGGGGATAATATGGTCATTCAGTGGAATAGAGGACTTTCAAGCATTCTTGATGAAAAACCCAGAATTGAACAGAAAATTTGACATCCAGACACAAGAAGCAAGAGATGCCTGAGAAGGTAAATCAGGGAAAAGAAATCAAAAGGAACTTATCAAAGTTGAACTATTTACATTCCTATATGGAAAAACAGTAACTGTGACTAATGAAATCTTTCTCAGTATGAAAATAATGGAAGAAGGGTATGTGGTCATATGAATACATATGTGAATGTGTGTATATATGTTTACAGTTATACATGGATAGAGGGCACAGGTTGAATTTGTTGGGAAGGGATGATACTTTAGGGGGTGAAATTATGAGGTAAGAGAGGAAAGTGGCAAGAGGAGATGGGGAGAGACAGGGTAGGGCAAACTATCTCATGTAGAAGAAGCAAGGGGAAGTGGATTCAAGGGGGGTGAAGAATAGGAAGGCAAAACCACATTCTCATTGAATTTGGTTCAGGGAGAGAATGACGCACATACTAAATGGGATATCTCGACCTGCAGCAGAATAGGGGGAAGGGGGATGAGAGGAGGGATGATGGATGGGAGGGCATCCTTGGGGGGAAGGGAGGTTGGAAGTACCCGCTATAGAAGAGGGACAGGATCAAGTAGGGAATGGACCAGGTGGGGGGTGGGATGAGTGGGAGGGAATTGTAAGCTGCCTTGTACAATATATCTACTGTGGTAATGTTTAGCATAGCTAGACATGTACAACATATACTGAATTACTTATCTTCCCAGAGGGAATGGGTGACAAAAGAGGAAGGAAATGGATCTGAAATTTGAGGTTTTAAGACTAAATGTTTCAAATATATATAAATACTATTATTAATACTCTTTTGCTTGTAATTGGGAGATAAGATGTGCAGGCATTGGGACACAGGAATTCACTTTCCTCTAATGGAAAAATCGAAGGGGGTATGGGAGAAGATAGGGGAGAGAGCAGATTGGAGGAAGCGATATCTTGTGGAACTGCTATTCTGGGAGGGTGGGTAGGGGAAAAACAGGGGGGAAAATAATTGTAACTCAAAATCTGGTAGAAATGAATGATGTAAAACAGAAGTTAATAAGGCATTTTTTTTTAATAAAATTCTATTTCCACAGTACTTGAATTGTTTGTTTCTGGCTGCTTGCAGCATTTTCTCGTTGACCTGGGAACTCTGGAATTTGACTACAATATTCCTAGGAGTTTTCCTTTTGGGATCTCTTTCAAAAGATGATCAGTGGATTCTTTAAATTTTCTCCTTCTGCCTCTAGAATATCAGGGCAGTTTTCCCTGATAATTCATTGAAAGATAATGTCTAGGCCCTTTTTTTTGATCATGACATTTCAAGTAGTCAAATAATTTTTTTAATCATCTCTCCTGGATCTATTTTCCAGGTCAGTAGTTTTTCCAATGATATATTTCACATTGTCTTCTGTTTTTTCATTCTTTTATTTCTATTTTATAATTTCTTGATTTCTCATAAAGTCATTAGCTTCCGTTTGCTCCATTCTAGTTTTTCAGGAATTATTTTCTTCAGTGAGCTTTTGAACCTCCTTTTCCATTTGGCCAATTTTGCTTTTTTAAGGCATTCTTCTCTTCCTTGACTTTTTGGACCTCTTTTGCCATTTGGGTTAGTCTGTTTTTTAAGGTGTTATTTTCTTTAGTATTTTTGGGTGTTTCCTTCAGCAAGCATTGACTTGTTTTTCATTATTTTCTTCCATTAATCTCATTTCTTTTCCCAATTTTTCCTCTTCTTCTCTTACTTCATTTTCAGCATCTTTTGAGCTCTTCTATGGCCTGCAACCAATTCATCTTTTCTTTTAATGCTAGAGCTTTGACTTTGTTGTCTTCTTCTGGTTGTATATTTTGATCTTCTTTGTTACCAAAGTAAGATTATATTGTCTGAGTTTTTTTTACACTGTTTGCTCATCTTCCCAGCTAAATACTTGATTTTCTAGCTCTTTGTCAAGGTAGGACTCTGCTTTTAATGGGGGTAAATGTACTCTTCCATGCTTCAGGGGTTTTGTATCAGCTGCTTGATCCCCCACCATCTGTGGACCCAGAGCCCTGGAAGCAGCCACTACTGTTGCTGCTGCTGCTGCCACATCTACCTCCACCATCCCAGGGCTGGGGCCAGGCCCCAGCTGTACCACCCTCCTCTTTCACCTAGGTTCCATAGTTTTCCCTCTGACTTTCTATGCTGTCTTTGGTGCCAGTGATTCAGTATCCTCTGAGGCCTGCTCTGGCTGTGTCTGTGCTGGCCCAGCCAATGCTGGACTTGCTTCGCTCCCAGCCCAGTGCAATATACCTTTCCTTTTGACCTTCCAGGTTGTCTTGAAGTAGAGATTTGCTTCACTGTCATTTTGTGGGTTGTGCTGCTCTAGAATTTGTTTAGAGTAATTTTTTACAGGTATTTGGAAGGGTTTGGAGGGGGGGAGCTCAAGCGAATCCCTGCTTTACTCTGCCATCTTGGTTCCTCTTGAGACAATTTCAAGATCCTCTCTCTTGGTTTCTAGTTACCTCCGGACTTTGTCACGGGATTTTCCTGCTTCCTCACACAGAGCCCTGCAGGTACAGGTGTCTCTGGCCCGTCATGGGTTGTGTTGGCAGTTTCTGTCTTTTTTGCTCGCTGTGACAGGCACAGATTTTTCTGGCAGGTCCCTTTTTCTCCTCCCTATGGACTTCTAGCTGGCATTTGGTGCAGTTGTGTGGTAATTGAAGTCATTCAGTGTAGTCTAGAGTATCATTGGGTTTCTTGACTGTTATGCATTCTAGAGTTAAGTTTAGGTTTTTACTGGAGTGGGTGTGGAGGAGCTGGGCTGCCTAATTCCAGTCAGAAACAGGAAGTTTTACTTACTGAATTAAAAAAAAATAAGCCAGCTTAGTCCTAGAGTGATGAAAATGGAATAGAACCTTAAAGACCTTGAAAAAAATTATCCCACCCCCCAAATCACAAGATCTTGATTGGTGATTTACAGCTACATTCCCACATTACAGAGGAAGAGTTGAAATTCTGTGAACTCCCATTAGCCCACACTAGTAAGGAAAGAAAAAGCATAAATAAAATATGTATATTTGATCTATACATAAATAATTATATCAACTTTAATTATCATTTTAGAATAATTATAAAATCCTGGCGTATGTAGGCTAACTTCAGTAAGTGATTCATTTGAGAGTAAATTGTATAGGGACATTGGTATCAGACCATCTTTTTAATATTTAACTGGAAGTTGTAATAAGTATGAAATCTAATCTGTAGGATGTAAAAAACATTTCTTTGTGGAGGGACAGAGAGTGCCACTTTGTACTTAATTAGCACCACTATCTTTCACCATCATGTTTCACTTAAGCTCCTCCTTCATTCCCTGAATTCTGACTATCTCAATTATATATTGCTTATGTTATATCCATTTTACCAATATTACTTTTTTCTTTTAAAATAGTTACTTACTACTGTTGAAGAGACGACAAAAGATGTGTTTGGTCTATATTCAAAACTGGATCGTAAACAAGCCATTGATAAGCATAATGCTGAAGCCCAGGAGATATTTGGCAAAGGCCTGAATAGCTTATTTAATAAGATGGAATTTTTGATAAAGGATGGCACCAAAAAGCAAAAAGCCATGTTGGACTCATACAGTACTTTATTTGGTATGCTCAAGTTCACTGTTTAAATATATTTTTAATGTCCTGATTTATTTTAGCTTTTAACTTATATGTTGGTCTCAAATTTAATAAAATGTTATCAATGTGACTTTGGGAATATGAAATATATTTTATTATGTGTTAGGGTTTGTTTGTTTTTTTTTTTTTAGCCTAGACCAAGTTCAAATTCTTATTCAGTGTTTAATCAGTCTTGTCAGGCAGAGCTTCTAATAGAGTTGATACCATCTTCATTATGGTCATAGACATAGATAGTATCATTCTCTGCCATTAGTATATCATATTATGGCCACCACTGGTCATGTTCTCTAGTACCAATTGACTGAAAAGAGAGGCAGAACCATCTTGGCTGAATCCTGTCTGGCATATAAACTCTGTGACTATGAGTAAATCATGTAACTTCTTGGCGCCCTAGGCAGCCAGCTCTAATGCTTTTAAGTTGCAGGTGAGGATGGAGTCTCCATACTGTGTGTTCCTTATACTCAGGAAATCACAGGTCTGGACCATGCGGACAGAATTCTAGGGTTTATATACTGCTCTAAGGCTTATAAAGCACATATATTTAGGTTATCACACTTGATTCTTACAACAGTCTTTGGGGGGTAGGTACTTATATTTATTAAATCAAAGTAATTCTTGGCAGATGAGGAAATTGAGGCAAGTCACACTTTTTCTGGGCTTCAGTTTCTTCTCTAAGTGGGATGGACTAGATTTACTAGGTTCTAAGCCAGCTGCAAAATTATCTTTAAGTAGCTAATTATACAGTACCATAACATTGCCGTGTAAATTTTACTGTAATAAATATGTTTCTAAAGTCCATTCAGTGATGCATTTATTTGGTATGTATGCATATCAAAACTGAAAATTCTAATAAATTATTGGACAGCAATTCAAGAAGTTCAACAAAGTCTTAATTATGATGTATAAAGAGTAAACCAGATTGGCCAAGCGCAGGATGCCTATAGATGACTAATATAAGGAAAATCTAAACAGATAGAGAGGTTTTGGATTGGTTTGGGCCTTGAATGCCAGGCTAAAGAGTTTTAACTCTTTTTTTCCTATTTTTAATAGGCTACAAGATACCATTGAAGGATTTTGAGCAAAAAGAATAATACCAGAAAACTACATAAAGAAATATTAATTTACTAATAGTGAGAAAGATAGGTTTGAGGGTTAGGTAGTGTAAGTAGAGAAAGTCATTAAGAAGCTATTGTTATCCAGGTATGTGTGAATGAGGGTCTGTACTAGAGTGATAGATTGTTTAAACAGGACTTGTTAATTGTTTAGATGTGGAAAGGTGAGGTAGAGAGAAGAATCCAAGTTAACATCACAGTTTTGTCCAAACATAAGAGACTGAATTCATGCTGATGCCACTTAAGAGACTTTGTAAAGTCAGAAGGAGAAATAAGTTTTGGGGAAGAGTTTATGATCTTGGTTTTGAACCTGTTAAGTTTGAAGTGCTTCTGGGTCATTCAGGGAGTCACATTCAAAAAGCAATTGGAGTCACAAGTTTAGACTTAAAGAAGGATGCAGAAAAGCACTGAAAATTTAAATTTGAAAGTCATCTATGTAGAACTGATAGTTGAAACAGTGGGAATTAATGATATTGCCAAGTGAGCAGATGAAAAAAGAAGAGGTCAAAAAGAGAACCCTGAGAAATACTTAACCTTCAGTAATCAGAATAGTAGCCATGAAAGGAGGCAGAGAAAAGGTAGTTAAGATAGGTAAGAAGAAAACAAGCAAAGTGTGATGTCTAAGAAACCAAGGGAGGAGATAGTGTCTAGAGTCTAGAAAGAGGCTTGGTCGATAGTAAACACGTGAACAGTATATAGGTCAAGGAAGGTGAGGAGTGAGACAAGGCACTGGATTTGACAATAGGGAGGTCATTAGATGTTAAAGAAGCATTTTTTTTCAGAGTGATATTGAAGAATTGGAAGAATGAGGAATTGGATGCTTAACTTGTCAACTTTGAGAATAGTATCGATTTTAAATAACATTTTCTATTTACAGGTCATCTGCTATCCACTAGTTCCTCTGCTTTAGACAGTATTACAACAACCGCACTTGGATCTCTTACCTCAGTTTTAGAGGAAGTATCTACCAATGTTTCTCAAATTTCAAATGTGATATTAAAAGAAGAATCTATAACAACTGAAAGTAAAACTGTTCTTCAGAAATTGGTGGTAAGTAAATAATTTTGTGTCCTTATGAAATGGTGTTGATGGTCAAGCGTTCCAATTTAAGCTATATAGTCACTGTCATGGTAGCAGTCAAATAGAAAAATGTGGATCAAGGACTTTGCAAATTTTGAAGCAGTTTATAAATGTGAGCTGCAATACTAAATGCCACTATAAGGATGAGATGTTACTAACATGGTACTTCAGATATACATGGTTTTGTTTTTTCCTTAAAAGTGAAATTGTTGGCATCAAATGGATAAATCTGCTGTGGAAACAGCCTCCTTACTCCATGTCCCCTCTCCTCCACCTCCACACATATTCACACATTGTCTTCTGACTTACAAAATTAAAGGTAAAGAGATAATTTAATACTCTAGAAATGAGGGGCAGATGTCTTCAGGGGATCAGGATCTATTTGCAGGGTCCACATATTGGTTAAGTAACCATATCTCTGGTTCATATTCAAATGGGTGCAATTTAAAAGAACTCCTTTGGAGCCAGTAGACATTAGGATTGCTGGTCCCTCTTCTCTGACAGAAGCCAGTATTAATTATTGACCTTCTCTAGCCTGGCAGGAATATAAGGTAACTGCTTTAAAAGCTATAATACTGTACAAAGATGGCCAAGTATCAAAATGTTTCTGCAATTCTAGGACTATAGGAAGCAGCTTATTGTGTTCTTGTTAGTAAGTAAGTATTCCAGCTCCAATAACAGGTGTGTAGATGTATCCCTTCCTCTTTTATTGTCTGCCAGTACAGAAAAGCTACATCTAATATTGGTACATTCAAGGCAAATGGGCAAAATTTTAATTTTACCCTCTATACTGTTTATTTCATTAAAGTTCATGTAACTCTTTCAACTCAATTTGTATGTATCATTCCTTTTCAGTTTTATATTTGAATAATTTTATTTGTATACAGAAAACTATTATATACCCATATGTATACATGCACATAGAAACTTTTTGGTCATGGATTATAGATCTGTTTTCCAGTGTGTGAGCAATCTGTTTATCTTGCCTAGTACAAAGTCATTTCCAAGATTCACAAACAAGTCTTTTTCCATCATTCAGATCATAGTGTGTGGTGGTTAATGTGTTTAATTGGTTTAAAAAATTTTGGATAATATGTAGTATCTTGTAGAAGTTAGTGTTATATATTTGAACCATTTGATGTGGGGAACTTGCAGCTTCAAGGCCATGAGTGGCCCTCTAGATCTTTAAGTGCTGCCCTTTGACTGAATCCAGACTTCACAAAACACATCCCCTATAAAATCCTCTGTAAATCTTGGACTCAGTCAAAAGACCACACCCAAGGACCAAGAAGGCCACTTGTGGCTTCAAGGCTTCAGGTTTCCTGCCCCTGGTGTAGCCTTGCAGGCAGTGGTACATCTACTTAATTTTCGCCTCCTTAAGTAAGGATCATTGAGGGAGTGAAGGCCATGCTCTATGCAGTCGTGAACATTTAGCCAGCTCTTCCTAGAATGTCTTAACTAGTTTAATCTAATGTCCTAGTTTGGAGCATTTAGAATATTAATGCCTGTGTGTTGTTGTTTTTAATTACCCTAGGAAGATCATAAAACTCAGCTTGATAAATCACTGGAAACAACTCTTTCCCCTCTGGTGGTGTCTCTATTGGAACTCAATTGTCAAATGAATTGTAAATTCAAGAGTATTCTGTCAGTAGCCAATAAGGTAACACATGTTTCATTTTTAATATTTGAAAGTGAACCTCAGATTAAGAAGGAAACTAAATCCTTTTTTTTTTTCAAAGATAGAAGATCAAAAAAAGGAAATGGATGGTTTTCTCAGCACACTGTGTGAAAGTCTGCGTGAACTACAGGAAAATGCTGATGCATCCTTGACTGAATCTCAGAAGCGCTGTGAAATCTTAATGAATGAACTTAAGACAGTGAAGCAATCCCAAACACAGGTATCACATGAACAGCTGGTTTTAGGAGGGCAGGGGTAATTGGATCCATCAGCTTTGCTGGAAGGAATGTAAGCATTTTAGAAAGTTAAGAAGTTACTAATGCCCTTCAGATTCTTTACTGTAGCTGGATAGGATGGCATATGCTTGTCATCCCTGCCACCAGGGAGGCTCAAGTTGGCACATGTCTTGAGCTCCTGAGTTCTGAGCCATAGCATCCCATGCTGATCTGCTATCCTCACCAAGTCCCACATCAATGTCATATGCCCCCAAAAGTGGACGGTCACCAAATTGCCTAAGGAAGAATAAGCCAGCTCAGGTTGAAAATTGAACAGGACACTAGATGAGGCTTGTGAGTAGCTGCTGTATTTTCAGCCTGAGATAAACAAGGAGACCTAGTCTTAAAAAAAATAAAGAAAAGAAATTCTTAAATCTCTAGAGGTTGGAAATAGCCTACCTATAGTTAATCAGTTAGCATGTTTGTGTAATGAAAATGCAAATTTAAAGATCTTCCCTGCCCCTCGGTTAAATGCCCCTGGAGCCTGTGATGGGAGGTGTGTTTTTCAGGAAAGCCCACACCTTGATACTTTGTAATTGGGCGATGGGTCAAGAAGGTTGTTACATTCTCTGAGCCAGGAGAAGGCTATATAAATCCTGATGGGAGGCTTTGCTTTGGGGCTCACTTTTGAGAAGTGTTGTTTGATTTGACCAGATGAGACTCTGGGCAGCCATTGAGAGCCCCCCGGCTTTGAAAACCCAGATGTTGATGCTTCCTTCTCTGGTAACTGTGATTTTGGTATTGATAATGGTTGGACAGTTTGGAAGCCTGTTTAATCTGTCTGTATACTCTGAAGTTCGGGGTGCTGACCTTTTCCCCCTGAACTAGGTAATATATGTTTGATTGATTAAAGTGAGCTTGTTAACTGATTTTGAGTTGCTTTCCTTTACAAAAGCAGATCTAAGAACCTGTGTTGGCAGCGACCCTGGGGATGTTGGGGTGCTTGCTGCTACAGTTTGTTGTATGCAGAACACTATGCCCAGAATTATTGATAGAAGAAAGTATTGTTTACATCCGGCTAAAAGATGAGGTCAAAGGGGAATTAGGGATTAGCAAAGGGATTAGCAGTATGATAATAAAAAGGAAGACTACAACAGCTCCTGACAGTGGAAAGTATAACCCAAATAGAATTTTGGAAACTGTGTCTTTTTTTTTTTAATTAGCTTATTTTTATCAATACTTTTTGTTTAATTTATATTGGTTTTTTTTATGGCTTCCCTATTCTTCCTTATCCAGCAAGGTATCCCTTGTAACAAAGATTCTAAAGAGGGGAAGCAGTTTAGCAAAACTAACCAACCCTTAAACCACGTATGTCAGTATATGAAATGTTCCACACCCTTAGTTCCCCAGCTCTGCAGTGAAGGGAGAGACTTCGTTTCTGCTTTGTCTTTCTTCTTAGGATTATAACTAAGGTTGTGTGACTAAGCCTCTGCCTTAGGGCTCCGGAAGTGTAGAGGGAACTGACAGGACTTGTACTTCCTCAGCAGATAGAAGACAGCTGAGCTGAGCTGAGCAAGGATATTTAGTTATAGGAAGCCTCCTCCTGGAGCCAGACCTTTTTTCCCTGGCAGTGACCTTCTCAGTGGGGGTGGACTCTTGGGGTATCTTGAAATCTTTTTGACTGGACTCTCTGTCCAGTCTCTTCTCATGACTCCCCCAGTCACCTGAATCTGTCTTAAAAAGTTGATTAGAGGGCAACTTTCATACCACTTGTCCTGGCTACATTTTAATAATAATTGATTACTAGCGATTGCTGTGTCTTCCTAGGGTGATCTGAATGGCCCCTCATAAAGCAAACTTGGCGTTTCTTAGTCACTTCTTGCTTTTCATAACTGGTGAAATACTTAAACCATACAGTCAATTAAATATTGCTTTTGAGTTATTCTTACTATATTTAGACCAAGTTGTTGATAAAAAATTTCTAGGTAGACACAATTTTTTGGCTCTTTAGCTTATTCCATGAGTTCTCCAATTCTCCAGTTCTCCAAATGGAATACCACATTAGACATTTAGCAATAAATGTCTCAAAATCCCAGCAGGTGGGGATGTTGCTCCATGAACCAAATCAGACAATTGTGACAATTTTTTTTCTCCAGTGCAAGTTGCCTTGAGTGGGAAATGAGGCCCAGAGGACAGCAGGAGCTCCCCAGCCCCAGGACTTCTGCCTCTGTTCTTCCCAGGGCTGACTTTTAAAGCACTTCAAAGAAATTGTCAGAACTTACTTTTGTTCTAATCTTGAGAAGAAACAATGGAAGGAAGCTACAATCACACTGTTCACCCAACCTAATTCAGTTTGGTCTCAGCTTTTGGTATGAGAAGACTTTTATCATTGGCATTTGTAGAATTCCTCGAGTAGTCATTCACTTGACTTTGGGAATCAGGAGAGCCAAGTTGAAGTTCTGTCTCCCACTTACTGATTGATCAGGACCTTATACAAGTCACTTCGGCTCCTTGGGACCCAGAATTCCCACCTGCTCTTTGGATTACTTGTCCCCTTTTGCTTTACACCATTATTCTAATTAGTCACTCAAAAAACTATTTGTTTTAATTATATAATATATGGAGTTTTTTTACCTGCAGGAACTTTGTCAGTTAATGAATCTTTGGGAGCAAAGATTCTCTGCGTTGGAGGAAACATGTAGAGATATCAAGAATCCACTCATAAATATTCAAGAAAATACACAACAGTAAGATGTTTTTCATTCCTGCTTATAACTATGTTTTGGTAACATCTATAAACAAAAAAATGTTGTTGCCTGTCAACTGGGGAATGGCTAAACAAGTTGTGGTATATGGATGTAATGGAATACTATTGTGCTATAAGAAATGAGGAGCAGATGGACTTCATCATAACCTAGAGAAACTTATATAAACTGATGCTGAGTGAGAGAGGCAGGACCAGGAGAACTTTGTACACAATTACAGACACATCGTATCTGTGATGACTGACTTTGATAGACTGGGCTCCTCTCAGCAATAAGAGGTTATAAGACAACTCCAAAGGACTCATGATGGAAAGGGCTATCCACATACAGAGGAAGAATTATGGAGTTTGAATGTAGATTCAAGCAAACTACCTGCTCCCTTTTTCATTTCATTTTGTTTTGTTTCCTCTTTCTCGTTGTTCATTCCATTGGTTATAATCCTTCTTTACAACCTGACTAATGTGTAATGTGAAGGTATTTGTAGATCCTATGTCAGATTGCATGCTACTGTGGGGGGAAAATTTGGAACTCAAAAACTTGTGGAATTGAATGTTTTGGGGTTTTTTTCTGTTTAAATTTATTTATTGGCTTTTAGTTTACAACATTCGGTTCCACAGTCTCTTAAGTTTCAAATTTTCTCCTGGAACTGAATGTTCTAAACTAATAGTAAATAAATTTTAAAAAGGAAGAAAAGAGTTTACTTGTGCCAGGCACTATGCTAAGCGTTAAGAATATAAGTAAAAAGGGCAGCTAGGTGGCGCAGTGAGTAGAGTGCCGGCCCTGGAATCAGAAGGACCTGAGTTCGGATCTGGCCTCAGACACTTAACACACACAAACAAAAACCTAGTCCTGTGACCTTGGGCAAGTTACTTAACCCCAATAGCCCTCCAAAGAAAAAAAAAAGCAAAAAAAAAAAAGAATATAAGTAAAAGCAAGTCAGGCAGTTTTTGCTGTCACGCACTTTCTGGTGAGAGCACAGGTTTAAATGCCAAATGCAGAAGTTTGCTTTTGATCCTTGATGCAAAGAAAGAATTTAGGACAGATGGATATGTTCAGTAAGTTGTTGAGAGACATGGTGCTAGTCACACAATCTTGTTAGTTGTTTAGGTAACAGACATCAGACATTTATCATTGCTCTTTAAAAGGCTAGTGATTATTTTCTTTAGCATCTCTACCTATCTGAACTGACAAAATAGCTTTTTTAAATATATCTTATTTTTAAGTTCTCACAGTGTAGTTTTTATGATGTGTTTATTTTACTGAATTGTTGCTCTATACATATGAAACAATGAAATGGGTAAAAGTCAATTGATTAGCCATCCTTACAGATCTTTGGTATTCAAAACCTATTTATTTTATTGATGACAGAATGGGGTAAACTATCTCATATAGAAGAAGCAAGGGAAAATGGTTACAATGGAGGGGAAGAACAGGAAGCAAAAGGGAATGGGTCAACCTTACTCTCATTGAGTTTGGCTGCCCCTTTTCAAAAGTTTGTGCTTCCAACTTCCCTACCCCCCAACCTGCCCTCCCTTCCATTATCCTCCCTCTCATCTCCTCCACCCCTACTCTCCTGTAGGGTGAGATACCCTATTTAGTGTGTATGTCATTCCCTCCCTAAGCCAAATTTAATGAGAATAAGGTTGACCCATTCTCTTTTGACTTCCTGTTCTCCATTATAACCATTTTCTCATACCTGTTCTATATTAGTTTACCCCATTCTGTCTCTCCCCATGTCTTCTCATTATATTCCTCTCTCACCTCTTAATTTCGCCTTTTAAGTATCATCCCTTCCTATTCAACTGGTCCTGTACCCTCTGTTTATGTATACCTGTACCTGTACACATATATACACATACTCACATATGTATTCATATGCCCACATGCCCTCCTATGTAGATATATATGTATGTAGATATATATCTATATATATATGTAGAGAATATATGTATGTAGACATATATACACACACACACAATTCTGTTCCCTTCAACTATTCTCATACTGAGAAAAGTTTCATAAGTTACAATTATTGTTTTTCCATGTAGGAATGTAAGTAGTTCAACTTTGATAAGTGTCTGAATGTCAGATTTTCTATTCAACTCTGGTTTTTTCATCAAGAATGCTTGAAAGTCCTCTTTCATTGAATGACCATATTTTCCCCTGAAACATGATACTCAGTTTTGCTGGTAGGTGATTCTTGGTTTTAATCCCAGCTCCTTTGATCTCTGGAATATCATATTGCAAGCCCTTCAGTCCCTCGGTGTAGAAGCTGCCAGATCCTGTGTTATCCTGATTGTGTTTCCACAGTATTCAAATTGTTTTTTCTTGGCTGCTTGCAATATTTTCTCTTTGATCTGGGAATTCTGGAACCTGGCTATAATATTCCTAGGAGTTTTCTTTCTGGGATCTTTTTTAGGAGGTGATGGGTGGATTCTTTCAACCTCTATTTTGCCCTCTGGTTCTAAAACATCAGGGCAGTTTTCCTTGAGAATTTCTTGAAGGATGATTTTAGGTTTTTTTTTTCCTATTCTTTCATTTATTTGGATCTGTTCAACAGCATCTTGATTTCTCATAAAGTCACTAGCTTCCATTTGCTCCAGTCTAATTCTGAAGGAGTTATTCTCTTCAGTGAGCTTTTGAAATTCTTTTTCCATCTGCCAAATTAGGCTTTTTAAGGCATTCTTCTCCTCATTGCCTTTTTGAGCCTCTTTTGCCATTTGAGTTAATCTTTTTTTTCCTTTTGGAGGGCAATTGGGGTTAAGCAACTTGCCAAAGGTCACACAGCTAGGTTTTTATTTGTGTGTGCATTAAGTGTCTGAGGCCAGATCCGAACTCAGGTCCTTCTGACTCCAGGGCCGACGCTCTATTCACTGAGACACCTAGCCTCCCCTAATCTATTTTTTAAGGTGTTATTTTTTTCAGTCAGAGTCTTTTCAGTCAAGACTCTCATTTTATAATTTACTTGCATCGTTCTCATTTCTCTTCCCAATATTTCCTCCATTTCTCTTATTTGTTTTCAGAATTCTTCTTAAGGGCCTCTATGGCCTGTAAGCAGCTTATTCTTTTCTTGGAAGCTTCTGGTACAGAAGTTCTGACTTCGATGTCTTCCTTCTGTTCTGTGCCCCAATCCTTTTTGTCCCCAAAAAAGGAATCGAGAGTTGGACCACGGTGCTTTCCTTGCTTCCCTCGATTGTTCATGTTGCCACTCAATTACTTGACTTCTGAGCTTTTTGCCACAGTAGAACTCTGCTACCAGGAAGGGGAGCTTTGTCCCAATCACTGGGGTTTTCTTAGCTGCTGGAGCTATTAGTTGGCTGCCTTCTCTGAAGCCTCCACACTCTCTGACAAACTGGTCACACACCCCAGGACCTCCATCCTACACAGTGATCCAGAACCAAGCAGGTTAAAGCAAGAGCAGTTACCCCTCAGACTGGTGGCTTGGTCCCCCTACATTCTGCAGACCAGGAGCTCTGAAGTAGCCATGTGGCGGCGGCTACACAGCCACAGCACCTCAGTGGCTTCTTTCTCCATGGGGTAAAGGCCTAACCACACTCCCACACTCCCGGTTCACAAAGTCCACACTGCAATGACCTCTCACTTTGTCCTTAGCATCTATGGGTTGATAATTCTGGAAACTGCCACTGCTGCTGGTGATTTGAAGTCACTCCAGCTGGCAGCTGGTTGTGGCCGCCTTGAAGCTAAAACCTCTGGCACACTCGGCGCTGGGCTAGGCTCCCAGAGTGCTGTGCTGGCCCCTTCCTGCCAGCCTGCTTGGCTGTCTTCAGCGGGAGATTAGCTTCTCTCTGTCCATTTTGTGGGTTCTGTAGCTCCAAAGTTTGTTTAGAGTCATTTTTTACATGAATTGGAAGAGGTGGGAGCAGGAGCCAAGTAGAAGTCCTGTTTCTACTCTGCCATCTTGACTCTACCCCAGGATAGCTCTTTCTAAAAGAATGTGCTTGGTTTTCTAGATCTCAAGCACCCTTCTGTCCTTAATCATTTGGAGATGATGATCAGTTGTTATCTTTTAGCTCTCCCTTTTCTAGATCATGTCATGACCATTGCCCTTCTGTTTTCATTTGTCAGATCATACATTTATAACATTTTATAGTGTCAGAAGTTTATACCATAATATGTTAATATTCTAATAACAATTTTAGTTGGTTCTTTCCAGGAGATATCTTGGAAGAGGTACCTTACTCTCACCTTTATACAATGAATTGCTCCTAAGAAAATTTCTAATAGTTAATTCCCTCCCCAATTTGATGTTAGAGTAGTGTTCGATTTTATTGTGCAACCTCAACATTTTTACATACACGGATAGTGCTTTTTCTTAAAAATAGTTTTATATAAACCTTTTTTGACACTTAAGATGGAACTTTTCAGTATTTTCATTATAATCCTTTGATTTGAAATTATTTGAGCATGGGTATAGAGTATAAAATAAAGGGCTCACTAGTAGCTGACATATAGCACTTTAAAATTTACAAAGCCGTTTCCATACATTTTCTCTTTTGAGACTCAACAGTATCCTTAAGAGGCTGGTACTATAATTATTAGCCACATTTTACAGTTGAGGAAACTACGGTACACAGGAGTGACCTGATTTGTCTTTAATACCATGGCTTATAAGTACTAGAGTCTTCTCAGTATGAGAATAGTTGAAGGGAATATAAATGTGTGTGTGTTCATACATATATATGTCTATATAGGATGGTATATGGGCGTATGAATACATATGTGAGTATGTGTATATATGTCTACAGGTATACATAGAGAGCACAGGACCAATTTATTGAGAAGGGATGATACTTAAAAGGTGAAATTGAGAGGTAAGAGAGGAATATAATGAGAGGGGATGGGGAAAGACAATGGGGTAAACTATCTCATATAGAAAAGGCAAGGGGAAACTGTTGCAATGGAGGGGAAGAACAGGAAGCCAAAAGGGAATGAGTCAACCTTACTCTTATTGAATTTGGCTCGGGGAGGGAATGACATACACACTAAATAGAGTATCTCACCCTATAAGAGAGTGGGGGGAAGGGGATGAGAGGGGGGATGATGAAGGGGAGAGCAGGCTGGGGGGAGAGGAAAATTGGAAGCACACACTTTTGAAAAGGGAGAGGATCAAAGTAGAGAATAGAACAAGTGGGGGGTGGGATAGGAGGGAGGGAAATATAGTCAGTCTTTCACAATATATCCACTATGGAAATGTTTTGCATAGCTATACATGTACAACCTATATTGAATTGCTTATCTTCCCAGTAAAGGTGGGTGATGAGGGAAGTAGGGAAAGAATCTGGAATTCAAAGTTTTAAAATCAAATGTTTTTTTTAAAAATAAGCAATTTTTTTTTTTTTGCTTTTTGGAGGGCAATTGGGGTTAAGTAACTTGCCCAAGGTCACACAGCTAGGTTTTTGTTTGTGTGTGCGTTAAGTGTCTGAGGCCAGAACCGAACTCAAGTCCTTCTGACTCCAGGGCCGACGCTCTACTCACTGCGCCACCTAGCCGCCCCGCAATTTTTTTTTTATATGCAACTGGGAAATAAAATGATTATACAGGCACTGAGGCATAGAGATCCATCTGCCCTATTAGAAAGTTGGAGGGGGTATGGGAGAGAACAGATTGGAGGAAGGGATATCCAGTGGGATCCCTGTTTTGTGGTGTTGGGAAAATACAGGGAGAAAATTTGTAACTCGAAATCTCATGGAAATGAATAATGTAAACTAAAAATAAACAATTTAATTAAAAAAAATAAATACCAGAGTCAGGATTTGAACCCAGACCTTCATGACTTCAGGTCTGAACTCTACTAAAAGATAAATAATACATAATCCCTGCCCTGAAAAAACCTGTAGTCTTATGGAGGTGAGAAGAGAAAAAACCAAATAAAGTACAAATTAGAGTAAGTATAAAGTGCTACAAGATTAGGTAAGGGGTAGCCAATGTGTTGATTTATTTGATTTGGTTGTATTTCATTCTTTTTTTCTTTTTTGAAGGGAAAAGGTAGGGCAGTTGGGGTTAAGTGACTTGCCCAAGGTCACATGGCTGGGGGGGGGGTTGTGTTAAATGTCTGAGGCTGGATCTGAACTCAGGTCCTCCTGACTCCAGGCCTGGTGCTCTATTCCCTGGGGCACCTAGGTGCCCCCTAGGTTTCTGTATTTCAAGGGAAGGGAAGGTTTGAAAGAAGGCTGGGTTTGTTTGGGCCAGATTGTGGAGGGATTTGAATGCTAGTCTAAGGAGTTCAAATTTTATTTGGTAATCTATGATAAGCCTTTAAAAGTATGTTAGCAGTAGAGATTTGATCATATCTGGGAATTAAAACAATTAATCTGGTACCAGTATATTAAAACAAATTGGGGGCTAAGGTCTTATACCACAGTAGTCCAAGTGAATAGTAATGATGGTCTGAAGTAGGATAATGAAAACAGAGTTTGCAAGAAAAATTGTGGAGGCAGAAAATTAGCAGAATTTGTCAATTGGTGGAAGAGGAAAAAGGAACAAAGATGGCCATCGTCCTCAGCCTGGGTGATTTGAAGAATGGTGTTGCCATTGGTGGAGAAAAGCAGCTTGGAAAGAAGGAGCTTTAGGGGTAGAAAAGGATCTTGGTTTGACCTGTTGAGGTGCAAGTGAAATGTCAAGTTGGGAATGTTTAATAGGCAGCTGGAAATGTAAACCTGAGACTTCGGAGAGAAGGCAGGGCATGAGATAAAGATTTGGAAACCTTCTGCATAGAAGTGATGATTACTTATAGGAAAGATGGTGCAGACAGGGAAGAGAAGAACACTAAGAAATAAGGTTAACATTAATGGAATATGAGGAGGAAGACACCCATGAAAGGGGAAAATCAAGATGGCACAGATAGAGGTGGGAGGAGAATCATGACAGTGATGTGTTCTTGTGGAATCCAGTGGAAGAGACTGTCAAGAACACGAGGAAGGTTGTTATTTGCTTCTGTCTTGTCTAACTCTTCATGACCCCATTTGGGGTTTTCTTGGCAAAGATACTGGAATGGTTCTCCATTTCCTTCTCCAACTCATTTTACAATGAAGAAACTGAGGCAAATAGGGTTAAGTGACTTGCCCAGGGTCACACAGCTAGTATGTGTCTGAGACCAGATTTGAACTCAGGAAGATGAGTCTTCCTGACTCCAGACCTGGCACTCCATCTATTGTAACACCCAGCTGCCCAGAGGAAGGTTAGCAGTGCCAGATTCTGCAGATGTCAAGGAAGATGAAAGCTGAGAAAAGCCCATTATATTTGGCATTCTGGTATTTTAAAAAATGGGCATGCTAATACTCTAGTGCCTACTTCACCAGATTGATATAAGGGTTAACAATATAACACCTGTAAAGCATTTTGCAAATTTGAATGCATTCTATGAAAGTTAGTTATAATTATTGTTTGGTGAAATTTGGGGGCCGTTTCAATAAAACAACTGGAGTAGAAGTCAGATTGCAAAAAATTGAGTGGATGGTGAAAAAATGAAAGCAACAAATACAGACTGCTTATTCAAGAAGTTTGGCAGGGAAAAACACCAGAGGGACATGGTGGCATCAAAGGCATGGTTTGGCTTTTAAATGTATGGGAGGCCTGAGTGTATGTGAAAGAGCCTGGTAACAGTTTTGAGGGGGCCGTGGTCTCTTTAGGAGATAGCTAGGTAAAAGGAATGATTGAAAGGGTCAGAGATACAGGAAATGTCTGTTATCAGAGATCCATAACTGTACCCATGCCCTTTTTTTTCTCACAGGCGTTCCAAGGACATCATAAGCAGTACAGCTTCTCACAACAAAAAATTCCTTGTTGTTTCTGATGATTTGTCACAAGAGCTCAGACAGTTTAACCATCATAGTGCTAAGTTGGTTGAAGAGTCTATCAGACATTGTGAGAAGTTCAGTTGCAACATTAAAACCATGTCACAAGAGAGCCAACAATGGTATAATGATATGAATACAAGTACTGTCCACTTTTCAGATCAGTGGATGTCTGGCTTATGCAAAAGGAAAGCAGAGCTTGATAACCTACTAAAGGTAACATTTTTAACTGGAACCTATTTTGAGGAGAAAATTATTAGTCAGAAGATTGAATATTTTTGTCTTGTAATTTATATTAAAAGTACATTTCTTTCAGCCATTTCCTTTTGAGTTCACCCTTAATGCATAACCATGACAGTAAGTGAGCCTGATTTCATGTTTTGATTAATTACCCTCTTGTCTGAAGAAGCCTAGACAGTCATCTAGGTCCTACCTATCTACCGTTGGATTTTTTTATCACTTATTAGCATCTTAAGAGAGAATGATTCCACATTCTAATGTCTAATGCCTTGCCTGTGTTTGATTTTTGGTTTTCCAACATGCTTTCCAGCTTTTTGCCTCAATATTGTGCCAAGTGTCTAGTGCCAGGAATGGGGAACCTGACTGGATCCCAGTTTTGTTCTGCATAGTTTGGATTCAAAAATATCTTCTTAGTATGTACGTGGTGGCCACTCAAAAAAGAATTGGTAATTGACTTGTGGCCTGACTTGACTTTCTTGAACATAATACTTGTTTAAGTCCTTTTGCTTAAGTTAAGTCCATTTTGCCTTTTGCAAATAAATATTTTTCTCTAGTATTCCCATAAAGGAGAATCAAAAAAGTTCATCATTTCAGTTTGTCAGAAAAAGAAATGCTGTTTTAAAGAACTGGTGAGTCTAATTGTTGGCAAATTTTTACTTATATCCTCTTTAGGTTGTAAAGCGAGGTTGTATTACATCCAATTCAGAGATAATGGAAAAAGTCAATGGGCAAAAGGCAGTACAAGACAGACAGCTGACTGCCTTTCATGATGAGATAACTAATGACAAAGAAAAGCTGGTGGAACAGAGTCAGGAACTTCACGATATCTTGAAAAGTGGCTGGAATAAACTGAATTGCTTCTTGCATCAGGATCTGAAACTGGATATTCCAACAGGTAGTTTAGGATGGAAACCAAGTTATATTGTTACAATAGCATATGAGGTTGAATTAAATTTCTTATTTTATTGATTAAATTCCTGTCTTTGTTGTTTACTGAATAATGAGAAGCTCATTTGCAACATGTGCTAGGTGTGATGAGAACATAAAGTATAAGGCATCACTAGAGAAGGACAGGACTGTATTTAATGTAGTATCAGATGTGGGGGCAGGAGTTGCACATAACAGCCATGGGACATCTGAGAAGCAAAACATCACCATGGATCGGAGTAATTAGTAAAAGCTTCATGGGGCCACCGAATGTCAGAAATGGGAGGGAGTTTGGAAAGCACCCAGGTCCGTCTTCTCATTTTACAGAACTAGAAGCAGCCTCAGAGAGGTTCAGGGACTTCATAAAGGCCCCCCAGACCCTAAGCAGCATAGCTAGTGTCAGAGCACAGGTCCTTTGGCTCCAAATCCGAGTTCCTTCCACTTTACAGAATATATGCTAGGAAGCGTAACTTAAAGTGGATAGGACAAAACTGAGAGAGGAGGAAACATACGGGGCCTTTGGAGGACATTGAAGATAGGCCTGAATGAGATGGAGAAATGGCTTGTTGTAGTGTGATATAAGGCTGGAACAGAAGAGCCAGATCCTACATGACTGAAGATCAGAGATCACTGATTTAGGGGATGGGACTGCTGACCTCATCTAGTCCAGCCCCTCACACAGACCCAGAGAGGGGAAATAACTGGCCTGAGGTCAAAAGGTTAGAGAAGTAGTGTGTGAGCCAAATCCTCTGACTCCAGATCCAGGATCTCCAGGTCTATTATGTGAGAATTTGAGTTTGTAAAATGAGAGCCATTGAAGATATTCAGATTCTGTTGGAATGTGTTTTTTATTTTTCTAAAGGTCTGATAGAATTTGCTGAGCTTTCTGAACAAGTGAAAAATAGGTGGTGAAGGGCAGAAAAGCTTTTGAAAAGAAAAGATTGGGTGAAATTTAAGGGGAAAATCTTTTTTTTAACCAAAAATATCAAAATTTACAAACATTTCAAGTGGTTACCTTCAAAAGGCTAAAAGCTTATTCCATCAGTTTGGTCATTTGCTCAAAACGTTTTTTGAAACTCCTCTAGGAATTGCCTTCAGAATTGATGAGATCATGTTCTTTTGAATATCTTAAGCTGTGACAAATCTTTGTTCGTTGAAGGTATCTATAATTCTTGTAAATAATTCAAAGTAATTCAGAGCCAAAGATGATGAAAAGGTTAGTGGTCAAGTTGAGGTGTGTCAGAAGTAATAAAAAACCTTTTGGGTGTGACCTGTAAATCAGTTCTGACATCAGTATTAAAGGTGTTCTAAACTGTTTTGAACAATGGTACCATTATTAGAATAAATACCTGATTTCCCAGCCTGACTGCTTTGAAGAACACCATTCATTGGGATCTATACATTCTGGTATATTTGTTTAAAAATCATTCTCATTACTATGTCACAGGTTTGGAAGACTCAAATGGGGTAGTGTGTGTGAAGTGCTTGGTATTGGCTCACGCTGCCATCTTAGAAACCATCTCATCCAGTCTTTTTAGATGTGAGGAAATCAGGGCCTTGCACAAGGAACAACGAATAGGAGATGTGGGACTAGAAGTGAGGTCTCCAGGCTTACAGCTCGGCTCCTTGTACAACACAGGGGCGCTCTAATTCATTTATTTGTTTGCAATGTCCACTAAAGGTTCAACCCCACAGAGGAGAACATATTCCTACCCATCCACATGGCTGAGAACTGAACCTCGAGAGCAACTGCTCAATCAGCTAAGAGAGAAACAACCCGAGCTATTAACAGCGGTCGTTGTTAGGGCAAGGGAGGATCATCCTGAGGTAAAGTGAAGGGCCTTTTAATTGTGATGTGCACAGACACATTTGTGTGGCCATGTGGGTCTTCCCTTCCTTTCTCCAGCCTCATTTTGTGTGCTTGGCTCTTCCGTTTTCCTATGCATTCTTAGACAGGTCTGCAGTGTACATAAAGCTTCAGGGCATTTACGGTGTGTGTCTGCAGGTATAGAACGGGGGCTTCATAGATGCCTGTTGGATTGAGTCTGCCTTTCTTTTTCAGGACTTGGATGAAGAGAAGCCTGTTCTGGAGCTCACTAATGAAAACATTGTCAGTGAAGAGCCGGCAGTGGGCACGAGCACGTATGATCCTATAAATGGGGGTGTTCCTTTTTTCCAGGTAATTAATGATGTCACTTGTGAGAGAATGTTGCTGGATCTGATGGACCTAACATAACTGCTATTGCACTTAAAGACTTGTGGAAGGGACTGTAGGTAATGAGTCTAATTTTATAAAGAGGGAAAGAGGCCTAGAGATGTGCCCTAAGGTCACACAAGCAGGATCCTGGATTAAGAACTGTCAGTGACCACTATTAGTCATGTAAGCCCTGGTTTGTGTAAAGTCATGCTGGTGGTAGATAGCAAGTCTGCTGACTGCTAACCCCAGTACTCTTCTGTTTCATGGTTCAGCAGCAGTGAGTGAATGGAAGGCTGGCCTTGGAATAAGGCAGAGCTTAGGGCAAGTCATTTTACCTCAGGCCCCAGCAGCTCTGTAGGTTAGGACTGTAGGTTACCTATGAGATGCACGTCTACATTGGTAGAGGGAGCTTTCCCTAGTGGAACCACAGTGTCAAATAATTAGGTAACCTGGATTTTAAAATCCTATCTCATTTGCAAGGATAAATAGGTTTCCATTAAAAATTATGTTACTAACTTTTAAAAAAAAGTATATTTTGGAGACATGGGATGGAAAAAAGACGACTGCCTTAGCTGTACACACTGTGCCATACCTCCTATCTTTCAGTTCTGACACGCTCCCTACATAATGGTATATCCCTTCTTCCATCTCCACTAATCAGAATCTCCATCAGACAACTCAGTGTGCAGAACTTGCATCCATCCCTAATTATCTCTGAGTTCCTCACCTTAACATCAGTCCCTTTCCCAATTCCATTGACCTGTGTATTCAGGAAACCCAACTCCATCTCCTGACCTTGAGGACATTGGCTCATGGTAAAACTATGAAGGTGAAGATGTACAGGCCATTGGAACCTACATTCTACTGTCTTCCACATAAATGAAGCTATATGTATCAATCTTATTATTATCGAGAAGCAGAAACCTTTTAGAAAACTCAGGATTTGACGAAATTAAGCTGAAAGTCTGATCTAATAGGAAGGCTAGAGGTTTTCCATCTTTGTTTCTGTCTCAGGTGGGTAGCCTTAATCTCCATTTTCTATGCAGAAAGAAGCAAGTCTAGAACATGAGGTGGAAACAAGAGTAGACCTCTAGTTTAATTTAGAAAGGGATAATGAAAATAATGGAGAGTGATGGTGATGGTGGTACCTGAATTAAGAGTCCCACCTTGAAACTTTTATTCATTTCAATAAATCTTTATTTACTAGTTTTGTGATTGAAAAATCACTTAATAGGGGTGGCTAGGTGGTGCAGTGAGTAAAGCGCCAGTCCTGGAGTTAGGAGGACCTGAGTTCAGATCCGGCCTCAAGACACTTCACACACACACACACACACACACACACACACACACACACACACACACACGCTAGCTGTGTGACCTTGGGCAAGTCACTTAACCCCAATTGCCCTCCAAAAAGCTCTTCCTCTGTCCCATCCTATTCCTGTAGGTTTAAAAACTCAATTCAATGGTTTGTTTAGGCTGTCATGAAATGTCTGTAGGAGCATCCACCAAAAGCTTACATTTCTCTCCTCCACTTCACTCAGTGAGCATCTGTGGGCACAGGACAGGGCTGTGGGTCACTGCCTTACTTGGAAAACTCAGCTCCCTTCCAAGATAGTAGTCTACAACTTGGAGATGTGTTTGAATACCACAACGAAGATTTTTTAGCAGCCTCTAGAGACATCTGTGGAAGGATGAGGACCCTAACAAAATAAAATTCATTAATGAGAAATTTTTTGTAAAATTTGTAAAATATATAAATGCTTATTCTTTTTAAAACTAATTTTATTAATGTTTTCTGTTTCTTATATTACATTATATCCCATGTATCCCTCCCCTTTTCCCAGAGCCATCCTATAAACAAATAGTATTTTTTTTTTAGAGAGGGAGAAAAAAATCAACACAACTGATGGATACGTTGAGAAAGTCTCTAAAGTGACGTTTTGTATCTTATTATATTTGTTATGTTTGTGTTTAATTTTTTTCTTTCTTGACATCTGCAGCGTAAAAAGTCCTCCAGAAAGGATAAAGAAAACAGAATTATAAACATTGTGGACAAGCCAAAAGTGGAAGAAAACCTGGAACATACTGCTGTTAAGTCTAAATTACCTTTAAAAGTCCAGATAAATAATTAAGTGGGTTTTGTTTTGTTTTTTTAAATCTCTCTTTTGTAACTCCTGGCCTTGGTTGTTAGAACTATCTTGAGTTTTTTGTTGTAGTTGGTTTGGTCACTTATAATATTGTCAAGTATTTTGTTTGGTGCTTACTAATTTGAACTTCAAATTAGTGATTTGGGGTTTGCATTAAATAAAATTGTATTTCCACCTTTTGTTTGAGACAGCCCAGCAAATGAAAAAGTTAAAATAATTATTTTCTTAGGGCCTCTATTTTATTTTGTATATCCTAAACAAATACAAAACTGCATTGTTCTTCTAGGCTTGAACTTACATTGGAAAATATCATCAGCAAATTGTTCCTAGAATTAGGATGCCCCCCGTGGGGGCACTCTTATACTTTCTTATGTGTAAAATATTGGCTATCTTGCTCTGCCTCTTCTTTATCTCCTTCATATTGCAGATTTCATAAGATAATAAAAAGCCTATACACCTCCTGTTGTCTATTTAGATTAGCAGCTAATACTCCATTTCTTGGTGTGAGATATTTGTACACATATAACACTTTCTATTGAGTCTGTCTGAGATAATTATCTATAGGAAAAAGGGAGAAAATAATTCAGTCAGAGGAAATGTGGATATCAAAGTATACCCATTACAGGAGTTCTTCAGGAGGTGACTGTGTTATGAAGCTTTTCTTTTATATGTTTTATGTGCTTCCTGTATTGTAGTAGATAGAGACCTGCCTTCAAGTCTCTGCCATATACTAACTGTATGACCTGCAAAAGTCATTTCATCTCTTAGTGAAACTAAGACTGTTAGTTTTAGAGAAGGTGATGTAGGTCCCACATTGGTAAAGGCAGCATCCTGTGACAGTGAGCTCATAGTGCTTACACCTTCTGAAAACAGGAACAGATTATTGCCTCACTATCAGAGCACTTACTTTCTCTCCCTCTGAGAGACAAAGCACAAGATAGGAGGATGGACAGGAATAAGCAGGAGAAAGGACAAGGGACATTTCTGTTTTCCAAAGCTGTTCCTTTGTTTTTCCCACAGTTTGAAATGGTGTAGATCACATAGAATGTGACCTATGAAATCTTAACACTTGTGAATGTATTTTGTGTGTGTGTATCTGTACAGATAGACAATAATCATACACACATATAAATTTGAAGGTTCCTGCAGGGAAACTTCTATAGGGAATGAATCTAGTTTATAAATCTCAGTTATCTTTGCCCTCCCATATTTTGCTAACCAGTTTATCAACAGTATTAAATGCTACAGATTTTTTTAAAATGTAAAGCCTCTGCTGTAGTGAAATATTTGGGCAATTTAAGACTTAATAAAAAGTGTCTGAGACCTGGCAATTATCTACAGGAAAACTGGTCAAATATTTGTCCAGTTAAAAAAAGGACTGCCCTGGAATGGAAGAGTCTTATCAGAAAATGTGCTTGTTCCCATCCTGACACTGAAATGGTGTCACAAAAACATGTTTTGTTTTTAGCCTCTTTGTGTGTTGGAGGGTTCCCATTGCTCATGGCAGGTCCCTGCTAATCTGTCCACATCCTTTTTCCTCTGAATTACAACCTTTTGGGAGGCAGCTGATTGAAGTCAGAGGTGCTATCTGAAGCTATCATTTTTCCTATATTCAATTCAAAAATTTATTAAGTGCCTACTATAGGCAGAGAATTGTGTTACATACTGGCCAGAATGCACTGTTCATTTCAGACATGCCTCTACCCTCATAAATTTATAATCTGGTGATGGTAATGAACCACAATATAACACTTGATAAAAGCGCTAGAAAGTGGTCTAAAGGAAGGGTAGGAATTCACAGGCATTGGAAAATGAAGTGAGGTCAGATTATGAAGGAGTTTGAACTTTATTCAGTATGATATTAAGCAAAGGACCATGAGACACACTGACCTTTTTGGAGACCAGATCTTCACGAAGTACCACGTTCCACCTTAAACATGGATCCAATCCTCGGTAGATCCAAAGAACCTCTGATCAGAAGGGTTTTTTGTTTCTGCTGCCTTTGAATGCTGGCAGATGATGCACTAATGGGTGGAAACAGTGTTGCTGTTTTTTTGCCAAAGTGACTGAAAGGAGTGATTTATACAAGCTGTCAGTGTGGCTTCGACATTTATACTTACCAAGGGTGCCTTGTCCTTCTTTGCTGGTTTTAGCAGCATTATCTGTGTTCCACATAGAAAATTCTATGTCTGTAGAGGCTCCCCGGGGCTAAGGATGCAGCCAACTACCTAACACTGAAGGCCATCTTGTGGCAGTGTAATTTTGCAGATGTAAAGACATGGATGATGGCTGACCTGTGGGTCCCCAGAAGGTGGCCATAGACAGCGCTGAAGAGGCACACTGGATAAAGGAGGAGCTCACTGAGAGCAAGTCTCCTGTTTTAATCTTGTCGATAAGACCTCATAACTCCAAACATGGGCCTTAGTATGTGTGTCAAGGATCCATAATTTCACTCTTGTGGATGACCTCTCCATTGACAGAGGCTTCAAACTCTTCTCTACCCTCATGGACAGCTTTCATAGTGGCTTCTCTACTTCTTCATGTGGGCCCCTGGTCTGTCCAGCTTAATAGGGCCTTCCAGAGTTTGTTTTCCACTGGTATAGTGTGTAAGAACCCATAGTCACCTTCATGCCACAGCAAGAAACTGGAGAAAGATTTTATTAAGGGGCATCCATAAGTGCTTGTCGAATGAATAAGGTTAGAACATGAATGCTGTCCTCAAGGAGTTTATAATCTAGTTACAGGGATAGAAACACAGCTTATAAAATCAGGCTTTTAAGTAAGTGCCACCAAGTGACAAGGACAATAAATGTTATAGGAATAGAGAAACTAGTTAAAAAGGTTGAGGGAAAGCTTCTTGAATGAGGTAGAATTTGAACATTGGCACATAGTAATTGGAAATAATCCTGGCACATCAACATGACAGACAAAAGGCAGAAGTGATGGTTTTTCCTAGCAAAGAGACATAGGCGTTAATATAGAAATAGAATGACAAACAGCAGCACTTTTTTTTTAAAGCCAGCCTGTTTGCAGGTCACCCGGAGACTGTATTTGCACAATGTGGAAGGAACTGCAGGGCATTTCCTGCAGTGAAAAGGAAAGCTTTTGGCATCAGAAATAAAGGATGAACCACTTTAAATTTCAGTTTTCTCACGTAGCCGCTTGATGAGTATCTTTTGTTTTACTTCATTTTGAGAACTTTTCTTTAAATCAGGACTTAAGGCCCAGCAAGCCATATGGAACCTGCAAACCAGACCTTGAAAAGCCTCCTTAGTATACCTACTGCATATGCCTAAGTCTTCCAACTTAGAACATTGGTAATGGTTTCTGAGTGAGTGAACCTTGATGGCTAAGTGGGACAATCAAGCTCCAATATAAATGTCATGCATGACTTTATTCTAGGAACTCTTTCTTCAGCGTGGGATGGGGCACAATGATCCATAATGACAATCTTTTTTTCCCCTCCAAATCCTACAATCATGACTAATGACTAGTTTATCTTTTATGTTCTTTCTCAGATTTGTAAAATAATTTCTCCTTGTACATTGAAATCTTTTTTTACTAGAATCTTCATCCTTTTTATCTTGTTCTCCATTTTGACCCTACTATAATTCAGTTTCTTAAGGTCTAATGCCCGAAAATTGAGGAGTAGGTAGTTCAAAATAAGTTCATACTTCAAAGGTTTAGAAACAGTTGACCATGGTGGCAAAAACAAAAACCAACCAACCCAAGGCTATTATTTGTAAATATGCATTATCCACATACCCTGCAAAGTATGTACAATAATATAACCAATTTAACCTCATAAGCTCATAGAAAGTCATCTTTTGGGGTGCCTAGGTGGTGCAGTAAATAGAACACCGGCCCTGGAGTCTGGAGAACCTGAGTTCAAATCTGGCCTCAGACACTTAATACTTGCTAGCCATATGACCTTGGGCAAGTCACTTAACCCCAATTGCCCTACCCTCCCCCCTCCAAAAAGAAAAAAAAAAACATTTTTTATCTTATCTCTTTAGATTGCTAATAATGTTTGTTGCTCTGAAATGAAAATCAATTGTCAATATAAGCTACAGATAAACTCTTACTAGAGCTGCCCTTAGTAAATCAATGATTAATAAGATTAGTTTCAACATTAACTTACATTCCTTATGATATTTCCTTTCTGGCACTGAATCTTCATTTTCAGGGTTAAGTGATTGAATTTTCTAAAATAAACTTCTTTGGCAAATGGAAAAAGATTTGGTACCTTGTAGTGTCACCAAAGAATTAGTGCATATTTTCTTTCAAATAATGCACTAACATGAAATGTGATCTTTTATTTCTCTGTATGATACAGAGTATAGTAGTGATTGATTGTTCACTTTTCATAAAATCTAGTTAGTAGCTAAGATGCTTGTTATTCTAAAATAATGATAATACTTTTCCGAGTGACACGGTTGCAGACTTTTTATGACTGAGCAAAGTTTTTCATTGTCAAACTAGAAGTGAGCTTCTGTTAAAAATTCTAAACATACAAATGGGTAACTGAATCTGTGTAAGACAGTGAACAAATGGTTTGTACGGATTTTCCTTAACTTCTGAAAGAGTTTCTTCGGTTCAAGGTTTCCCCCTCAAATACCTACTAACTTGGTAGACAAACCGTAGAAATATTTTCAAGAGCAATTTCCTGCCCCAATTCTCATTTTTTTTTTTAATTCTGCCATGGAAAAGTTTTACTTTGTGTTTGAACATTTCAAACCCCTTTGTTTTTGTTTTTGTTTTTTTAAACAAATGCTTTATTAACTTCTGTTTTACATCATTCATTTCCGCCAGATTTTGAGTTACAATCATTTTCCCCCCATTATTCCCCTACCCAACTTCCCTGAATAGCAGTCCCACAAGATATCGCTTCGTCCAATCTGCTCTCTCCCATACCTTCTCCCATACCCCCATCGACTTTTCCATTAGAGGAAGATGAATCTTTGTGTCCCAATGCCTGCACATCTTATCTCCCAATTATAGGCAAAAAGAGTATTAATAATAGTATTTATATATATATATTTGAAACATTTAATGTTACGACCTCGAATTTCAGATCCATTTCCTTCCTCCCTTGTCACCCATTCCTTCTTGGGAGATAAGTAATTCAGTATATGTTGTACATGTCTAGCTATGCAAAACATTATCATAGTAGATATATTGTACAAGGCTGCTTATAATTCTCTCCCACTCATCCCACCCCCCACCTGGTCCATTCCCTACATGATCCTGTTCCTCTTCTATAGTGGGTACTTCCAACCTCCCCTCACCCCAAGGATGCCCTCCCTTCCATCATCCCTCCTCTCATCCCCCTTCCCCCTATCCTGCTGCAGGTTGAGATATCCCATTTAGTATGTATGTCATTTTCTCCCTGAACCAAATTCAATGTGAATGTGGTTTTGCCTTTTTAGCCTTCCTTATTCTCCCCCTCCTTTGCAACTACTTCCCCTACATGAGATAGTTTACCCTACCATGTCTCTGCCCATCTCCTCTTGCCACTTTCCTCTCTCACCTCATAATTTCATCCCTTGAGTATTCTCCCTTCCCAACAAATTCAACCTATACCCTCTATCCATATATAACTGTAACCATATACACACACATTCACATATGTATTCATATGACCACACACCCTTTTTCCATTATTTTCATAGTGAGAAAGATATCATCAGTCACAATTATTGCTTTTCCATATAGGAATGTAAATAGTTCAACTTTGATAAGTTCCTTTTGATTTCTTTTCCTGATTACCTTCTCAGGCATCTCTTCCTTCTTGTGTCTGGGTGTCAAATTTTCTATTCAATTCTGTTTTTTTCCTCAAGAATGCTTGAAAGTCCTCTATTCCACTGAATGACCATATTTTCCCCTGAAACAAAATACTCAGTTTTGCTGGGTAGGTGACCCTGGGTTCATTCCCATCTCTTTTGCCCTCTGGAATATCATATTCCATGCCCTTCTATCCCTCAGTGTAGAAGCTGCCAGGTCCTGGGCTATTCTGATTGTTTCCACAATATAGAAATTGTTTCTTCCTGGCTGCTTGTAGTATTTTCTCCTTGATCTGGGGATTCTGGAACCTGGCTATAATATTTCTGGGAGTTTTCTTTTTGGGATCTTTTTTCAGGAGGTGATCGGTGGATTCTTTCAACCTCTATTTTGCCCTCTGGATCTAAAACATCAGGCAGTTTTCCTTGAGAATTTCTTGAAGGGTGATTTCTAGGTTCTTTCCTTGATCATGGCTTTCAGGTAGTCCAATAATTTTTAAATTGTCTCTCCTGGATCTATTCTCCAGGTCAGTGGTTTTTCTCATGAGATATTTCACATTGCCTTCTAATCTTTCGTTTGTTTGGATCTGCTTTAACAGCATCTTGATTTCTCATAAAGTCACTAGCTTCCATTTGCTCCAGTCTAACTCTGAAGGAATGAATCTCCTCAGTGAACTTTTGAGATTCTTTTTCCATCTGGCAAATTCGACTTTTTAAGGCATTCTTCTCCTCATTGCCCTTTTGGGCCTCCTTTGCCATTTGAGCTAGTCTATTTTTTAAGGTGTTGTTTTCTCAGTCAGGCTGTTGACCCTCATTTCATACTTTTCCTGCATCCTTCTCATTTCTCTTTCCAATTTTTCCTCCACTTCTCTTATTTGATTTTTAAAGTCCTTCTTAAGGTCCTCTATGGCCTGCAACCCGCTCATGTTTTCCCTGGGGCTTTTGGAACAGGACTTCTGACCTCACAGTCCTTTTCCTGCTCTATGCCCCCAAAATAGGAGTCTAGGGTTGCATTTTTCTATTTCCTTTGCCTTGGCATGTTGCCACTTAATTACTTGACTTTTGGGCTTGTTGCCACACTATGGCTTTAAGGCCAGATAGAGGAATTTTCATCCCGAACATGTGGGGGGCAACTTCCGTTTCTGGCAAGCTGTAAACCCACCCATAACTTCCACCCTAGATCACAATCCAGATCCAGGGAGGTTAAAGCAAGAGCGATTACCCCCAAGACTGATCGCTGGATCTCCCCACGATTTGTAGGCTGGGAGCCGGAAATGCCTATGAAAACTACAAAATGGCGTGTCTCCTCAGCGGCTTCTAGCCCCCAGGGGAGGGAGCTGACGCATTCCCCAAATACAGGTCCCAAAGTCCATAGGACACTAACCTCTTACTTTATCCTAGGCATGTCTGTGTTGATAATTCTGGAGTTGCCACAGCTCCTGGTGTTCTGGGGTTCCTCCAGCTGGCTGCTGGCCCAGCCGCCCTGGGGCTAAAACCTCGGCTCACGCGGACCTGGGCTCGGCTCGGCTGGGCTCCTGTGCTCTGCGCTCTGTGCATTGCCTGCTCCCAGACCGCTGCGCTGGTCCTTCCTGCAGGGCTGCTGGGCTGTCCTCAGCGGGAGGTTAGCTTCTCTGTGTCGTTCTGTGGGTGCTGGGGCTCCAGAAGTTGTTCGGAGTCCTTTTTTACATAGTTTGTGGGGAATCTGGGGGCAGAGAGGCTTGGACGAGCTGTTTCTACTCCGCCATCTTGGCTCCGCCCTCCCCGAGTCTCATTTTGTTGCTCTTTTGATATCCTAATCCCAGATTCTTTTCAAAGAAACCAGATATTCAACCCTATGCTAGTCAAAAGTATCTTTTCCTCCAGCCATTAAGCTTACCTCACAAAGACACCACCACATATCAGGGAAAAGTTGATCAGATTCTAACTTTCTGAAGCTATTCAAAACTTTCTCTTGAAAGAAATTAAATCTTGCAATGCAGCCTTAGTTTATATATAAACTTTTTCAGTTGCATTTAGTAGGTGCTATATCTCACTTGAGACTTCCCAGTCTTAGAAGAAGCTGATTTAACTTGAAGGATGGATAATGTATGCCTGTTGGTTCAGCAGTTCAAAGTAAATGTCATAAGCAGTAAAACCAACCTGTTTCTTAGCTTACTTGTCAATAGGAAGGAGTAAAATTATAAACCACATTACTTTTTCCTGAACCTATTCCCTTTGGGGAAGAAATGTATTTAAATAACTTACTATATTAAATTCAAAGGGTTTGGGAGAAGAAGAAGGAATACTTGGAGTTCTTTACCAGTTATGCTGTATTTTATCTTCAGAACAAAAAAATGTAATTTATGTTTGCAAGGTACTAACCAGTTAATCATTTTGCCTATATCTGTTTATATTATGCCTGTATATGTTATCATAAATTTAGATTGAATAAAATAAGTTCGCTGTGATCAAAATTGTCACTTTGTTTTCTTTTTTCTTTTAACATAAAGCACATGCAGTCCAACTAGTTGACTTTTATGTAAAAATAAAACCTTTTTATTGAATTTATATAAGTTTATGCAATATAAATTTATATAAAATTTTTAGAAATCTCTGATCACCACCTTTCTTTCCTAATCTTAAATTTTGTATATTATTCATTTAAATAAAAACACCTAGGTATAACTTAAGTAACTTTTTCTGTTAATTTTACCGATCTGTCAATCACTACAATTCCAATTCTCATAGACTTGCTTAGTGATTCTAATGAGATAAGTAATATCAGTATCAGAAAGTACAATTTATATTATCTGGTAAAGGTCAACAAATAAGTTATAGATTTTGTTGGAGGAAAATAGCTATATGTAAAATGTTTCTCTCCCTAAAACTTTGGCTTCTTTTAGAACTGTTAATTTTAGGAAATTTTTGTACAATTGTAATGTTTGTACACAATCTACACTGCCACTAACAAATTGCAGAAGGTCTGAAGGTTGCTTAACACCTAGGTCAGGGTGCTTATCTCTTAGTTGTTTTGATTTCTGTACATATAATGACAGACTGATGCTGTGATAGAGCTATGTTCTCATGGATCACCTTGCCTCTCCAGCAGTGTAGTCCCAGCCTGTGCCCTGTCCATGACCTCCCATCCTGTGAGCTGCTTGGCCCTGTCTATCCACCAAGGAGGGAGAGCTTCCTTTAGATTCCTTACTCTTCCATGGTTAACAGTGGAGCACACAGTTTGGCCATTAGCTCTCCCTTGATCTCACTCTGTAACTGGCTCATGTTTTCTAGTCATACATCTTTGGAAGAACCTTTATGTTACACACCCTTCTTTGTTGGCAACATATCCCAATTCATGTTTCCATTGCTCATTGGACAACCCTTAACTTCAATTGTTTGTGATTCCATAACTTGTGGCTACATTGTTATCACTGGAAAAGTATTGTTGAAACTATTAGCCATATGAAATGCCACCCCAAATAACTTAAGGGAAATACAAATTAAAACAACTCTAAAGTTTTGCTTCCTACCCAAATTGGCAGACAAGAAGTAGAAACGGATAAAATTGGAAATAGCGATGGAAGATGCTCACACTTAATATACCATTGATGGACCTGTAAATTAGTCTTAACTATTCTGGAAAGCAATTTGGAATAAAACTGGAAAAGTGAGTAAAAATCCATGCCCTTTGACCCATCTGCTAGGACTCAGGGTTGGGGAACCTGAAGCCACAGAGACGTGACCTTCTATTGTTCTCAGGTGTGGCCTTTTGAGTGAGTTTTCAAGTTTTACAGAACAAATCCTTTTATTAAGATTTGTTCTGTGAAATTTGGATTCATAGGGTCCCACTTGAGGACCTAGAGGGGCCACATGTGGCCTGGAGGCTGAAGGCTCCCCACTCCTGTGGCTAGATGACTATTCCCAGGTCATTCCCTTACCATATTCCTCACTGATAATCAAGTTCCAAGTCTTGTCAATGCTACTTTCACATTGCTACCTCACATTGGTCCCCTGGTTTCCACTCAGCCAGTACTCTTAAGATCATCTGCATCATCTCCCTTGGACTATTTTGATAGCCTCCAAATTGACTTCCTCTCATTCATGTAGCAACCTTAGTAGACAGAGCCCTGGGCCTGGACTCAGGAAGGCCCCATTCAGATGGGGCCTCTTGACACTAACCTGGTGACCCTGGGCAAGTCATTTAACTTCTGTTTGCATTAATCCACAGGTGAAGGAAATGGCAAGCCACTCCAGGATCTTTGCCAAAAACATAAATGAGGTCAGAAAGAGTTGGACATGACTGAAACACTGAACAACAAATATAACTATATGAAATAGGGAAGGTAGAAGGAATAGGATTTGACAGTTGGCTGTATTGATTGTACAAGGGTAATGAGAGAGTGAAGGGTTAAGGAACAGTAACACTAAAGTCTCCTGAAGTGCCCTTCACCATCTCATTTCTTCTTTCTGTTGAAGCCCTAATCTACCTGCAGATTGAGAGAGGTTGGCTAAAGTATTTATTATATGTAATATAGTATATTAGGTATCCTAAGACAGGGGTGTGCTGGAGCCAGCTCTGGGAGAGCTAGTTGTTAAATTTTCAGTCTGAGAATTTACATCTGGGAAATCAGCAAAGAGAAATCAGGCTTGATTACTTTGTTTACTTTCTGTTCTTAACGTGATTGCTGTTAATGTAGATTACACATAAAAGTATGTCGTGTACATTTTCCCCTAGGGAGATGGTTGTTAAACATTTTCCAGCACTCTCCAGCCTAAAGGACATAGTAGATAGAATTGACCTCAAAGTCAGGAACAGACTGTCTCTGACACATACTAATTGAACAAGTCACTTAACATCTCAACATCCCAGGCAACTCTCTAAGACTAATAAGTTTTAGAAAAGGTTCTGACCTGCATCAAGAGAGGGACTTTTGGGGTGTCGAGGTGGTGCAGTGAATAGAGCACCGGTCCTGGAGTCAGGAGGACCTGAGTTCAAATGTGACCTCAGACACTTAACACAAAACTAGCCATGTGACCTTGGGCAAGTCACTTAACCCCAATTCCAACTGCCCTCCAAAGAGAAAAGAAAAAAAAAAGAGGGACTTTTCCTAATCAGGGAGTTCCCTATACCAATGAAATCTGGTATAGGGTACAGTGCCCTATCTCTGTTTTCTCTCATTTTATCCTCTGGTTCCAACTCTCTATCCTGCAAACACCCCCATTCTTAAAAACAAAAACAAATACCCTCCCATCAAATCATTGTTCTATTTCTCTTCCCACTTTCAGAGCCAAACTCCTAGAAAGCATTGGCCACACTCATTGCCTCCATTTTCTCATCTCCTATTCACTTCTGAATCTATCGCCACCTGGCTTCTGAACTTCTTTGGAACGGTTCTTTCCAAGGCCATGGACAAGCTTTTGATCACTAAATCCAATGGCCTTTAATGTGGGGATTTGTTTTGTTTGACATGCCCACTACAAGAGTTTAGTTTTTCTTTCTCTTTTCCCCCAGGAGTGGGTTCAGTTGGAAGGAAGACAAAATGCTTGTTATTTAAAAATAAAATAAAAGTTTAAAAAATAAATACAGTATCTTCTCAGGCCTCATCCTTCTTAACTGCTCTGTAGCTTTGACACTGTTGACCAACTTTTCCCCCATGAACATTCTCAAATCCCTAGCTTTTCATGACACTGCTCTCTTTTCTTTTCTTTTTTGGAGGGCAATTGGGGTTATGTAACTTGCCCAAGGCCACATGGCTAGGTTTTGTGTGTGTGTGTGTGTTAAGTGTCTGAGGCCGGATCCTAACTCAGGTCTTTCTGACTCCAGGGCTGGCACTCTACTCACTGCACCACCTAGCCACCCTCAACACTGCTCTCTTCTGGTGTTCCTCATGCCCAAAGACTGCTCTTTCCTAGTTTTGTAGGATCATAATCTATATCCTATCTTCTAAGTGCAGACATCCCCCTCAGGCTCTGTCCTGAATTCTCGTCTATTTACATTTTCCTGGTCATTCCAGTTCCCATGGGTTCAAGTCTCATCTCTATGAAAGTGACTCCAAAATCTGGCTAATCCTCTTTCATCTCTTTCCTGAACACTCAGACCATCAGCTGCTTGCTGGACATCGCCTGGATAGATATCTCAAATGCACTATCTCCAAAATGGGATTCTGGATCTTTCTGCCTAGCTACTCTTCCCCTAAGTTTCTTGTTTTTATTGAGGGCATCTTTCCAGTCACCCAAATACACAACTTAAGTGTTATCCTTGATGCTTTACTTTCCCTCAATGCCATTTTAACCATTTGCCAAGTCTTGTCAGTTCTACCTTCACAATCTCCCTCACTCCAGTTCCTTTCTGTCAAGACATTCACATGGCTGCCACCCATAGAACCTCACCACCTCTACCCTGAAGTATTGCAACAATAACCTTCAAATTGGTCTCCCTGTTTCCAGCCATTTTTGTTTCTAATCCCTACTCTGCATAGCTGCCAAAAATTTTTTTTAAAGCACAAATCTGCTTATTCTGCTTTCTAGTTCAGATACTTCAGTGGGAATTGTGAATTGGCCCAGCCATTCTGGAAAGCAATTTGGAACTCTGCCCACAGTCACTACCACGGTTGGGGAGCCCAGGGTCTCAAGGCTTCAGGTAGCTTTGAGGCAGGTTCCCCACCTAACTAAACTGTGAGTAAGAGATATGATTATTAGGTTTATAACCCCAAAAACATTTTTAAAGGAAAAGGCCAATATATACAAAATATTAATAGAATTCTTTTTTTGCTATGGCAGAGAACTGGACATGAGAGGAATGCCTATCAATTATTAGTAAATGGCTGAACAAGTTTGGGTAGGTGAATAATAGGTGGACAAGAGTGGGCTGTAAGAAATTACAAAAGGAGTAGTTTCAGATAAACCTGGGAAGACTTATATGAACTTATTCAAATAACATTGTAAAGAAAAATAACTAAGAACAAAGTAAGATCTCTGATCAATGCAATGACTAGTCACAATTCTAGAAAAACACTGATAAAAACATGTTTCCCACCTCCTCATACTGAGATTGTCAAGAATGAGACATTTTTAAACACAGCCTCTGTCTAGAATGTTCTCCCTCCACCTCTTCACCTTCTGAGCTCCTAATCGTCTTTTAAAGTCTCACTTCAAATGTCACCTCCTCCATGAAGCCTTTCACCTTCTATTTTGTTGGTATTAACTTCTCCCCACATCTCACTATGGACCTAACATAACCTTTTAGCAACTCTATACAATGTTTATCATATAATATTATGTACTACAATTAACTGTATTTCTGTGTTACTCCCCTACTAGACTGCAAGGTCCATGAGGACAGGACCTTGTCCTAGACAAACTTTGTACCTGCCCTGGTGTCTAGCATGGAAGGTGCACACAAATGATGTTTATCAGTTTTTAAAATTAAGAGACAGAAGACGGGCACAAGTCCTGGCTGTGCCACTTCTTCGTTTTTAATCTTAAATGAACACCTCAATCTTTCTGAGAGTATCCATATCTATCAACAGAGGCAATAATGCTACCTCTAAAAATCTCAGACAGTATGGAAATCCTTAACAGAGCAGCAGCTCGTTGAGGGCAGAAAGTCCTTAATGATTCTGTATTCTTTGGAGTCGTATTATCAGTGTCTAGTAAAGTGCCTTGCATATAGCAGACATTTAATAATGTTTGTTGAATAATAAAATATTTTGCAAACAGCAAAGCTCTATATAAAGATACTACTGTTCGGTTGTGTCCCACTCTTCGTGACCCCATTTGGGGTTTTCTTGGCAAAAATACTGGAGTGGTTTACTGTTTTCTTCTCAAGCTCATTTTACAGATGAGGAAACTAAGGCAAACGGTTAAGTTACTTTCCAGGGGTCACATAGCTAGTTAGTGTCTGAAGCTGGATTTGAACTGAAGTCTTCCTAATTCTAGGTCTGGCACTCTACTTTGTGACCTAGGTGCCTAAACTGATTACATATTGATATAAATAATATATTTTTGTGAAAAATACTAACATTTTCAAAAAACTTTAGTGAGAAGTGACACTCCATGTTTTTTTGTATGTCTCTTAAATATCTAGTTTAATTGAAGACATCTATATTCCCATATTTGCTTCTGCAATTGATCTGTTGGGATTTTTTTGTTGTTGTTGAAGCATATGCAGAAAATCTGGCCTTACTCCGATCTTTAGTTGGAAAATAGAGGAGTATTATAGTAGAACAGTAATGTCTTAGTATTATTAGGAAAAGAGTTTTGACCTTGTAGACCCCCATGAGAAGATATGGAGACCCCTGAGGGGTTCTAGACTACACTTTGAAAACTGCTAGGTTAGAGTTAGGTTGTGAAAGTCAAACTGACCAGTCTGTATTTGGTTCTAGAGGCACTAGGGAGCCACTGGTTTGGGTTTGGGGAAGTCACATGATCACACCCATATTTAGGAATATCACTGGTGGCTTATGTGGAGGAGAGATTGGAAAGCCAAAAGACCTAAAGCATTGAAACCACAGATAAGTACAATATTGCAGGATCATAGGTTTTAGGTCCAAAAGGGGCCTTTTTTAAAATTTATCTAGTTTCATCCTTTCCTTTTCAGAAGAGGAAATGAAATCCCAAGGGTTTAAGAGACTTGTTCAACTTCCTACAGCTGGTGACAGACAGGGTTGGAAATGCCTTGATGTTGAGGACAGTGAACGAAAGACAGAGCAGAGCTCTTCTCAGCTAAAAATGTTTTCTGCAGTCATGGAAAAGAAAGAAACTCCCCCATCCCTATATTCACAAAGCATACAATAAAAGATGCAGTGGCAGAGAAGAAAGAAAGGGAGGTGACGAGGAAGACAGCCTGTCTGCTCTTCCCGACTGGACCCAAAGCCCTTTTTGACACTTGCTAACTCACTAGCTGGCTATTAGCTTCATTTCATCTCCAGCTCTCACAGCCTGGGACTGAGAATTCTGAGAATGCCCCAATAATTAAGCTCTGTTATAAAACACCAACCATCCTGTAGATTTTGTTTTAATAGGCTCACCATCCTCCAGGCTTATAACTGAAGAGTTCAGCTCTCACTATATCCAATCAATGCCAAGTCCTATTGATTCTACCTTTACAAATCTAGGTAGTACAGTGGTTGGAGCACTGGGCCTAGAGTCAGGGAGACCTGAGTTCAAATCCATTCTCAGACATTAACTACCAGTGTGACCCTAGGCAAGTCACTTAACCTCTGTTTGCTTCCACTCCCTCATCTATAAAATGGGGCTAATCATAGCACCTACCTCCCAGGGTTGTTGTAAGAATCAAAGAATATAATAATTGCAAATTGTTTAGCACAGCTCCTGGCACATGTTGATCAGTCATTTTCAATTAAGCCCCACATTTTGTGACCCCATTTGGGGTTTTCTTGGCAAAGATACTGGAGTGGTTTGCCTTTTTTTCATCTTATTTTACAGGTGAGAAAACTTAGGCAAACAGGGTGAAGTGACTTGCCCAGCATCACACAGTTAGTAAGCATCTGAGGCTAGATTTAAACTCAGGAAGATGAGTCTCCTTGACTCCAGGTCAGGCACTCTATCCACTACACCACCTTGCTGCCCTGGCACATAGTAGGTACTACATAAATTCTAGTGATAATTATTCTCTACTATGTACCACCTTCTCCCCTTTGACACTGCCCAACACTGGTGCAGGTTTTTATTGGCTCACAGGAAAACTACTGCAATAATCTGCTAGTTGGTCTCCTTGCTTCAAATCTCTCCACACTCCAGTCTGTCTTTCCCTCCCCTGTCAAATCAATCTTCCTAAAGAATAAATCAGACCATGTCAAACCTTGTTCCCCTATTCTGAGTCCCTCATTCAATAAACTGCAGTGGCTCCCTTTTAGTTCCAGGATTAATATAAAACCCTCTGTTTGGATTTCAAAGCCCTTTATAACCACCCCCCCCACCTTTCCAATATTTTTATACCCCATCCCCCCTCACCCAGTGATACAGTGACCTTGGCCTCCTTGCTTTTCCTTGAACAAGATACTCCATTAACAGACTCAAGTCATTTCCACTGGCTGTCCCTCTCCCCTCCCTTTTCCCCCTGCCTGGAATACTCTCCTTCATCCTCTCTGCCTCCTAGGTTTCTGTGGCTTCCTTCAATTCTCAGTTTAAATCCCACCTTCTGCTAGAAGCCTTTCCTAATCCCCCTTCATGATAAGAGATTATCTCCAATTTGTTCCATCTACATCTTATTTGTACAAGTCATTGGCATGTTATCTCCACCAATGACCTCCTTGAGGGCAAGGGACTATTTTCCTTAACCTAAGTAGGTGCTTAACAAATGCTTTTGAACTTAATTTGGAATCTATTTTAATGAGATCTTACCTGTACAACAACAAACCCAAACCTTCGAATGAAGCAAACAGTTTTTTCAAACTGGTGGCCCACTGAACTCAAGTAACAGTCAAGATCATAGTGGTTTTCCATCCAATAAAAAAATAAGGATATTCTCTTTGGTTCAATCCTAATTTTAGGCAGTCTTTTCCTTCTCAAATCAGTAGTACTTCAGGATTAACACTCTTCTTTCTCCTCCATGAAGGCCCAGACTTCACAGATTAGTCCTCTCCTAAGAACCCTTCCAGTATTTTTGCCAATAAAATGCCAGATTGGGTCACGTGTGACTGAACAACAAAAGAATTCAGGATGAGCAAAAAGATGTCATACATGCTAGGTTATTTTTTTAAAGTTGTTTAAAAGTTAGTTTAAAAAATATTTTTAGAAAGTTATTTTAAGCAAAGCAGTTAACAAGCTAGAAACCATCCCTGGAAGAATGATCAGGCTCTCAGCAGCTTTGCAAGTTTCCCTGACGGGTGATTGGACAAAGCTTTCCTGGCCCCCATGTTAGTTGGAAATGGTTCAACGCAGGTTTCTCCTAGAGCCTAGAACTTCTATCTTCTTTTTTTTTTTTGAAGGACAGTTCTCTTTATAACACAAACAAGCCCTGACTGAATGATATCTCTGTGTTTCCTGCTTCTCCTCCAGGGCAAGTCCCAAATTGGATCAACTAGACTGGAGAGGGGAGAGTGGCTCTGTCTCTGTCTACAAAATGTCAGATATCTGGATGAAGATGAATAGATTTAGTCCGTTGGAGGCAACTAAGAAGTGCGATAGAACCTGGGTATAAAGTCAAGAAGTTCTTCTTGTTGTTCAGTCCTGTGTGGCTCTTCATGACGCCATGGACCATAGCACATGAGGCCCTTGTCTCTCCACTATCTCTTGAAATCTGGCCAGGCCTACATTCATTGTTTCCGTGACATTTTCTATCCATCTCATCCTCTGCCATTTTCTTTTCTTTTTGCTTTCAATCTTTCCCAAAATCAGGTTCTTGTTCAGTCAGGAAGTCAGAAAGACCTGAGCCTTACATTCCTCCTATCTGGGTAACTCTTAACAAGTCACTTAATTCTGTCTGCTTCAGTTTCCTCAACTGTAAAATGGGAATAATAAATAACACCTACTTCCCCCTCCCATCATGAGGATCAAATGAGAATTTGTAAAGTGCTTATCATATCACCTGGAACACAGTAGGTGTTTAATAAATGCTTCTGTCCCTCCTTTCATCCTTTCAAGAGTTTGGATAATTAAATGATTTTTTTTCCGTTTTCATTTAGACGTTTGGCATCCTTGTAACAAAAATTAGATAGATAGATAGATAGATAGATAGATAGATAGATAGAGATAAAGATAAAGATATATATATATATATATATATTCATCTGTCTGTTGAAGGATTAAAAAGGCACCTGACCAGTCCAGTTCTCTAAAATCATAATATAGAGTTGTGTCAGAAAAAGACTCAGACAAAAAGTGTCAAATACTACCAAAACCAGATCAAGATGTAATTGGGAAATAATCAACAAAATTAAGACACAGTAGAACACAGATAATGTTAATATATGACTTTCTAAGTCTATGGCTCAGTGACACCCATTTCTGTTTGAGTATGACACCATTGGCCTAAGGGATAGACTCCATTGAGGAAGAAAGATCTCATGGGCACCCAGATCTTTATAGGAGTCCTTTTTGTAATAGGAAAGATATTGGGGAAATGCCTAAACAACTTTTGGTAAATTAATATAATGGAATATTATTGTATTATGAGAAATGATGAGCAAGATGAATTCAGAAACTCAAAACTTTGGGGGAAAAAAAGAAAGTTAATTTTTTTTACATGTAATTGGGGGGAAATAAACATTATTCTAAAAAAAAAAAGGATTAATTCAGAGAAGCATGAGAAAATGTATATGAATGAATGGAATTGAATTAAGGAAAACCAGAAAAATGACTGCAATCATGTAAATGGGAAGAAGAAAACCGGCACAAAAATTAAACTAAATGCTCTGGGGTTATAACGACTAAGTTTGGCCCCAAAAAAGAGATGTGAGAAAGAACTTCCCTCTCTTCTTTACAGAGGTGGGAGGACCCATGGCTTTGGAACATTAAAGATAATGTCAAACCTTTTTGATGTGGTGAGTTTTCCTGATTTTTTTTCTCTCTCTTTTCTTCTTTATTATAAAGGATATCGTTCTGGGAGTTGGGGAAGGCTTAGTGTTGCACTGGGAAGCATAATGTAAGAAATCAATTAAGAAAAAAAAAAACTTGTGGAAAGAAGGTTGGATTTGAAATCAGAGGACCTAGATTCCTATCTTGAGTCCTCCACTTATAACTATGTGACCTTGGGCAAGTCACTTAAATTCTCAGAGTTTCTTCACGGGGTTGGTCTAGAAAATAGTATCTTAAATCCCTTCTGGTTCTAAATCTATGACCCTATGATCCTTCTAGCTCTAAATCCATGATCCTATGAATCCAAGGATCCAGGGGAAAGGAATGAGACTTGGAAGAACCAGACAGTAAGAAATACTATTTCAACCCAATTTGTAGATCCGAGGCTGGATTTGGACCACATCCCAAAGAGAAAACTCCATTTTAGCACTCCTTAGCTCTCCTATTAAAGTTTACTGGTAGCTAGTTGTTATATGATAATGATGTTAGTGGATAGGAAGTGGACGTGTGATTTCATTGGCATAAGGAACAGAATGGACTAAGTATTCATTAAACATCTCCTATGTGCTAGGCACTTTACAAATATTATCTTATTTGATCCTCACAACAACCCTGGGAAGTAGGTGCTATCATTATCCCCATTTTACAGCTATTATTATTTTCAGGCAACTGCTAATCCTGAATCCCACATGCATGAGTTTTTCATCATCAGAAATAAACCAAATTCCCAAATTTATCTTAGTCCCCAATGGAAGAAATCATAGGTAAGAACCACCTTACTATATGGCTTAGCCTTCTGCACAACAGGAGTGATGAAAATAAATGCTGCCAAAATTTTGGAAAAGCGTCTTGTTTAATTCAGAATATAATTAAAATCTCATGTAGTTTTTATTGGTTTTAGTATCCAGCAGAGAAGAAATATTGAAACTCCAAGACCTTTTGTATTAAATAGCCACAACAGTTCTGTTTTTATTAGTTCTGACTGTGTGAAAAAAATCATAAGGACCCCGTTGAAAAAACCTGGGTTTTTTTTAAAGCCCCGAATGACTTTTAAAACAATAAAATAAACTATAAAACCTACACTAGTGATATTAAAAAATTATGTTGTTCAATAAATGTGACATTCATGAATGTGGGTGTAATAGTGTTCAAGCTTTAGCAAAGTGGACCCAGGTCTAACAATTGAATTTGAAAGAAGTGGTGTTATATAACTTAGGAGAATTAAGTGTTTCAATGTCCCCATCAAGATTATGCAGTTGTGCTGGAATGCCAAAGCCTGGCCACTAAGCCTCTCACTTCAACTAGAATCAATTACTTAACTAAAAGGCAAGAAAAGACTTTCTCTTCCCTATATTGGTCTCTATTTTCCCAGTGTTTCAATCGATATATTTTTTGAACATTTATTTCATTTCAGATAATTTCCAACAATAGGTTGTGTCACCTTAGAGAATAAAAAGTGTATGCACATGTTTCAGGGATTGGGGATGGGGGGCAGAGTAGGGTGAATTTATGTCATAAACTCTATTCATTGGACCAATTTATTGAGTGACTACAGTGTTTACTCAGTTCTTAAGGAGAAGAGCAAAGGGGGTGGTCATTAAGTTACTGTAAACAGGCTAATAAGAGATGATATATAAATATGTATACATGTGTATGCATATATTGTGTATACATGTGCATATATGTGTTTATATGCACACATGCATGTGTGTATAATTTGGATACTTTGAAGTACTTTGCAAAGCACTTTATCTTCTTTTGTCTATATTGTTCCTCAGAAGAATAGCCACAAGTCATTGTAGCATATGTTAAGTCTCTCCCATGTATACAACATTGTAGTACTCAAGAGAGACACACCAGCATGGAAGGAGATGGTTGGTCCCTGTCCTAAATGATATATAGACATAAATTATACATGGTAGAATGGAACAAGTGAGAGAGAGAGAGAGAGAGAGAGAGAGAGAGAGAGAGAGAGAGAAGAAAAAGAAGAGAGAGGGAGAGGGAGAGAGATTTAGATAAAGGCCACTAGGAAAATTTGAGAGAACAACAGTTTCAAGGGGGGGGGGGGTGTGTGGAAATCAGAGTATGGGGGGGGGAAGTGAATGTGTCATTTATGGTGAACCTTGAGGGAAACAAAAAGATCTTGAACAGCCACCCTGGTAGGTCATGGCTACAGACATTATTATTGTCCCATTTCACATATGGCCACATAGGCAGCAAGAACCAAGAGGTAGAATTTGAGCCTAAGTACAGTCCGCCAGTCTGTCTAGAGTGCTTCACAGTTTACAAAATACATTCCCTCCAAATCCCCAGGAGGTGAGGGGGGGGGGTAATAAAAATATCGCGAGCCCCCGTTTTACAGATAAGGTCACTGCTATTAAGAGTATGGTAAAATGGGGAACCTAACATTGAAATCTGGTAACGATCTTGGAAATCATCTGGTCCAATCGCTTTATTTTACAGATGAGGAAATTGAGGTGAAGTGGCTTACCTGAAATTGTGTGTCTCGTCTATAAAATGGGTACGATATCTATGGTAGTTATCTCACGAATCAGCTGAGGAACAAACGAAAAAAATGTAGGTAAATCGATTTGCCAATCTTAAAGTCCTATATAAACAGCCCATTCTTTACTCCTCCTCCCACAACCTCTACTACAGAGTAGCTCAGGTGAGATTAGAATCTAGGTTCAGCCAGCCCTCTTTCCACTACGTAAAAAAAAAAAAAACCAACCCCCAAAACCCTCTCCAAAATCTTATACTTAGAGTTGAAACTAACAGCACAAGAGATGAAGAGATTTTCTCAAGGGCTGGAATTAAAATCTAGTACAACTATCTGAAGAACAAACCGGTAGAATTTTTTGTTTAATTTCATTGATTTCCAAAACACCTCCACCCAGTGTTTGAAGGTATGTTTCTGCTTTAGGTTCATAACTTTAAAAACAGCTTGGCTACAAACATACGTGTGTTCATAGACATAAATATGTGTGTATATCGTCATCTATATCTATTTATCCTGTCTTCAATTCTCGCCTCTGTCCCAGAAGCGAGAATTTCGGAAAGATGGGCAGAAGGATACCTACTTTCCTTCCTTGCCACAGGTGAGGGAAACTCTCAGTGAGTTAGTTTCGCAGATGCGTAGTTTTGAATGCAGACAACCCCGGATGGATAAGCCAGGCAGCGTTGTTTCAAGGCCGATGAATAGCCACCAGGGCCTTCCCGGGAATGCAGCCAAAAACCGGTCAAGTCCCTGCGAAGGGGCGTTGGTCAGAAAAGCGCCTCCTTGGTTCTAAAGGCGAGGGGGACCCTAAGTCTTTTTTACAAACTGCCCCCCTTCCAAGTATTTCCCTGGAAGAGATTTCAATAAAAAACATCTGGAAAGGGAGACGAACGAGTTCCGGAGAACTGTGAGGGATTAAAAAAAAAAAAGATTGGAAAATGGGGTCCTGCAAAGAGGGCTGAAGGAAATGTAAAGAACCCTGGATTTGGAGTCCAAAACCTTAGGTCCGCTAATTGGTAGTTGTGTGATCTTGTTTTAGTCACTGGACTTCCTTCCCAGAGTTTCCGACTTTGTAAAGTAAGGTCGTTGGACTACAGAATGTTTAAAAAATACTTGGCGATCATAATTTCTACTATTCTAGTGAAATCTCTTCCTCTCACATTTATTTGTTGATATGAAAAATGAGGACCTGGAGTCCAGGATCAATGGATAGCTTTCAGGGAGTCCATGAACTTGGCTGGATGGAAGGGAAAATCACACCTTTGTTTTCACTAACTTCTAACTGAAATTTAGCATTTCCTTCAATTAAGAATTCTGAGGAGTCCTTAGGTTTCGCCAGACGCCAAAGGGACTAGATAGTTTTTATGCCCTCTTCCAGATCTAAATCTTAACGATATTTTGGCCTTGTTTTAAAGCTAAGGGTATGGGAAGACATTCTCCTATTTTTGCATCGTTATTATCATTAATAACAATAACAGCTAACGTTTATAGAGCGATTTAAGTTTGTAAAATCCTTTGCCTGCAATTGCCATCTAATTAGATCACAACAATTACACGATTTGTCGAATTGCAACAAGTGGTATTATTATCCCCATTTTATGGATGAGGAAATTGGTATCGAAAGAGTTTGGTAATTTGCCCAGGGTCCCACGGCTAGCTCACAGTAAGGGGCTCTAGCTGACGGAACGTCTTCCAGTTTCTCAGCCTAGCTCTCTATCCATATATTATGCCACACTGCCTCGTCCAGACGGTTGACTTTATAATTTATAAAAAAAATTTTAATGGAAATTTTACAATTTTAAATCCCTTTTGAAAGAGTAGAACATTTTCAGTCCCCTACTTAGGAAGTCCAGCTTTCCCTTTGAAGACTCGATGAAATAACTGAGGACCAGGAATCTAGCTTGTTAAGGGCATTAGGTAGTCGCAGGCGGTTCTATCTGAAAGGCATTCAAGGCGTTTGTGACTCAAGATTTAGTGTTTCTCACCTAAACCACCCCTCCTTCACCCTACCTTCCACCCCAAGTGGAAGTCCTGATTGGTAAAAGTGTCAAGGAGCTACCTGAGCCCCGCCTGCCCAGGACCATTGCCCAGACCCCCATCCCGACCCGGGGGGGCCAAACAGGGCCCCTTCCCCCACCAGAAGTTCTCAGTTGCCGGAACTTCAACTGAGGAGGTCCCCTCCAGGCAGAGGTCCCATAGCATGGGTGGGCCCAAGACATCTGGGCGGTTCTGAAAGCATCTTCTCCCACTCCCGCTCCTGCTCCAGACCCAAAACTTCGACAGTTGATTGTTCAGGTCCCGGCCCTGAACCAATCGAAGTAAAAATGGTCCAGCCTGGGCCGCAGGGCTGGGAGCTTCCCCACCCAGCCCTTCCCCTTTACCAATCGCCCTCCTGGGCTCTCCCCTCGGGGCACGACTCGGGCTCGGAATGCAAACTGGGAGAGCCTGGGACCGCCTCTTCTTGGGCTCCCTGGGAGGAAAGTACTTAGCCCCCACCTGGACTGGAGGCCCGGAGCGGCCAGGAGCTGGGGACTAAAGACCCGGGCACCCCTAGACTCCCAGGGGGCGGAGAGCCGCGAGAGGGAGCAGGAGGGGGGGCGGTCCAGGGGCAGGGGCGGGAGGCGGCTCTCGGCGCCCAGCCCCATTGGCCATCAGGCCCTGCAGCAGGAAGGGGACAGGGACTAGGCGGCCCCACCCCGAAGCCGGACGAGCCTATCGCCGGGAGAGCGAAGCCCGGATAAATGTAGCGCCGGGAGGCGGGAGGGCTGCTCACAGAGGGGCTGCTAGCCGGCCAAGCGGCAGCCATGCAATACCCGCACCCCGGGCCCGGGGCCGCCGTGGGGGTCCCCCTATACGCGCCTACCCCACTGCTGCAGCCGGTGCACCCGACGCCTTTCTACATAGAGGATATCCTGGGTAGGGGGGCCGGGGCCCCGCTACCGCCCTCCGCTCCCACCCCAACCCCCACTCCCACCCTGCCTTCCCCTAATTCCTCCTTCACTAGCCTCGTGTCCTCCTACCGGACCCCTATCTACGAGCCCACGCCGATCCACCCCGCCTTCCCCCACCACCCAGCCGCTCTGGCCGCCACCTACGGGGCGGGTACCTTCGCGGGCCCTCTCTACCCCTTTCCCCGGACGGTGAACGACTACACGCACGCCCTGCTCCGGCACGACCCTCTGGGTAAGGTGGCCGAGGGCAGCGTGGGGTGGGGGGGATGTGTCACCCGCTGGCGGCAGCGCTGGGGCGTTGGCGCTGGTCCTTGGCGAGGGCGTGGGCGGGCAGGAGCAAGCAATTGAAAGTTATAGAAAAAGCCATAGAAAACGCCGGCCTCGGCCTCTTTGGGTGCACTGCCCAGGGAAGGGAGCAGGGACTGGCCGGGCTCGGACTACCCTCCCTCTTGTCTTGCTTGTTCTCAGTCGGGACACTGACCACATTGGTGACTCAGATTGGTTTTCCTGCACCTCGCCCACTGACCCTACGATAAATAGTTTTGTGGCAGTGTGTGGTCGGAACCAGAATGGGTGCCCACAGGGGACCCCTCGGGGTAGCCACTGGACTTGGGCATAGCTGTGCGCTTTCGGTACAGAAAGCTTAACATTGTCTCGCATTCTCTGTAGAGTCAGTTCTGCATGGGGAAAGCGGTATAGAGAGGCGGCGGGGCCGGTTTGTGTGGAGGACTCAGAACTGACGGGGTGCACGAAATTAAGTGGGTTCAGGGGAGCCCTGATCCCCTTGTGGCACTGAGCCTCAGGCAGCCCTGGTGCTTACAAGGCTGGACTTGGTTCAACAAGTTTGTGCAGTGAAAAGAGCCTGACCCTTTCCGTTCATACAGGAAATCTTGAGTTCTCGATAGGAGTAAATCTGGTTTCAGAAGCTGTTAAGTGTTTTCCTGGCTGCATGGAGCAGCCCCTTCCCCGGGAGTCGTGCACACTGCTGATTATTTTATCGACATCCTCAATACAGACAAATTCAGGAAACACTCGACTTCTGATAGCCGGGATCCGTTTTTCTGATATTGTTCATTTCCTCTGTGTGGGATGTGACTTTATGGCAGCTAAAATAACCAGTTGCTTCCTATTTTTTTTTTTTTTGAGGCTGTTTTGCACCAGTCTGTAGGCTGACGCAAGCAAAATCTCGAAAAACAATACTAGATTTTCAAAGGTTTCAGACGCAGACCGACGTGACTGACTGACCAAAGAGCGCAGGAATCCCTGGACCTGAGCGGGGCCGGCGCCCAGTAGCCTGCTAGCCCAAGCACGCTACTTTTGATTTGGCCTGGTTATTGGCCGGTGCGCTTTGCTGGCCAGTTGGGCAGTGATCCAAACTGAGTCCTAGCTTAGGCGCTAGGAAACTTGCCTCAGTTTTGCCGGGGTCTATGTAAATTTTCGAGGATGCGTAGTTAGATGCGAGGTTAAAACGCAGTCAGGCCGTAGGGGAAAACAGACTAACTTTTCACAAATGGAGTGAGTGGTGGTTTGAAGCCTTTCCCAGTAACAGAAAGATTAAAGGAGTGGATCCACAAATAGCTGCCTCGAGCGACCCCCTACCCTTTCCCATTTTAGCAGCTGCAGCGAAAGTTTCTGGGTTAGAGCAGGTTAGGTTAGTTAGGTTACGCTGTGTTTCCAGCCTCTCTGGAGGTGACCCCCTAGGATCTCTAAGGCTGGCACTCGGGGAAGACGTTTGCTCAGAGAATGCAGTGAGTTTCCTTGGGTTACGACTGTGAAAGAGCAGAAGGAAGCATGGGGTTTTTCGAGATAGACCAACAGGAAACACATTGGCGGAAATGTTGCCATAGCCCTAGGGGTGGCTTTAACTGGCCTCCTCGGAGAGCCTGGTGTGAAATCAGAGGAGCCAGAAGAATCACACTTAATGAAGATTGAAAATCCTTGGTGCACCCTGGAACGTAGGCGAGCCAAATCTGAATCGCAGAGGGACCTTAACAAGGAGTAGCTTTCTTCCTTCCCCACGAAAGCTTTCGTTAGCCCCACGTAAGCTAATAGAGAAATAGCGTAAGGGGCCAATTCTGTGGTTTTTGGTACGAGATTCAGTTCTACCAGTGTATTTGAACCCCCCACAGTCCGAGGGTCTTTGGCAGATGAATGGTGATGTGGGCCTGGGGAGGATTAAGAATAACATCTCATATACAACCTCGTTCCTCAAAATATCTTTGAAAGTAGGTACTGCAAATACTCATATTCCCTCTTTAAAGATGAGGAAACTGAGGCTTGGAGGGAATCGCAATGCATTTGTAATTGAGTTCTACTCAATTGCCAAACAAGGATTATACAGCTTGTCAGTCAGTAAACATTTGCCAAGCACCTACTATGTGTTAGGCACAGTGCTAATTGATGAGGATAGAAAATGAAGCAAAAGATAGTCTCTGCCCACAATTTAATAGGGGAGACAACAGGCAAACAAATATACAAACAAGAATAGGCAGGATAAATAGGAAATAATTAAAAGAGAGAAGGGACTAGAATTAAGAGTGACAGGGAAAGATTTCCTGCAGGAGATGAGATTTTATTTGGAACTTAAAAAGAAATCAAGTTAGTTACTAACTTTAGTTAGTAAGTGACATTGTCAGGACCCCAACCCAACCTTTTTGACTGCAAGACTCAAATTAGATAAGAGATATAAAATTTCTATATACATATGAGCTGTGGTTAATCATCTTGTGTGTATAGTCAAGAATGACATTAAGTTGCAGCTAAAGATCTGAATAGCTTGTCATTCAAAATCCACAGAATTTGCTTGAATAAGGAGAAAAATGTGAGTGCCTTGCTTGGCTTGTCACCCGAAGGAACCCTGATTGGGGTCGTAGGCCTTAAAATTGAAATCTCTATGCTTACTTAACTGTGTGACAATAGGCAAGTTGCTGTAGTTTCTGAAGCACAGATTTTTCCTTGATATGATGGTAATATTGCTCAAATGAATTACCTACTTCATGACAGTGTTGTGAGGAAATCATTGGGTACAAATTCAAGTACTGTGTAGATGTTTTATGGTCATTATTTTTATTTATGGACAACTGAAGAAATGGACCAATGAGGAAGCCACTATCCCAATTTAAAGAAAGGAAGGACTGGAGTCTTGGTGGTTTGAATAGTCAAGGTCACTCTGACCCTATGTTCTCTCCTCACCAACAGGCAAACCCCTTCTTTGGGGCCCCTTCATGCAGAGGCCACTACACAAAAGAAAGGGAGGACAAGTAAGGTTCTCCAATGACCAAACCATCGAATTGGAAAAGAAGTTTGAGACTCAGAAATACCTTTCCCCACCTGAGAGGAAGCGCCTTGCCAAGATGTTACAACTGAGTGAGAGGCAGGTGAGCTGGGAAGCATAATTCCTTGGGACTGCTGTGAAAACAGTGGGGCTGAGTGGGGTAGATGAGAGAGCAAGAAAGGATAGTCCAGGCTGGGAGCACCTAATCCAAAAGTCTTAGGACCTATTTAGGTGAACGTTGGAGAAAGATTTACCCCGAATCTTTAAATTATTTGGACATTTTCAAGATACCTTACATGACTAGGGAGGCATTATGGTATAGTGGATGATCTAAGGAGCCATCTGTGACTTTGACTCTTGCTATCTTAAATGACAAGTCACTTGAGCCTCATTTTCTTTGTTAAACAATGGTTTCCTTAGATGACCTATAAATCAATTAACTTGACTCCCTACATATAAACCATGAAATACATTAGTTGGCAGATGTGAAGATCAAAAAGGAAACCACCTGGGTACAGCTTGTACCTTGTCATTAATTGAACTTATCTGAAGTTCTTCTAGAAACTTCTTAAGCCTCATTTTTTACCTGTTAAATAGAGATAATATTGCTGGCATTAGCGGTTGTTAGCACCGCGCTTTGCAGAAGGGCGCCATAAACACTTGTTAACCGCCGCCATCCTGCAGCCACTAGTTTTGTCCTCGGATCCAAATGTCCTACGCTCCCCCATCCGCCCCCCAATTCCAAATGCTCCTTTAAAGGGCCTTCTCGAAGGTCTGCGTCCCGAACACTTGACAACGGGTCGCTTTCTGTCTCTCTCTCTAGGTTAAAACCTGGTTTCAGAATCGGCGAGCCAAGTGGAGAAGGCTAAAGCAGGTACGAGGCACGGTATGGTTACTATAGCAATAACTCTTTTAATGATCTCATCTTCTAACGAGATACCTATTCGAGGTTGTATGCAAAAGTCATCCCCGAGGCTATTTAGCCTCTTCACCTTGATTAAAAAGGCAAATAGTCTTTTTGGAATCCGGTGGGACGCGGCCAGGCGGCACTAACGCTAAAAGCACCTAATGCAGTCAGTCCCGGTGGCCATTACGGTGGGGGTTTCACACACTGCCTATTAAAGAACCACGCTAATTGTTTTATAAACCCATATGTTGTTTATCTAATTAACGCAGGAAAGATAAAGTAATTGCCAGTAAATGACTTAAGCAGTTATCTTTGGGGAGAATATTGTTTCTTCTATTGACACAATTATAATAAAACCAGGCAGGACTGGTGGGTAAATAGAAGGAAACAAACACCTTAGAGTCCATTTGATCGGCTGCACACACAATGAAAATATCCACTATTTTTAACTCCTGCCCCTTAGCCCGGCTTAAGTTCAGGCTATAAATGAAGAGGGCGTTCTGAAATACATGCGAGAAAATATCCTATCCGGTTTGCAAATGTTATTGAAGCTTTTCCTCGGGAGAATAAAGCTCGGGTCTGCTCAAAATGGGGGTGGGGAGAGGGAGACCCGAGAAGGGGGCGGGAGGAAGACAGTTGGTCTCTTCTTGTCTCCAAGCCCATGCCATGCTTGACATATAGTTGTTACTTAATTAATGTTTGTTGAATGGAATGGAATTGTTGAACTGAACTAAAAGGCAATTATCCCTCTAATTCGGTTACAAAGTTTGTTAAAGCTTTCCTGGAGTTAAGAATCGCGAATTCGATTTGTGGCAATCTGCACTGATAAAAGTTACCTGGTTAATTGCTGAGCTCTCCATTCCACTTTATTGTGTATATGTGGCCTCCACTTTAGTAGAAAATGGAAAGTTTCAATAATAAAACGTTAAAAGTTTTGTGTATACATGATTGTAAAATTCATTCACTTATTTAGCTCCAAGTGGGTGGAAAAATCTTGATTCCAATTTTTACTCTGGGTTTGTTTTTATTTTTTTGCCTATCTTAGTAGTGCCCAGGTAATTTGGACTGCCCCCGCCCCCCCGAGGGTTTTTTGTTTGTTCTTTTTTTGGATTTTAAACAAACAGGGACTACTTTCCTCTCAGTTGGGTGCAAGTTATCAAATCTGTATGTACTGTGTATTCGATTGCCTCGAATTGGTATAGGCGTCTCTGCCTCTCCTCCACCGAGAGTCTCCCTGTAATGCTGAAAGCCTTCCTCTGAGACTGCTAGCCCTACAGCTGGACTGTCTTTCCCCACCCCACCCCCACCTTCCCGGTTGTCCATAACTTCTCTGCTCAAACCTCCTGCTTATTTAAACTTCACTCAGTAGGACTCTAATCATTTTGAAAGTATTCTTTAATTCATTTTACAGTGCTGGTATTTTTTTTAAGTCTAGAAAATCTTATTAGTGGATAAATCATGTTAACGCATCTAGTGAATGCAAAGAAAAATAATTTCTTAAGATAATCTTGAAAGCACTGGATTGGGCTGGAGCTAAATACTGAATTAGCATAATTCTATTATGGAGGTATATTCCTGGTGACTTCTTTAGTCTTTGGAAGATTTTAACCTCGATTTGGTGTTGAAAGAATTATTTCTTCCTGTAAAATTCGTTAATTCAAAAAGGATTAATTGAGCAACTAACTAGGTGTGGTGAGGGGGTGGCAGAGAAGAATGGACCCAGCCCGGAAAGGGGAACAAAAAGTAAATAGATGAGTAGATACAGAATAATTTCCATGAGGAGGGCAGGAGCCACTAGGGAGAAATGAATGTGTCAAATACAACCTTTTCACCCCAAAACTGAGACTTTAAGTTTTTGACAATCTGCCTCAGTAAACTACCAGTAACTGAACACTTCTTAACAAGACCTGATCGTATTAAAGACCAGGCGTGAGTTCTAAAGCCAAAATTATAAACAGCTCATTTTTCATTACTCCACATCCTACCCCCATTTTTATTCCTTTTATATAGGAGAACCCTCAAAACAAAAAAGAAGAGTTGGAAAATCCAGACCGACACTGCGATCAGAGACAAGATAGCTGTTTGCCCAGCGACCAGACAAAAGACCTTTCCCTGGATAACTCACAGTGTTCTCCCTCCCTTGCTTCCCAGGAAGACCTGGAGTCAGAGATTTCAGAAGATTCTGATCAGGAAGTGGACATTGAGGGGGATAAAGGCTATTACCAGGCGGGATGATTATGAGTGAACACCTGAAAACTGGACTTGGGAATAATAGCCCTTTTTTTCCTTTAAATGGATGATCTCTAAGGAAGAGCTAAGGGGAAAAAATTAACCAAAGGGAATTAACTTTCTCTCCTATCAAAAAACTAAATAATGTGGTGCTCTGGCTAGTTAAAAAAATACCCATATTAGCCTTGATTTTTTTTTTACCAAACAAATAAATTTTGATTTTAAGTTGTTATGCTAAGATTGATTTTGAAATTATTAAATATACTTCCTGAAGCAAATTGCCCCAGCCAGCTAACCAAATTCTTGGTTTAATAAAAAAAAAAAACACCCCACAATATGTAGCTTTAAAGGTTTAATTAGACTTTCTGTATTGGTGTTTTTCCTAATCCCCATCTATGATCAATTTAACACCATGGGAGATTCCTTGTTCATGAAGTCTCCCAGGGTAGACCAGGTCCTGAATCCAGGTTATCTAGACGTCACTTTTTAAAAATCAAACTGTTTTTTTTTATTTTTATCTAAAAGTCTCGAAGCACCTGTCTCAAAACTGGTTAAACTTGGAATCATTTCAGAAATTTGCCTGTTAATCCTGCTCTTTTGTCGGTAAAATATTCTGGGTAAGATGCTGCCTTCTGTGCTGTTGTTTATCTTCCAGTAACTATTTGACAAGAAACTGTGATAAAGGGTGACAGGCCATTGAAAAGAAACTGACACATCAGTCACCAAAACTAATCTCAAATATACTCGCAGCAGCAGGTTGAATTATATGTATGTATGTAGATTGTAGATAATTCTTGTGGTTTTATATTGTTCGTTGTTTATATTGTGTACATACTTCTTAACTGTCAAAAAAAAAATCATGACAACCTGATAAGCCAGTGTCTTTTTTTTTTTAAGTGAGAAATGTGTCTAAAACAAATTCATTGATGGATCAATCAGTTGAAAGCTTCCACAGCTTTCTGCTTTCATTTGGTCAGAACTTGCTAAATCCTTTAGGCTGAGCTAAACTCAGGCTAAGGATTGAATTTTTATTGATGCTGGGGTGTTGGTTGCAAGGGGGGATTTGTATTTGTATTTGCTCAATCCCAGTCCTTCCTGTCACTTTATGCAAATGTGTGAGAATGAGTTTAGACTAGCACCTTTCCAGGATAATGTTAATTGGTATTGGGGGAGATTTTACCTGGGCAAAGCTAATAGCTATTATTGAGAAAGTGACCCTTGGAGAAAATGAGAGCTACAATTCTGGGAACCATCAGATAAGTAAATGGTCAGTCTGTTTAGAAAGAGAAAGTCGAAGAACAGAACTGAAAGTGAGTGGGCCTGCCCTTAGGAATCCCCCACCCCCACCCTTTTCCCCAGCAGCTACCCAGGTTGTATTGATTGATTTGCAGTAGGAGCCTTTGGCTGGTCTCTGGTTGCCCTTGACCTGCCTGAGTCAACAGTGCCCCCCTAACTAATCCCCCATCACAATGTTCAGCTAGAGGCTTCTGGAAACAGGTTTCTATGAGACAGAAGGAAAGACTAATGGGGAAAAAAGGTTAGCAATAAACTGATGATAATCCTGGTAAAGTTACTGAACCTCCCTAGGTCCCACTTTCCTCCTCAGTAAAATGAGGGAGCTGGGCTAGTGATGGTCCTTAAATGATAAATCCTAATATCTCTCTGACAGTTGATCTTTAAGTTTTATGTGTCTAAGATCTGGCTAGAAAAATAAACGGGCTAGACTCAGGTAAAGAGAGGCCAGATCGCTTGATCCTGAGTGAATGGGTGAACAAGCAGGGACCTTTAAAAGAGACATCATCAGTCTCAGTTCACAGAAATTGAATAATCTGAGAGTTAGAAGGGACCTGAGCCACCTTAGACTTCAACCTGAAAAGAAGCCCATCTAAAAGAAGTCTTACAGCCTCTGCTCCAATTGAGGGGAAGCCTATTCCACTTTTGGGCACTCGTAATTGTTAGGAAATTTTTTCCCTTGAAGTCAAGAATAAATTTGCCTCTTTGCAACTTCCATTGCCCCAAACAGAACAAGTCAATCCTTCTTCCCCACAAAGATGCTAATTTAGATACTTGAGGACAGCCATCATGTCCTCTCCCTGTCTTCTCCAAGTTAATATTCTGGTTTCTTCAGCTAGTCCTCACAGGACGAGGACTAAAAGGACCTTCGCTATCCTAGTTGACCTGCCTAGCTGGACACTCCAGCTTATCAATGCCTTGTGGTGCCCAGATCTAAACATAATACTCCAGTTGTGGTCTGACCAGGTCAGAGTACACAGGAGACTGCCTTGTTCCTGGAAGCTGTGCTTCTGTGAATACAGTCCAAGATCCTAAGAGTGTCTCTGTCCATTACATAGCTTCCCCTCTGCCCCTCTCCTAAGCTGGGCACTGGACAGAAAATCGCAGCAGCAGGGTATTGGCCTGTGTCTAGAGGAAGCTAGTTGATGTAGGGTAATGCAGCCTGGAGTCAGCAAGACCTGAGTTCAAATCTAGCCTCAGCTGTGTGACCCTGGGCAAGTCACTTAACTTCTGCCTCAGTTCCCTCAACTGTAAAATTAGATAATAATAGCACCTCCTTCCCAGGATTGTTTTGAGGATCAAATAAGATATTTGTAAAGTGCTTGACACTTGTAAATGTGCCTGGCACATAGTAAGTGCTATTATCAACAAATGTCTGTTGCTTCCCTTTCTCCTCTGAGTCTGTGGGTGGGAGACAGGGCCCTTTTGATACCAGCCTAGAGGGTAGAAATGAGGATCTTGGCATTGCAAGTTTTCAGTTAAAATTAGCAGCTTTGTTATTTAATTGAATGATCAGTCATAAAGGACAGGAAGATGAATGGGTAAAAGTACATATAGGTTAAAGGGAAGAATGAATATGTGGTAGAATGAGGTATCTGAGCTTTGATGAGCAGAATTCAGGATGTTGATGAAGGTTGAAGTGAATTGGAGGAGGTGGCCAATGCGGATGGGCAGTAAGTGAGAAGGCTCTAGAATCACTGCCCTGACTGAGAGCACTAGTCTTGGGAGACTTGACTGACTCTAGATCAGGAAGAGTTTTAAGAAGGTCCAATTTATTCCCTTCAATCTAATCCACTTAGTCTTAGACAAGAAGCAATCAAAGTTCCATTTGATTGATTATAGTTGTTCAGGCACTGATTGGGAGGGTGCAATTCTCCTACTACCTCACGGTACATCTTAGCATTGGGATCTAAGTCTTTTTCCTCTGAAACAAAGCTCTGACTCTGCAGATGAGAGTTAAGAGGAGAAAACCAAGAAGAGGGAGCATTAAGATCCCTCTGAGTCTACTGAGACTCCTATAGGGGATAGGTACATAGTAGGCAACTTGGATTATGGTGATGGGTCTGTTCAGAAGGGTTCAGTCTTATCTCTTTAGGTTTCCTCATTGGGATCAAGCCTTGAAGTCTAAAGCAGCATTCAAGGTTAGCACAGAGAGTTTTTAAGGCTAGAAATTACTCAGCCGCATTTGACAGATGAAGAAACCAAGGGTCAGAAAGATATAATGATGTCCAGTGACATCGAATTCCTTTTTTTTTTTTTTCTTCTGCCATCCAGTTCTTAATGGCAGAGCTAAGACTAAGTCCCAGGTCTCCCAACCAGCAGTCCAGGATCCCTCACCCCCCCCCCCCAGGGGTCCTTCAAATACCCTTCTTCCAAATTTCTTTCCTAGTTGTAACCCAGCTCAGAGTCTCCCTGACCTGCCATCAGAACCCATCAGGACCCCTGGGAGTGTTTGCCCAGTCCCACCCTCCCAGCATGGAGCAGCCCACCCTTTAATTGGAATTGTATCACTGATTTCAAAGGTCATAGTTGGTTTTAGGCTGAAAATAAAATCTGTATGTGATTTTAGGGAACAAGAAGCTTTCGGACTGATTACTGAATTAAAGCAATTCCAAAATCAGTGTGTGCGCATTGCTCCTGGAGATAACCCCTGGTTAATGTTTATGGTTCACAAATAGCTTCAGCATGAGAATTGGGTGGGGGGGCGGGTAGAGAAAGGCCGTGAGACTCTCAATTGTCAATAGAAACTCAGCCAAGTGAAATCTGGGTTTTACTGAAGGCTACTCTCCCACACAAGGACATTTCCTTATTTCAGCATATCCAAAACCAGGCAAGATCCATAGGGCAGTAGAATGAATGTAAGCTCATTGAGAGCAGGGAGTATTTTTCATTTTGTCTGTATATACCCAGTATTCTGCACTGCTCTTTGCATATGGTAGACACGTAATAAATGTTTGCTGTTTTGGGTTGGATGGGATCTTATAGATTTTCTAGACCTAGTCTAATGCTGGGGAAGGAAGGGGGAGTGGGTGTGATATGTCATAAAAGTAGTACTGCTGTCATTACAGGCCACAGGTTGCAATCCCTTTTCTGGCACTTATTATCTCTCTGGTACTAGGTGACTTCTTTATTAATTTATGATCTTTATCACTTAATTTTTAGAAGTGAGGAAACTGAAGCCAATTGGGGAGGTAGCCACTAGCCCAAGGTTACCACAGAGCTAGAGTCTGGAACATAGATTTTATGGAACTTCAGGCCAGGTGTGAGGAAGATTCCAGCACCCCACTTAGTTCTCCATCAGGTCTCTAAGCATGTGTTAAACACAAATGGAGGACACAGACCTCCTTTTGGTTTTCCCTACTTGGGTGGGGAAGATACTGACAATCATTCATTTCTGTGCCCACATTTCAGCTGTGTTATTAATAATATATGAATCCTGCCCACAATCCAAGCATTTTTTATTTGTTTGCCTCCTGGCTATTTAATGTTGAATCAGCATGTATGACCTTTATAACACAGCTCTGGTCTTGTTTTTAACTCTTTTATCAGGAGATCCAACTTGAAAACGGTTATCATTTAGCAGAAAGACAAACAGCAAAGCACATTTCTGTAAGCAGCACGTTAATGATTGGGAGAATTGCCCCAATTTCTACATGACAGTGTGTGATTAATCCTCTGGGTCATGTTCTTATAGCCCAAACGATCCCGTTCATCGTTCTTTGATATTCAAAGCCCTCGCTCACTTAATAGGATATTGATTTCAGTGCACCATGTACTTTGACTCTATAAACAGCCTCACTTTCAGGGACTGCCAGCTCTGTGGGGAGGATTTTTGATGAAGAATAATTGCCTAAGACCTCTTTTGCTTAGTTTTTATGGTCTCTCCAACTCAGGGAAAGTGATAAGGTACCATTTCTGGTGGGAAAAGAGGAAATCATTTCTGAGAGACTAGATGATTGATAGAATGAGTCCAAAAGGATCAATTCACTTTCAGACCCATCATTCTGCTCTTTCCTGACTTCACAGCTCTGAATATTTATTTCAATTAATCTGGGGAAGGGCGTTGTATTCAAAGAAATGGATTTAGATTTGAGGAAACAACTCAGATTCAGCAACAATCTTTAGAGCTTGAAGAGCCCCTAGAAATGGGAGACCCAACCTTCCTCATTTTACAGATGAGGAAACTGAGGCTCCAGGAAGAGAGTTAATTTGTTTGAGTTTGCAAAGCCAGAAATAGAATGGAGATCTTCTGGCTCCAAGGCCAATGCTTTTCTTTTTCTTTCTAAGGTGCTTCTCTCTCCCAGGAATAAGAACTCTTCCTCCAAGTTCAGGTTTCAACTGGGTTGTCATATGTCAGCATACCAAGAGTGTACCTTTCCTACAAAATTGAATGGTGAGACTTCACATATAATGCACAGACACAATGGATCTGGGCCTAGCTGGGCATGACATTGGATGGAAAAATAGGGAAAATAGACTGACAGTCATCCAGATGCTTGGAATCTTATAATTAAAATATACAGATGTTTGATCAAGTTTTCTTCCAATTTTGTTGCTGTGCAGTCATAATTTCCTCTCCAACATGGCTTTCTTCTATTCTAAGATTTTTCTTTTCTCTTTCCCTCTCTCCCTTATTTATAACATGTTCATTTCTTTCTTTTTATTTTCTTTTTTGGAGGGCTATTGGGGTTAAGTGACTTGCCCAAAGTCACATGGCTAGTAAATGTGTCAGGTGTCTGAGGTTGGATTTGAACTGAGGTCCTCCTGACTCCAGGGCCAGTGCTTTATTCACTGAGCCACCTAGCCACCCTATGTTCATTTCTGAAATGCTTTAAGGGTGTCCCTTCACTCATTCATTCATTCAGCCGACAAGCATTTAGTGCTTGTGCCAGGCCCTATTCAAAGACAAAAAAAGAGGGGTGGGAGCTTCTACTCTCTTTTGTGAAATATACAGATGTTTGGGAAGAGGACTTTAGTGGGAAATGACCCTTGGAGGAAGCTAGAAATCATGAGTCAGAAGCAAGGAGGGAATGAATTCCTGGAATCCGGAAGACAGATAGCTGAAAGCCAGGGAGTAGAAGAGGGAAGGACAAATATGGCAAGTCTGGCTTGACATATGGGGAGGAGAATAATGTTCAATGAACCTAGAAAGATAGCTTGGAGCTATATTGAAAAGGATTTAAAATACCAGAAGAATTTTTATTTTATCCTATGGAAAACTGGAAGCCAGTGGAGCTTCTCCAGCATGTATATGACAAGACTAGACCTATGCTATAGGAATATCAATCTGGATAGAAGTGGGGAGGTTGGGTTGGAAGAGGGAAAGGCCAATGTAAGGTAGACCAAATTATAAAGCTATCACAGTAGTGCAGGGGAGAAGTGCTGAGGGTCTGGATTAGAATGATGACTTAAGTGAAGATTTTTAGTGGAGAGATGGAGTTTTGGCAAGGTGTCCTTTCCTAAAGATTTAACTGGGGAGAATGAAAATTGCAAGCCAACTTTATTGATGATAGCTTTGAATAGGAAGTCTTCTGGGAGAGACATTGTTGACTTGCTTTTCTTAGCGTGCTTCACTTAAAGTCAGAACAAAATGAGGAGCAAATACTGCCTCTGACCTTGGGATGTAACAGTCTCTCTCAGGTTCAAATTCCTCTTCTACAAAATGGGAGTGATAACTGCTACTGCTAAGTGGATTAAATAATGTGTATGAAGGGCTTTGCAAATTTAAAAGACATATATCTAAATGCAAATTTAGAAGATATTTGTATAGAGAGATCTACGTAAAAGATATATGACATCTATACTGTGTAGATCTCTTTATCTCTGTCTCTGTCTCTCTCAGGTTCGTAACATGGCATGGAGGGCTGACCTTAGACTCCATAAGGTCACTGTATTTTAAATGCTGACTAACACACACTAGCTTCGAGACCATGAACAGTCACTAAGTCATTTAATACCTCCTTTAAATAGACAATTCTTTAAGGTAATAAAATAACAAGCAAGCTATTGATCTTGCATTGAAGGAATGAGTTGCCCCACAGCAATGAAATCAAAGATCCCAGCCCAAAGAAAACCAAAGCCAAAGCATCTAGCAGACATGGAACCAAGAAGTTGCTACTTCTTATGAAAAGCCAGTATTAGTGCGAAGGGCCCAGGACTAGGAATTTGAAAGTGGAAGAGCTCACCAGATGGGTGTCCAAGGGCTGTCAAACTCGGCAGATACACTATACCTGTTCTGCCTAGAGCACGGGTTTGAAGTGAGGAGCCAATGACAATGGATTTAAAATCACTAATTAAGGCTATTATTATTGTTATTTGTTCCTTTGACTGAGATGCACATTTGAATGAGCCAGTTTTAATAATGTCTATAAAGACCTAGGAAGGCTAAGGGTCGGGTTGGGGGGGGGAAATCTAATCGAAAACTAGGTCTACACAGGAGCAGAAAATACTTTGTTTGGAAACAAACCTGGTGATGGATATGAACGAAAGCATTTCCATAGCCCCATGGTCAGATTATTTGGGGGCTGCTTTTTAAATTTAATTCAACCCAATTCCAGAAATTAATGGAGGGCCTCTCTGTGCAAAGGCACTAGGGAAGCTATGTGTTCCTCTAGGACGCAGATGTGGGGAAGGGCAGCCCCATGGCTAAGTGACCTCTGCATTGCAGAATCAGTCTCGCCATGAATGCAATTGTGGGAATAGGGTGTTAAGAAGTTTTGCTTATTCGAAAAAAGGCCTTTCTGACCATAGGCTCCATCTTGTCAGTAATTTTCCCACACATATATTACCCTCTCTATCTCCACACAGACTCTCATAACACAGAAATGAGTTGGCGGATGAAAGAGCGGAGAGAGGAAAAACGAATCTCTTTTGGAAATATGAAATTTTAAGGACTCTGATCTCAGTTAAGTCTAAAGCCCTTGTCTGAGCTCGGTTTAGTATTCATACAGCCTGGCCCAAGTGTTATTTAAAACACCTTAGTGCAGTGCCTACTACTTAGTAGGTGCTATATAAACGCTAGCCATTATTTAACATTTAAAATTTTTTTAAAGGATTAAATAATGCCCTTCTTTTCTCCCTTTTCTCCTCCCTTTCTCTTTGTTTTCTTCTTTTCTCCCTTCTTTGTTCTCACTCTCTCTTCATTCCTCGACCTTTCCGTCAATATGTGAAATTTCTTGCTTCTCTCTTTTCTTCCTTCCTTCCACTACTTGCCTTCCGTCAGATATTTCAATTTTTAAAAATATATTCATGTTTTATTCATTTTATAATCCTTTACCATAAATTTTATCTTTACTTTCGGCCACAAGTACAGATATCCAAATATATGAACAAGAGAGTGGTTCTGGTCCTGCGGTGTCATCAGTATATGGAATTTGAGGTGTAGAAATTCTCTCCTCTGATACAGATTAGCAACTTGTTTGAAATTTTAAGACAGTTTTCTGAGATATTGAGAGGCCAAATGACCTACAGTTGGATGTTCAGCCAGATTGTGTCAGCTTCGACTTGAAAGGGAGTATGTACATAAGGAAATAGCCACAATGGAAACTTAAACAAACCAACAAACTACTGTAATTTTGTAGGTCTTGATTTTCCATTATTTCCTCATTGACTCCCCCCCCCATGCTGTGTTTATGAACAGAGTAATATCTAAAACGTCCTTATCTTCCTCATCCTCTCTGACATTCTTTACCCTGTGTATGGCATTATCTCTTTGTTCTTGTTATGATCTTTATTACATTGTTGTGGTTATTGTATGTATTGCTCATCTGGTTTTGCTTTCTTTTATTTGCATCACTTTGTGTTTGGAAATGTAATAATATTTCATTATGTTCATATACCATGATATAGCTTTTGCTATTCTCCAATCGAGGGACATCTAATTTATTTTCAGGATTTTGCTATTACAAACAGTTTTGCTATGAACATTTTGCTATAAATAGATGCTTTTTTATCTAGTGGCTAGCATTGGAAGCAATAGGTAGATCAGATTTAAAAATATGTTGGGTTTTTTTTTTTTTGTAAAGTGGTATAGATCCGCATTTGTTTCCATAGATTTAAAACTATGCTGAATAAGACATGTTTTAATATGACATCAAGAATGTCTCTATTAGAAGACTTTTTTCTCCCTCTTGGACAGGAACACTAATATTATTTCTTACCACAATAAATATTTCCTGGGGGGGCTCGTTGCACATATTTGGCATCCCCAAGCCCCTAATATAACATTAGTTTGCATTAATAGAGATGCAATGTTCAAGACTGTGTAGGTGATAATTCTACTGAATTCTCTCCTGGTTAGAAAACATCTAGAATTGTGCTTTAGTTCTGGGTATCACATATTAGGTAGGACTTTGATAAGCTGGAGAGCATTTTAATGAGGATCACCTGTATGGTTAAGGGCCTTGAGACCAACAGTTGAAAGAACTAAGGGTGTTTGACTTAGAGAAGAGAGGACTAAGAGAAGAAGTAGGGATGTGATTTTATCTTCAGTGTTTAAAGGGCAGTCAAAGTTCAAGAAGAATTCTATCTGTTGGGATTTGTTCTAGAGGGTAGAATTAGAAGCAGTGGGTAGAATTTGTGGAAAGGTGAATTTAATCTGACTCTACACTTTAGGATAAAGATATCTAAAGATTAGTGTTTTTAAAGTGAAATGTGGGGGCAGCTAGGTGGTACAGTGAGTAGAGTGTCTGCCCTGGAGTCAGAAGGACCTGAGTTCAGATCCGGCCTCAGACACTTAATGCACACACAAACAAACAAAAAAAACCTAGCTGTGTGACCTTGGGCAAGTTACTTAACCCCAATTGCTTAAAAAAAAAAAAAAAGTGAAATGTGTTGCCTCAGGAGATAGTGTCTCCTCTCCTCACTTCAAGCAGAAGTGAACTGATTGGCTGAAAAATATTGAGGAAATGAATACTGGAAAATTATTCTTTCCTGAAGAAAAAGTTTGTCTGCAGAATATATTTTAAAACAATAACAACAACAAAGCCCAACAATCTGCCTGGAGAAGCATTATGAAGTACCATAGATTTAGAATTAAATGAATTAGAGATTTAGTCCAGTGATCCTCAGACTTTTTGGCCTTAGGAACCTTTTACACTTTTAAATTATCAAAGGACCCTCCCTCCCCATCAATAACTTTTTGTTTATATTCTTTCTATTAATTATAGCTGTCAATTAAATCTATCAATATTTATCTGTATTTATATCTATCAGTAGGGGCAGGTAGGTGGCTGGGTAGTCCAGTGGATAGAGTGCCAGACCTAGAGTCAGGAAGACTCCTCTTCTGGAGTTCAAATCTAGCTTCAGACACTTATTTGCTGTGTAACCCTGGGCAAGTCACTTAACCCTGTTTGCCTCAGTTTAATTATCTGTAAAATGAGTGGAGAAAGAAATGGCAAACCACTCTAGTATCTTTGCTAAGAAAACCCCAGATGGGGTCATGAAGGGTTGGACATAACTGAATAGCAGCAAAATTTATCAATATTTACCATATTAAAAATCAAGACATTTTAGTACTATCATGAAAATAGTTTTGATTTCACAGGTCCCCTGAAAGGGTCTCAGGGACCACCTGGACTAAACTTTGAGAATTGCTGATCTAGTCCAACCCCTTTATTTGGCAGACAAGAAAGGTGAAGGGGAAAGTAACTTGCACAAGGTTTAGTAGGTACCTAGGCAGCAAGGACACAGCTAGAATCAGAAGTTGGGCTCATTGAGCAGAGTCCAGGATTCTCCTCATCACTATGATTTTAACCATTTTCTCTTTAAATAATGATGACAGTGCTTGGTTCATTAGTAAAGAGAATCTGAGTGAGGTTTTCTCCTTTGAACTTTCAAGTGCTCCCAATGGGAATGGGAAACTGGGAATGAGAGCAGAGAAAAGAAAGGATACTCCCCGTTTCTGCTCCCTCTAACTCCCCTGGAGCTTACTGGTTCAAACAGGGGATGACGTTGTTGGGAATCTTGTCCAGCCTCATTCTGTGGAGTTGTATAGGGCATGCAGTTGTTTGCCTGAGCATACTAGAAAGGTAGAACACAGTGGTTTTCTACTATTTAAAAACATTAACAGTAAAAATCCTGTCCCTATGAAACATGAACTATCAAAGAACGAAAATTAAAACGTTTATAACTTTTCATGAAGCAGGGAAGGAACTCATTCACCAGATTAAACAGAAGGTCTTGTTTCTCTGGACACTTACAATGACTCTCTTTACTGTCTCCCATCCTTACCTGCCAAACAGGAGAGGATCAGATTCAATAACTGCATGCATTGATTCATTTAAATGTGTGTGTGTGTAAAACATATCTGTATATATACATATGCCTGATGGCTATAATATACTAAGCTGGACTTCCAAGAGTAAGCCATGGTCCTTTCTATAAAAGGGCTTACACTCTAGTAAGGCAGATATGTATGTCATGGTATACCCACTGCAACATAATAAATTTTTAAGAAGCATATAACAAGATAAAAGATCACACAAAGAAGAAATCACTTTTATCTAGAGGAATCAGGAAAGGCTTCATGGAGAGTATGAAATTTGAACCAGTTCTTGAATCAGCTAGGTGGTACAGCAGACAGAGATAGAATGGGCCTGGATTCAGGAAGTCTAAGTTCAAATCCACCTTCAGACACTTACTAGCTATCTGACCCTGGGCAAACATCTGTTTGCCTCACTTTCCTCAACTATAAAAATAGGGATAACAATAGTAGCTTCCTCAAGTGCCCGGAACAAATTAGATGTTTAATAAGTGCTGATTCCCTTCCCCTGAAAGATGAGCAAGCTGTCCACTAATCAAGATGAGGAGGGCACTTCAGGCACAAGGATCACTAGGAATCGGAGACTCAGAAGGCAGCATCATATAGTAGACAGTAAGTGGTAGACACTAGGAGTCAGGAAGCCAGGGACTTGGGTCCAGTTCTGTCTCTAACTAGGTGTGTGAGCTTATAAACCATATTTCATTTCTCTGAGTCTCAGGTTCCTTATCCGCAAAAATCTGTGAACTGGCCCAAGTCTTTGTGAGCTCTTCTATTATCTTTATGAATTGAATGTTTTGATATTCTTCCTCATTAAGTAGAGACAACTCTGCTAAGAAAATAATAATAACTGATCTTTAGGGGCACCTAGGTGTCGAGGTACATAGAACACTGGCCCTGGAGTCAGGAGGACCTGAGTTCAGATCTGACCTCAGACAATTGACACTTGGTAGCTGTGTGTCCCTGGGCAAGTCACTTAACCCCTATTGCCTCACAAAAAATAACAACTGACCTTCATGTGCAGTTATAACATTTTAAAATTACTCTACATACTCCTTATCTCATGTAAACAGCATGACAACCTTTGAGGTTATTATTATTACCCCCATTCTACAAATGAAGAAACTGAGGCTGAAAGAGGCTAAAAAGTTTGTCTCTGCTCACACATAGTGCCAGAGGTGCTGTCTGAACAGCCATCTTCCTGACTTTTCAGTATAGCATCTGCCCACATGCCACATTGCCTCTTATTAACTTTAAGATCGTTAATATTATCATTGCTCTTGTCGTCATCAGGCAAATGGAAGCTAAAAATTAAATGCTTGAAAACATTTGTTGAAGTTTTTTATTAAAAGGGCAAAATCAAACTGATGGGAGGGAGGACCTTCCCAACAGGAAGCTAAATTGTGTTTATTTAACACAGTGACTGAAGGTCTTATTTTTCCTTAGCTGCCTACGGAATCTGCATTACTACAGACTTACCATTATTTGCAAATTATACTGGACTAATTGAATAAATGTTTAAAAAATGGACACTGAGTGCTAGTTTAAAGGGACAGAGGAAATGGTTACTTAGACAACTGCCAGCCACATATTGATTTGATAGTAGGTAGGTAGAGGGAGCGAGAGGATTATGGTGATGCATGGAGCTGTTGATTATTTAATTGAAGGTAAAATTTTTAGCTTCACTAGTCAATTACCTGATCTCCTTATGTTCTTCACAATCACCCATGTACCTCTACTGAAGCAGCTGCCCCTTGTTATCATATTATTTCAGGCAGCAGGAAAAATATCTTGCTAATGGTGATTAGCCTTTGTCAACCTGTGCTATTTTTTTTTTATAAAGAGCTTTTTTTTTCTTTTTGGAAGGCAATTGGGGTTAAGTGACTTGCCCAAGGTCACATGGCAAGGGGTGTGTGTGTGTGTGTGTGTGTGTGTGTGTGTGTGAGAGAGAGAGAGAGAGAGAGAGAGAGAGAAAGAGAGTGAGAGAGTTAAGTGTCTGAGGCTGGATTTGAACTCAGGTCCTCTTGACTCCAGGCCTGGAGTTCTATTCACTGCATCATCTAGCTGCCCCAACCTGTGCTATTTTAAAAAATATATAAGTTCCACTTTTTTATGGAATGCTATTCAGGTTTATCTTACCTTTGTGACTTTGAACTTATTGGGCTTATCAAGTCCAAATTGTGTTTACAAAATGTATATTTTTTGTGCTAAATAAAATTATTTTCAAAGTTTTAGCCAGTTTTAGCTGAAATTTTCTTACATGAATACATATTATTCCCAAGTTTTATTTCTGATAGCTATGAGCACATACATGTTCTCCCAAGACAGAAAGTCTTCTATCATCTGAGGACCAACCTAACTAAATTTGGAGAGATTCATTACAACAACACTGGTCACTAAGAGATGACTTTTTTCCCCCTAAGCTATTGAAAATTCAAGAAGCCTGTCATGGTCGTAGATTTAGAGCTGGAAAGTCTATGGAATCCAACTACCTTATTTTTCAGATAAAGAAACAAGCACAGTAAGGGTAGTGGTTTGTTCAGTCTCACAAAACACTAAATCCCCGAGGTGAGATTTGTGCCTTGTCATGTTTTTTTCTGGGAGACCTGTGATCCTTCTTAGGTTATCTCTACACATCCTATATTCAAGATTAATATGTTTTACTTGCATGTGAGCATATTTTCTTTAAACATTATTGTTTTTTCCTTCTAGATTGACCTTCACTTTTATGTTTCTGCATTCCGAATCCATTGTTCTCTCTTTTGTCTCTTTCGTGAGGCTTGCCATTTCAGATTCCAGTTTTTATATTCACTGTTTTTGCTGTGTAGGACAGAAATTCTGCTTGTTATGATGGTTCTATGTTCTCAAATTTTACAGGGGCCTCTGTCTCATCAAACATTAGAGAATTTTCCTTTGTTTTACAATATTTATTCATAGATGCCTAAACTAATTCACTAGACCTGGTGGCCATATTTTCTTCTGTTACTGTTTTTCCTCTTGATTTATCTCCTTATGTTCAAGTCTTAGAGCTTTCTTCTTTCTAAAATCTTTGGCAATTTCACCCTTCCCCCCGCCTTATTTTCCTATCACTTACTTTCTTACTCCCCTCTAATTGTGGTTTCCTTAGGTTGTAGATTGCAAAAATGTCTTAGCATCCCACACTAATTCTTGGCTCACCACCTTAGGTCTCTGCCCCAAATGACTTTTGGGTGGTTATAATTGGGCCCAGAAGATTGTTATGACCTTTGTTTCAGCCTTGATGGAGTGCTACATACACATAGTGTCTGTGAACACATGTAGTGTCCTGTCCTAGTGTCCTATTCTGTTCCCTCTATTTCTTATTTCTTTGGCCCAGCACCAGCAGTCCAGAGTTTTGCAGCACTGAGGCAAACTTTAGCTCATAAGGGACTGTGGCTGCCTACCTGTTTGTCACAGCTAGGGCAAATTTCTGCAGTTTGGAGCTAGGGTCAATGAGGTACTGGAAAGAGGGAAGGGGGGACTAGGGTACACAAGTAAATTTTCTTATAAGCTGCTAGTAAAGCAGAAGCAGGGGAGGGATACTGAATGAGAGCAAGGTCAGTGAATGTCAGTTCATAGGTTTGGGGTTTGTTTCGCTTTTTTTTAAACCTTTGGATTCTGGATATCCACCTAGACTACTGAGATAGCTAAAGTTGCTTCATCTTTAGTGCATAATTTCTGTTTTAGAGAGGTTTGAGAGGTCATTGAATCAGAAAAAAATATCCAGTCCATCATCTTGTTGCTCACATTCCCCCAGCCTTTATATTCATTATATCTTGATATCTAAAGAAGGAAAATAAGAGTAAAACTTTCTTATTACATGGTGGAAGAGGCCTAGAATCAGAAGATTTAAGTCAACCATTCTTCTGCTAGGGCAGCCTTAGGGCTATAAGGAAGCTGGTGGTCCAGTGGATACATTTTTGGTCCTGGAGTCAGCAAGACCAGAGAATAATCCAACTTCAGCTATCTCTTGGAGTTATATTTTACAGGTATTGGAGGTGGTTGGTGCAGGAGCTCAATAAGTTCCTGCTTTTACGCCACCATCTTCTTCAGATACTTCTTAGCTGTCTTATCCTGGGCAAGTCACTTAATCTCAGTTTCCTCAACTGTAAAGGAGAGAAAATAATGGCACCTATCTCTCAGGGTTGTTATGAAGACTAAATTTATCTCAAATGAGATAAATGTTTATAAAGCACTTAGCACAGTGTCTGGCACATAGTAAGTGCTATATAAATGGTTATTCCATTTCCCACCCCCTTTTACCTCTTTCCCCTTATTAGCTCTAAATTATATTAATATATGATCTCAACAGTGTTGGAATTCTCTCCTCTCACACAAATGTTATTTATCTACTCACCCTCAATTCATTCTGTTTTATCTAAACTGGTTAACTAGCCGTTTCTCCCTCTGCCATCCAGTCTTTCCCCCATTCCTAGACTGTTCTCCTTCCTCACACCTCAGTCTTTTTGAATATTAGCTTCTTTCAGTTTACCTGGTGTGTCTTTAGACTGACATTTTCTTATTCTTTCAGGTGCTAAAGTCATCCTTTCCATTACTGTGTTTGTTTTGTAGATACCTTTGAATTTCATTTTCTTTAAACCTGTCAATTCCCTCAAAAGAATGTGAATCCCTTGAGGGCAGGGAATATTCCACTTGTGGTCTTTGCATCCTTTTCCTCTTCCCCACCCCTAAAGCCCAATACTTTTTTGTCATTCTGTACTTTCAGTCCTGTCTGACTCTTTATGATGCCATTTGGAGGTTTTTTAGGCAAAGATAACAGAGTGGTTTGCCATTTCCTCCCCCAGCTCATTTTACCGAGGAAGAAATTGAAGCAAACAGGGTTAAGTGATTTGCACAAGGTCACACAGCTTGTAAAGTGTCTGAGGCCCAATTTGAACTCAGAAAGATGAGTCTTCACTTGACTCCAGGCCTGGCATTCTAAGCTGTTCTTTGCCACCTAGTTAACCATGCCAAGTATACCAGGTCAATGAAAAAAGTACTTCTAAGGTTTTCTTCCACTCTCAGGCAAAGTCCATAAACCCTGGAGATTCTAGAATAAATTTAAATGTAGGAATCATCTTCAAGATCATTTAAGCCTTCAGGAATGGGCCTGGAGTCTAAAGCCGACCCAAGGCTAAAGAGAGATCTGATAGGCATTTCTCATCCTCCTATACCCTTTGGGGTAAGAAGCTTGTATTCTTCCTTCTTCATTCATTTATTCCACAAACACTGTTTAAGCAGTGCGGTACTACTCTGGGAAAGAGAGTGACCACTCTTTTGTCTCTTTTCCTGACTGTACATTCTGTCCCTCCCCCACAACTGTCTGACCTCTTCGTATATAATTCTATCCCCTGATATTCCCCTAGATTCTTATGGCTTTATTTAATTATCATCTCTATATATTTTTGACTTCCAAATCTATATCTCTAACATACTGCCTCTTCCCAGAATTTCCGTGCCATATTTCCAACCTCCTACGGGACATTTCTCCCTGGATTGCCTGCCAGAATCTCTAATATATAATTTCCCAAACTGAACTGATCATCTTTCCTCAAAACTTGTTCCTTCCCCTTAACTTCCTTTTTTTCTGTTGAGGGTACCACCTTCAGTCACCCTGGCTCAAAATTTTGGAGTCATCTTTGACTCCTGCTCAACTCCAATTGGTTGTCAAGACCTGTTGATTCAACAAGAAGCATTTATTAAGTGCTAACTATGCACCAGACACTTTTCTAATTGCTGGGGATACAAAGAAAGGTCCCTCTACAATGTCTTCTCATCAATTCCCATCTATCCACTAAAACTGTAATCACTCTCATTCAGCTCCTCACTTCTTCCTTCTTAGGCTTTTCTAATTGATTTCTGTACATCTTCTACTGTTCTCTAATTCATCCTTCATTCCTACTGCCAAGGCAATCATCCTAATGCACCATCCTCATTATTTCATGCCCGTAATTGAAGACTTTCAGTCAATCCCCATTGTCCATCAAAGAGACAATATATTCCTGATATTTGCATTCAAGTGTTAGAATACTATGAAAAGTGATGGAGATGATAGACTATTAGATCATGGAGGGCAGGGTCTATTTCATTTGTGTGTCTTTGTCCTGAATATCTAATACAGCACTTGACCAAGTTAGATGCTTAATAAATGCTTGTTGATTGACAGCCAGGATCACAAAACCTCTGGTACTGGCCTGCCCAAGGAAAAGGAGGCCACCTGTGCTGAAGAATACAAATGTCTTATGAGCAAGATTTGCTCTAAACGAACTTTTGAAAACTTTGGAATTTTGGAAATTTTGGAAACAAAATTTTGGATTAATTTTTTTAAAAGCATGACTTTTGAAATCTCTGAATGCCTTGGTTCTCAGTATTATTATTCTTTATTGAATTTGTTTCTTATTAAAATGTGTAGTTTTAAGACTTTTTTCTGACAATATTATGTAATTATTTTTAGAATGGGTAGATGGGAGTGTTGCTTATATGCTTCCAGACAGGTGACATGTACTTTGTCTATTCTTTATTATCTTAGTAGCTTCATGTACATACCATAAGCAACCTATTGCCTATGAGAAACATGTAAGATAATGGATTTACAGCCACTGTTACAAGTTTAGAATGTATTTTTCTACCTTGTTTTATATGGATGTTATATAGCATTCAAAAAGAAATGTTTTTCCTGATTGAGAAAAGGATATAAAATGCAAAATCCACAATTTTGGTAACTGAAAATTGCCAATTGTTTTACAGTACTTTATTATAATGAGAGTGTTGTCTTTCTTGGGCTTTTAGTTAGCTAGTAAATGAATACATTAGACACATTTGGGTTTTAGTTGGGATTTTGCATAGCTTGCATTTTAATTCTTTGATTCTTTGCTGTTTCTCTTAACCCATAGCATTATTTTAATAAATGTTATAATACCAAAAAAAAGAATACAAATGTCATTGAATTTGTGACAGAGTCACAACTTCTGAGCCCTTTGGTGAATTCTGTGTTTAATATCTCAAGCAGTTTAAAGCAGAAATCTCGGATATGTGATTTGGGGGACCAACACCACTCTGGAATATGGCCTGAACCAGATTAAAATGTAACTGGAAAATATTTAATGAAATTAAATATATATAGTAAAATGCCAGAAATATTGCATTTTAAAACTAATGCCTAAATGTCATGGATACCATTGGCATTTTGGTGAAGCCAATGCACACCTTCTCAGGATAATGTTAAAAATGTACAAAATAGCATATTCAGAATTGCAATGTCAATATGCTACTCCAAGGTATCCTCAGTATGATTCAGTGGCCCCAGTTTCTTTTTGAGTTTAATATCACTAGGCTATAGAACAGTCCCAACACACAAGACTTTTTCCAAGGATGGACACAGTCGCTTAGGGGAAAAAACACCCAAACATAGGGAAATTCAACCAGGTAAACAGACTCTTCAGCTGCATTGCTCGAGCACGAAGAAGCTTGATTTGAATCTCTTCCTCTCCTCTTTCTGAAACATGTAATTCAACCACTAGAGTATATATAAACCAGCCCAAACATCAGCCTAGAAATTCACTGTCTCCTTATTTTGATAAGCTGCTTCTAGGCAGTCTTACAGTAGAAGAGACAGTGATGTCTTGCCAACAGTTGTTGCCTTCTTGCTCTGCAGACCAGCTTTCTTGGCTTCCTAGTTGTGGTCATGTCAAGGAGCTCTTCAATTTGCCTTCCACTTCCCTTTGCAGCCTTTTCTCACATTACTTCACTTAAGCCACACTAGCCCCTGATTCACCCTCCATTCTCATCCTGCCCCCTCTCCAGTATCCAGCCTTTGCTTACATCATTCCTCCTCATGCTTGTAATGGAATTTCCCCATCTTTATTTCAGGTACTAATTCCTCCATGAAATATTCCCCAGTATTCTCCTGCCTGAAGGAAAATGGTTTATTGATTTATTTTTATTTATTTCTCACTTTGCCTGGACCATTCCATCATGCAGAGTTCCTTGGGGTATGTAGGTGGCAGTGGATAAAATGCAAAGCCTGGAGTCAGGAAAACTCATCTTTCTGAGTTCAAATCTGACCTCAGACACATACTAGCTGTGTGACCCTGGGCAAGTCACTTAACTGTATTTGCCTCTGTTTCATCATCTGTAAAATGAGCTGGAGAAGAAAATGGTAAACCATTGCAATGTCTTTGCCAAGAAAACTCCACATGGGATCACAAAGAGTCTGACATGACTGAAAAATAGCTCAACAAAACTGTCCTTTGTATTATAAGTATTTGTGTCTGTGTTCCCCTTCCTCCATTAGATTCTTAGTTTCAGGAGAGAAGAGACTAAGTCAGAAGTTCTTACTCTTTTGTGTCATGGATACCATTGGCATTCTGGTGAAACCAATGTACTCCTCAGGATAATATTTACAATGCACTAAATAGAATACTCAGAATTACAAAGGAAGCCAATTACTTTAGAAGATGGTGCTCAAAATATTAAAAATATTTTTTAAAAGTTCATAAACCCCAGGTTAAGAACTATCTTTAGATGACTGCTGGTGCATCCTATATAATAGAACCTTAATAAATATTTGCTGAATTTAAATTTGAACTTTAAATTAAACAAGCCATGTTTGTTCTCTGCTCAAGAAGTTTACTACCTTGTGGGGGAAACAAAACATATACACAAATAATTATAATATAGAATGGGTGCCCCAAAGAGGCTTGAACAAGATACTATGAGAGTTCATGGGACAAAGTGATTACACTTCCAAGGAGGAGTATTTGAAGAAGCAAGTATTTGAAGAAGCAAGTCTTTAAGGAGGAGCATTTGAATTGAATCTCATAGGTAAGGAGGGGTTTGATGGCTTGGACTGAGTGCAGATAGCAATTGTTTCTACTCTGGCCAGAAATTCTGAAGGTCTTCCTCTAGCAGATGGATTCTTTTGTGAAATCAAATGAGGCCATCTTTTGCCTTGATTCTTACCTAGCCTTTAGTCACTAAATGGGTGTTGCCTCAGACAAACTGAGACCTGGGTAATGACCTTAGCTTAAAAAGGCCAAGGTCTCCCACTATATCTGGGCCATCACTAAGTCATCCTGAGCCGTGTCTTGCCAATGGACTCCATTGACCCTGGAGGAGAGAGTGAGGTTGAAGACTTTGGACAATTTTGCTTCACTTAAATTCAATTTGCTATCAACTTCAAACTTTACTCTCCTGACACCAAAGGACAAACACAACAATGTAGATAAGGAAAGGTTTTATAAGGAGAGGGAGTAACAAAGGTTTAGAGGAAGGAGAAAATAATAATAACTAACATTTACATAACACTTGAAGATTTGCAAAGTGCTTTACATATGGTATCTCAAAAGTCTTAGTGCAGTCTTAAGCTCTTTAGTGGCTATTGTTATTATTACTAATAGCTAATAAAGTATTATTAGTTTAATAGATTAAAGCAACACTAAAACTTTTTGGGAAAAAATTGTATTATTTCATTTGATGCTTACAACAACTCTGTGAGATAGATGCTCTTTTAATTTTCATTTTACAAATGTAGAAACTGAGACACAGGGAGAGTAAATGGCCTTCCCAGGGTTATATGGACAGAGTCTCACGAAGGATTCGAAGTTGTGTCTTTAAAGCACAGAGTGTGTTATGAATATGACCAATGAGGCACTTGAAGGTAGAGTCTATGACTGGGAACAGCATGAGATAATACTGGAAAGGCGTGTGGGAACCTGTTTGTGGAAGTCTTGAATGTCAGACTGATGGGTTCCAACTTTATTTGGTAGACAGTAGGGAATCCCTGATGGGAGGCAGCTGGGCATTTTAATGGTTTAGAGTACTAGGACTAGGCCTAAAGTCAGGAAAACCTGAGTTCAAATTTGACTTCAGATGCCAACCTAGTTATCCTGGGCAAGTCATTTAACCTCTATTTGCCCTAATCCACTAGAGAAGGAAAAGGCAAACCACTCCAGCGTCTTTGCCAAGAAAACCCCGTGGTCGGCATGGGTGTGTCATGTCATGAAGAGTCAAGACTCCATTGAACAACAATGACAAGGGAACCCCTGAAAGTTTTCTGACATGTTAAGTGACTTGACCAGAAATAAATATTTAAAATATTAATCGAGTATGAAAAATAAATAATATAAAATATGCATTTACAAAGTGCTTTCATAGCAACCCCATGAGGTAGGGAGGGCAACTATTTTCCTTATTTTACTGGGGAGGAAACTGAGGCTGAGCCCATGGCCACTGGGCTAGTGAGAATTTTAGCCAAGGTTTTTGAATGCAAATCTAGAGCATTTCTGTAATACCAGCTGACTCCTAAGGAATTCCAACTCCTCCCTTGTTTTCTGGAATCTCTGGCTTCCTTCATTGCACCGCTCATGTGACATTTCCTACACTAGGCCCGAGCTCTCCTTTCCCCAGTCTCCCAGGTTATTAGCATTCTATGCCTCTTGAAATGACTTTATACTAATTTGCACATATTTTACATTTACCCATTTGTGTGCATGCTGGGGAGAATGTAAGCTACGGAGGGCAGGCATTTCTGTTTTTGTCTCCCTTGGGAGAGCCTAGCTTTGCACATAGCAGGCCCTTAATAAGTATTTGTTAAATGGAGTATGAGGAAGAGATGGATGTGTGTCCAAAAGCCACTAACTATTGGGCATTAATTTTTAGTGACATCAGGGGTAAATCTCTTCAAGGCCAGGTTTTGAGATTGTTCTTGGCACAGAGGGGACCTGCTTTTCCTGAGAGCAAACAATCTGCCTCCCTGCTGAAGTTGTGGCTAACTCTGCAAGCAAAACTTCCAGAGAAGTTAAAAAGTTTTACATAAGCCTCTCCTTCTGGCCTGGAATTGTAGCTTCTGATTTTCTGGCTCCTTACTTCCCAGGTCAGCCTGATTTTGAAAAGCAGCCCTAGGGGACTGAGAGTGGGCTGGCCCAGAAGGAAGGGACCAAGCATATTGGAACTCACCAATTAACAAGATACTACCAGACTGATCTAATTTACTGTTTGGCCCACACTTGTAATTTATTCAGTTTTAGGGACCTTCTGTTTTGAAAATGTCCACCTCTCATGAAGATCAGCAAGTGGTCCTTAGATCAATTTATGGCTTAAGAGCAAGGGTCCTAACACTTTTTTGCATCATGGATGCCTCTGGTGGTCTGGTAAAGCCTAGGAGACCCTCCTCAGAATAAATTTTTTTTTGGAGGGGGGAGGGGAGGGCAATCAGCTTAAGTGACTTGCCCAAGGTCACATGGCTAGTAAATGTTAAGTGTCTGAGGTCATATTTGAATTCAGGTCCTCCTGACTCCAGGGCTGGTGCTCTATTCCCTTTAGCCACCTAGCCGCCCAAATAATGTTTTTAAATGCATAAAATAAAATAGATAGGATTACAAGGGAAAACAATTATATCGAAATGGTTATCAGAATATTAAAAGGAAAGCTCATGGGCTCCAAGCTAAGAACTGCTGCCTTAGGGAATTTCCTGAGGAATGAAGTGATTTCTCCATAGTTAGATAGCCAGTGTGTGTCTGAGGCTTGATTTGAACCCGAGTTCAAAAGTTCAAAACTTTTTTCACCCTTGACCCCTTTAGCACTTCTTAAACTGTGGGTGGACACCCCATGGGGTCTGAATGGGTCCATCATCCACTATGCCATACTGCCTTTCCTTCTCCTTATAAATATCTTGACTGCTCATAAAAACTTTATCTTTTTTTTCCCCATGGGGACATCCCTTTATTTTCCAATTTTAAAAGGTAGGAATACAAAGGATTACACATTGTGAACAATCAGAGACCTCAAGGATCATTTAGTAGGAGCCTCTCATTTTAGAGAGAAGAACACTGAGGCTAAGGAAAGGAATGACTAAGTCAGGGTCACACAGTAAGGCAAAGGTAGTCAGCATTGGACCAGACCTCTCAGGGGCCAGGGGCCGGGTTGAACAAGGGTTGTAGTTGAGTCTTCTCTTGGCCTTGGGATGGGGCCTGGCTGAGCGCTTAGGAAGGTAGGAGGCTGATGATCTTTGCTTTGGGGTCTGTCCAGTGATCTGACTGGGAGTGATATAGGCCCCTGGCCCCTGGATCTGTGTGGGCTCCAAGTCAGGCAGGAGCTGACCACTGGAGCAGCCAGAACCCTCTTCAGTTTCTGTACTGAGTCCTGCCTCCAAGGGCTGTAAGCATTGCATACTGTGAAGCTAGGCTGGCCCAGGGGACCTTTGGGGAGCCTGGTTCCAGAAAGATGCTCCCAACTGCAAGTGAGAGTCCAACTTCTTCTCAGTTTTGTATTATCTGGGCATAATCTATATCTTTCTGAGTTGGGAAGTGCCGGCTGGAGCTCCTTGGGGAGATCTGGGCCTTTTCCTGCTTGAGTAGATCAAGGGGCATTTCACCTGGGAGATCCAGGGAGGATAGAAGGCTGCATGGTTTCACCAGTTGGGGGTAGATAGTTCTGTCTGCATCTTATTTTCACAGGTTATAATCAGATCCTTTACTTCCATTTTGTCTGCTGGAAGGGTGGCAGCTACTCTGTGGTTGGTGGTGGCAGTGGTGATGGTGTTGGCAGAGGGTGTCAGGGCCCCTTCTCCAGGAGGGCTACTCCCCTCAATGATGGTAGCAAGGGCCTCCTGCCAGTTCAGGGTCAAGGTGAGCTCATGTCAATTACACATGAAAGTGGCCTAGGTTAGGGTTCCATTCCTTACTACTACATCCCTGGAGGAGGGCAGGAGTTGTTTCTTTGTTTGTTTTTAGATCTTTACTCTCTTTCGCCAGTCCCCTATGCGCCCGCCCCATCAAGATGCTTTAAGCAGTAGGTGCTTAATCAATGTTTGGTAAAGGAGTGAGCATGTGGGATGGGCAGCCAGTGCTCCCCTAACTGGAACTCTCTAAGCTAATGCTTGAGAGCCTTCTGTGGGGGATACGAGGATGCTTGTTCGGCTACGGGATGGGTTGGATGGCCTCTGCTGTCCTTCCTAGCTCCGGAGGCTTGGAACCCCGAGAATGAATGAATGAATGAATGAAGGGAGGTGCTGGCAGTGATTGACAGAAGCTCCCGAGAATTTCACAGGGTTCTTCGACAGGCGTCGAGAGAGAGTGAGAGAGAGAGAGAGAGAGAGAGAGAGAGAGACAGACAGACAGACAGACAGACAGACAGAGAGAGATGGAGAGGGAGATGGAGGGGAAGGGGAAGGGGAAGGAAAAGAGAAAGGGGAAGGGGGAAGGGGAAAGGGGGTGAGGAGAGGGGGAGAGAGGGAGGGAGGAAGGGAGGAAGGAGGAGAGAGGGAGAGAGATGGAGGAAGGGGGAGAGAGAGAGAGAGAGAGAGAGAGAGAGAGAGAGAGAGAGAGAGAGAGAGAGAGAGAGGAGGGGGAAAGGGGAAGGGGAGGGAGAGGAGGGAGAGGTAGGGAGAGAGAGCACGAGAAAGGAATAGAGCAAAATTTCATCTTTTTTTTTTTTTTTAAGCAATTGGGGTTAAGTAACTTGCTCAAGGTTACACGGCTAGTCATTATTTATGTGTGGGTGCTCATTTTCTGAGGCCGGTTTCGATCCCAGGTCATCCCAACTCCGAGGCCGGCGCTCTTACTCACTGCGCCAAAACTTTATCTTTTATCTTAAGGAAGTTCTCCATGGGGAAATTTTATAAATAGGAAATCTGACCCACAGAACGATTAAGGAGTTTGACCCAAGGCCACACAGTTAATTAGTGTCAGAATCAGTATTATAGTCCAAGCAGGGTGTAAGTGTATTAAGCACTTACCTACAGGTGATTTGAGAGGTGTCAAAAAGCCTGCTTGTTCTCTAAATATTCCCCTTATTTTCCTGTCTCTGGAATTAAAAGGCATAGTATTGAGAAGATCCTTGTAAAAATGGGAACATGTGAGTGGGGGAGGCCTTAAACCACGAACGTAAACTAACACGTTGACTAATCTATTAATCTGTGGAATTAACCAGCTGTCCCTTTAGAAAGTAAGTGGGAAGGAGATAAAGAATCGGAAAGATTTGATTGCTAGTGGGAGTTGGGGAAAGAATACCTCTAGATTCATGAGGAACTATTATAGGAAGAATGACCTAGGGAGGGGACTTGAACCCTCAGAGGCTTGGTATGCTTTGAGTCAGAGGGTAGGGAAGGGAGACTGAGGAAACAATATGTTTACTTAACACTTTGTCTAGGACTGGCTGTGAGTCCAAATCTTTGATGGTCAAGTTTTACAGGCTTGACACCCAAACCAGGCTGTGCTGGAGTCAGTTTAGGCCAGCTCCAGAAAGCTAATTGTTAAATTTTCAATGTGAGCATTTATACTTCAGAAATCAGCAAGTGCTATAAAGTAGGGCTTGATTTATTGCTTTGTTAATTGTCTAGACTGAAGAAAGCAGTGGAGAAAATGTTAATAAATAGAGATTTAAACTTAAAAGCCTGTCCTGCCTACATTGTTTTTCCTTGGAAAGCCTGTTGTGGAATATTTGCCAGCACACTGCTGTATAAAAAAAAAAAAGGAAAAAGTCAGCCAGTTTGGGTCATTTCATCTATTTGATGCCAAACAACTGGTTTCACTGATTTTTTTTTCCATTGAAAGTTGTCTAGCTATTTCATCTTTTCAATCAAACCAGTTAGGTCACTCACTCAACATATATCTATTAACCACCTTTTCTGTGTAATGAATACTTTGTGAATGCTGGGGAAAATACTATAGTGAGACATGGTCCCCATCCTCAAAGAGTTTGCAATCTAGTTAGGGAAATAAGACGTACATGGATTCATTTTGGTTGGAGAAGTCTGTACCTATGATTTCTTGAGTTTAGGACACATCCAGGAAGGAAATTCCCTCCACCAGCATCAGATTTATAACTCATCTATGATTTGTAGTTTAAAGGAATTATCTGAGGGGACTCAGAAAAAATCATATAATAAAAACTATAGAGGGCTTATGGGAAAAATGAAGTTGGGGTACCATACCCAAAAAATGTCAGTGACACATAAAAAGAAATACACACTTAATAAAAATGGTAGCACAGTTTAATACATGCCAAACACTTAAGAAATAAATAAATATTATAATAAATAGTGGCAGTGTCTACGACCTCCAGGCTGCTGCTCAATCTATACCTTGGTTCCTACACAGTTGGTGCTTGTAAAATCTGGCAGAGATTTAGTCAAATCAGCTTGTTGAAATGACCCATCAATTAAAGGAATAGACCTGGAAAGGAATACACCTGGTAGCTTCATGTAGACATGGCCCTAATCTTTGAAGATAATTTTTTAAAAATTAGAAGAAAGATAAAAATCCAACCCTTTATCTAAAAGGAGAGATTTAATTGAGTCATAAATCCGAGATCAAATTGCCTCAAATTTTATTTTAAATCAATAATTGATATGGCAAATGATGTTTTTCTAATATTATGGGAAAATTCGAGGTTACATTGGGGTCTTTGCTTCTTCATTGACCCTAGCCCAATTCATTAACCTTTTCTGGCCACTTATGAGTTTTAAGGAAACTCATAACCTTCAAAAAAAAGGACTAATAATTGATAGTCTTTTCTTCCATTTCTGTCACTTCACTAGGATTCTTCATTCCCCACCCCAACATAGAACCATCCCTTGTAACAAAGAATTACATATGAGAAAAACAAATTAATACTTGGCCAGGTATGAAAATGTATGCCTCATTCTTTACTTGTAGTTCACCACTTCTCTGAGAGGACAGAGGAATGTTTCACCTTTGAAGTTAAAATAGATCATTTTGGTGATTAGAGTTTTGGTGTCTTTTAGTTTTATTTTCTTTTTTTTTTTTTTTATTTATTTATTTATTTATTCATTCATTCATTCATTCATTCATTCATTCATTCATTCATTCATTCATTCATTTATTTATCTTTTTGGAGGGCAATTGGGGTTAAGTAACTTGCCCAAGGTCACGGCTAGGTTTTTGTTTGTATGTGTGTTAAGTGTCTGAGGCCGGATCCGAACTCAGGTCCTTCTGACTCCAGGGCCAACGCTCTACTTACTGCGCCACCTAGCCACCCCTCAGTTTCCAATTCTTTGCCACCACAAAAAGAGCAGCTATAAATATTTTTATACATATTTTTGTACATACAGGTCCTTTTCCTTTGATCTCTTTGGGATACAGACCTCAAACAAATATTTATTAAGAGGCTACTATGTGTCTAGCACTGTGCTAAGAGCTGGGGACACAAAAAAAGGCAAAAGTCCTTGCCCTTAAGGAGCTTCCAATCTAATGGGGGAGACAACATGCAAACAAATCTATACAAAGCAAGCTATATATAGGACATATAAGAAATAATTAACAGGGAAAAGGCAGTAGAATTAAGAGGGGTTTGGGAAAGCTAGTGGCTTATTTCACCTGGTTTTGTCAGACATAGAAAGATGAGATTTTAGTTCGGACTTAAAGGAAGCCGTGTGTGTGTGTGTGTGTGTGTGTGTGTGTGTGTGTGTGTGTGTGTAGTATGGTGTATCTATAGCATTACACACACAGGATATTTTAAATACTCTACTATACTACATTCTTTCCCTCTGTTTATATGCCTAGTAGTGGTTTTCTTGGGTCAAAGAAAATGTACAATATAATGACTTTTCTAGTAGAATTCCAGGCTATTTTCCAGAATGGTCAGACCAGTTCACACATTCACCAACATTACATCAATGTCTCTTTCCACAGCCCTTCCAACACTTACCATTTTCACCTTTTGTCATTTTCATCTGAAATTATAATCTGAAAGGTATAAGATGAAATCTCATTTTTCTTATCATTAGAGATTTGGTGTGTTCTTTTTTATGTTGAATGTCTTTCCCAAAGGACACACATCTAACTACTCTGCAAATATCAACTGTGAATCCAGAAGCATAGCACTATTTTATTGTTAATTACACAAAAATGATATGGTACCCCTTTTTGCAAGTCTACTGCTTTCCTGCCGGAAAGAGTATTTATCTAAACAATCAGGGATATTAGCCATTCACTGGCAAGCCAAGTGTGGGCAAATAGGCTTTGCAATCCCATATTGGCAGCTCCTAGAAATGCTGGGTTATGAATAAGCACACTTCTCTAAGCGTGGATTTTCTCATGTGTTTGCTGATACATTTGCAACATCATGTACAGTTTTGAATGTTAGGCATTAATTTGAGCTGAGCAGTGGAGCATCCATAAAAGCTACATTTTGTTCCTTTTAATGAAGCTGTCAGATACAGATTTAATGCAAAACTAAACATTTGGCTTGATGTGCTCAACTGCAGTAAATGAACCAGGGTTTGTCGTTTTGGGGGGAAAAAACAACTAGTGGCTTAATGGCTCATTTCACATGGTTTTGTCAGACACAGATAGAAAGCTGATAAACAGTCCATTTGTTCTATTATCGAGGTGCCCAGTCACACTATCAGAGTCAAGGATCACTTGCTATTTCCTTTATAAACCTTGTGGTGAGTTTTGGACAGTAGAGGATGCAGCAGTCTGTGTAACTTTCAGTGTTAACAAGAGAAAGAGGCACCTTACAGTTCCAAGGGAGTCTGTGGATCTGGGCAGAAGGGCCAGGATTTTTGCACCTGTACATTCAGTTGGTGAAAGCCCTCAGAGAAAAAAAAAAACTTGAGGTTCCAAAGACCTGTGTTCAAATCCTACTACCTCTGATGCTTACTAGCTAGACTTTGGTCTTGTCACTAGACTTAGGATGTCTCAGGAAGAGAGAGTGAAGCTGACAACTTTGTGCAACTCTGCCCTCACTTAAATCCAGTTCTCACACAAGTCAAGACTTCCCCACTATGAGATCATTTGTCCTCTTTGAAAACCAAGGACCAAGTAATAACAAAAGTACAACTAGTAAATTAAGTGTCAAGTCACTTAATCTGAATCACACTTTTCTTTTTTAATGTGGATTTTTGACTGATCTTGTTCTAGGGTAAACCAGAAAAATCACCTGTTTTTAAGTTCTAGGAGAAACTCTTTAACTTGGCAGGCAAGATTGTGGAAGAAGTGTTTATTAAGGAGTGAAGTGTCCAAGTGAAGTCTAGGCATCTTCACCACCACCTCCATCCCCCACCTCACCCTCGAAATGTGTTGTTCTTTAAGAGATACTTACTGGATAGAGTCCCAACTTCATTGCTAGACATAGTCATGAACTTTTAAAAATAAAAAGGATGGGGCAGCTAGGTGTCCAAGTTCATAGAGCACCAGCTCTGGAGTCAAGAAGACCTGAGTTCAAATTTGACTCCAGAGACTTACTAGCTGTGTAACCCCAATAGCCTCCAAAAAATAAAAATAAAAAAGGTTAAGGGAATGATAAAAGTCTCTTTTTGGAGATTGGTTCTGAAACTACTAGCACACCTCACAGTCCAAACCTAGACCTGAAGATACTAAATAGAGAACATAAAGTTTGGGGGTCACTGTACCTGGATTTATATCCTATCACTGACATTACCCTGTGTGACCTTGGGCAAGTCACTTAACTTCTCTGCCCTTAGTTTTCTTATCTTTAAAATGTAGGGGTGGGACAAAATGGCCTTTCAACTCTAAATCTGTGAGCCCATAGTCTTTATCACTATTTAAGCACTTAGTGAGAGACCTATCTGCCTGGACTTGATTCTGTAGTTAATTGACCCTCTAATGAGAGTAAGTAGCTTATAAATGTTATGTGTCTCCATTTTCTCATCTATAAAATGGGGATCATAAAGCTTAGCTTTTCCTCTATTCTTGTGATGCTATGAGGTGAAATCAGTAACACTGATTTACCACAAGTGAACTTTCATGGCACACAAAGCCCAGAAACATTCTGAGAAGAATTTCAGATGACAGACAATTGTTTTTCTGTGCTGGTAGCAGAGCAAGGGTGTTGTTCCTATTTGGGGGCAACATCTCAGCTGATTCTCAGGAAGGGAGGAGGTGTGGGGGCAGGTTTTTTCTTTTTCTTTCCCTCCTGTCATCTGGACTGTTAGTTTCTTGGGATGATTCATTTTTCATCCTTACACCATCCTTACACCATGAAGGTTATAGATCAGGAGTTCCCATCAATCACTCAAAAACTAAACATTTATTGGGCATCTCTTTTGGGAAAGTCTGGTCCTTATCTTCAAGGAGTTTATAATCTTGTAGGGCAGACAGAATGAAAGTACATATAAAACCCCCCAAATCTTGACAGTACAAAGTAGCACATGTTAATTTCTTTTAGAGTGGTTCAGACAGGAAGTGCACTGGGAGTTCAAAGGAGGTAGAGATAACTGTGGCTAGAGGTGGCTGGGGAAGGCTCCTTGAAGAATGTGTAGGAGGTATACAGGCAAGAAGGCCGGGGATGATGTTCAACGAAAAGGATATAAGCAGAGCAAGAAGGTCAATATGGCTGGAATAGAATATTTGTGTGGAGAGTGTGGGAGGTAAGTCTGGGAAGGGAAGCAGGGACCAACTTGGCATATTTTGCATAGTAAATTATCGGGGGAGTCATTTACAATTTTTGAGTGAGGGTATTGAGGGTACTTGAGTGAGAGCATTGCCTTTGGAATGAGAGGCCTTGGATTCAAATATCACCTCTAACACTTTTACTTGTGTGACCTTGCGTGAATCACTCAATTTCTTTGAGGCTTCAATTCCTTCATTTACAAAATGGGGGTGTTGGACTAGATGCCCTCAAAAGTCTCTACCAGCTGGTTGAGTTTTTTTGTTTTTGTTTTTGTTTTTTGCTTTTTGGAGGGCAGTTGGGATTAAGTAACTTGCCCAAGGTCACATGGCTAGGTTTTTGTTTGTGTGTGCGTTAAGTGTCTGAGGCCAGATCGGAACTCAGGTCTTTCTGACTCCAGGGCCAACACTCTACTCACTGCGCCACCTAGCCGCCCCTGGTTGTTTTTTTTGTTTTGTTTTTTGTTTTGTTTTGTTTTGTTTTTTTTGCTTTTCTTTTGGAGGGCAATTGGGGTTAAGTGACTTGCCCAAAGTCACATGTCAAGTGTCTGAGGCTGGATTTGAACTCAGGTCCTCCTGACTCCAGGGCTAGTGCTCTATTCACTTTGCCACCTAGCTGCCCCTCTACCAGCTGTTTGACCCTATGATAAGGAGACAATGGTATTTTAGGAATCTAAAATATAGCCTGGCTGACCGTCTATAGGGAAGATGGATAGGGCAGGGAGATCAGTTAGGAAGCTTTAGTAATACACCAAACAAAAGGTAGTAGGAGTCTGGACTCATCACTAATCCTAAAAAGTTTTATTTTTTAAATATATGTTTTATTGATCCTTCTTGTCTTTAGATCACAATCATTTATTTTTCACCCGTCTAGATTGAATTTTTCCTTGTGACAAAGAAAACAATTAGGCAAAAACATCTGATTCTGTGTTTGACAATATTTATAAATATTTTGCTTTAAGCTCTTTTTGTTGTGGTAAAGGACTGGAAATCAAGGGGATGCCCATCAGTTGGGCAATGGCTGAATAAGTTGTGGTATATTAACGTAATGCAATTCTATCGTGCTATAAGAAATGAGGAGCAGATGGACTTTATAATAACCTGAAGAGACTTATATAAACTGATGCTGAGTGAGAAAAGCAGAACCAGGACAAATCTGTACATAATCACAGACACAACCTATGTGTGATGACTAACTTCAATAGACTGGGCTACTCTCACCAACAAAAGGTTATAAGACAACTCTAAAAGACTCATGATCAAAAGAGATATCCACATCCAGAAAAAGAGCTGCGGAGTCTGAATGCAGATTGAAACTAACTACTTGCTCTGTTTCTTTTTCTTGTTTTGTTTTGTTTTGTTTTGTTTCCTCTTTCCCACTGATCATTCCATTGGTTATAATCCTTCTTTACAACCTAATATTTAATGTGAAGGCATTTGTAGATCCTATATTTGAGTGCATGCTGCCATGGGGTGGGTGGGGGGAATAGGAGAAGGAAGGGGAGAAAATTTGAAACTCAAGGGACTGTGGAATTGAATGTTGTAAACTAAAAGTAAATAAATAAAGAAACAAATAAATAAATATTTTGCTTTAATAGGATGCTTCTCTGCTGTGAAGGAGGAGGTATGTAATCTCTTTGAGACCTTTGTTTTTTTTTTAATTTTTAAATTTGTTTATTTTTGGTTTACAAGATTCAATTCCATAGTTCCTTGAGTTTCAAATTTCCCTCCGCTCCCCCCTCCCCCCACAACAGCATATAGTCCAGTACAGGATCTGCAAATACTTTCACATTAGACATTAGTCAAGTTACAAAGGCGAATTGTACTAGATGGGATGAAAAATGGTAAAGAAGAAATAGAACCAAACAACGAACAGAGAAAGAGCAATTAGTTTGCTTCCATCAGGATTCAAGCTCAGTTCTTTCTAGTTATTTCTCTGGATGTAGGCATCTCTCTCCTTCATGAGTCTTTTGGGATTGACTTATATCACTGCATTGCTGAGAAGAGTCCAGTCTGTCATAGTTGGTCATCACACATATGATGTGTCTGTGATTGTATACAAATTTCTCCTGGTTCTACTCTTCTCACTCAGCATCAGTTTGTATAAGCCTCTCCAGTAAATATGAAAACCGTCTCCTCCTCGTTTCTTATAGCACAATAGTATTCCATTACATGCATATACCACAACTTGTTTAGCCATTCCCCAATTGATGGGCACCCCTTTAATTTCCAATTCTTTGCAACCACGAAAAAAGCTGCTATAAATATTTTTGTACATATGGGTTTTCCTCCTACTTCTATGATTTCTTTGGGATATAACCCTAGAAGTGGTATTGCTGAGTCAAAGGGTATGAAATTATTTATAGCCCTTTGGGCATAATTCCAGATTACTCTCCAGAATGGTTGGATAAGTTCACAACTCCACCAGCAATGCATTAGTGTTCCAATTTGCCCACATCATCTCCAGCATTTGTCATTTTCCTGTTTTGTCATCTTAGCCAATCTGACTGGAGAGATGTGGTACCTCAGAGTTGTTTTGATTTGCATTTCTCTAATGAAAAGTGATTTAGAGCATTTCTTCATATGCTTACAGATATCTTTAATTTCTTTCTCTGAAAACTGCCTGCTCATATCCTTTGACCATTTATCAATTGGGGAATGACTTGTATACTTATAGATTTGACTCAATTCTCTTTGTTTTTTTCCATTCCTCAGAGTTCAGTTTCCCTTTATTGGTCTTTACACTTATATTGTCAAAATTTTTGTGTATATCGTTTTCTTAGTTCTGCATACTTTGTTCTGCATCAGTTCATACAATCTTCTTGCATTTCTTTGAATTCCTCATTTTCATCATTTCTTACTACTACATAGCAACACATCCTTACATTCTCATACCATAAGTTATTCATTCCCCAATTGATAGGCATTCATTCATTTTGTTTCCAGTTCTTTACTACTACAAAAATGCTATTATGAATATTGTGGTGTTTATATTGGACCTTTGCTTCTATCTTTTTTACTTCTTGGGGGTACAAAGCTGGTAGTGGGACATGTGATACTCATAGATCACTCGCCTTTCTTGTATAATTCCATCTTGAAATTCAGAACCGTCTGTCTTCTTCAGAGTTCCATCACCAATGTGCCTTTCTTTGGACAGCCTCTTCAACATTGACTCTTTGCATCTTTTTTTTTTTCATCTTTGCCAATTTGCATGAAGCCAAGTGAAATCTCAGTGTTGTTTTAATGTGTATATCTCTTCCCTTAGTGATGTTTTCATGTTGTCACTGATCTCTTTTAGCCCCGAATTAGCTCATCTTTGTTTGTTTCTTTGACTTTGTTTCCAGTTTCCCTCAGATGTCTTGCCTGTGTTTGTTTTTTAAAGTAAAAATATTTTTTATTCCATTATGGTGTGAATTTCCCTTGCGATAACAATAGCTTATTGTTATGTATATAGTACCTTATGATTTAAATAGCACTTTACCTACGTTATTTGGTAATCTACAATAACTACTTATCTACATTTCGTCTACTATCTACTCACCATCTACTCACTAATTACTCACTATCTACTGTCTACTATCTCACAACTCGGATAAGTAGATTGTACAAGTATTTCAGTACCCATTCTATAGATGGGGAAAGCAGAAGCTCTGAGAGGTTATGTGATTTGCCCATGGCCACTAAATTCTTAAATGACAGACAGGACTTGAACCCAGGTCTAGTAATATTCCTGTTCAGATCTCTTTCTGACTTGGTAATTTAGAAACAGAGTTGTAAAAAGACTGTTCTTTAATCAGTTTCCAGATTTAAGGACCCAGGAAGCACATTATGATAGACCATCTCCTCCCCTTTTGCCCCTTCCTACCCCCCGCCCCCCACCCCACAGTAAAAAGGGAACCTTTGTTCTGCTAAGTCTGGTTCCTATAGCTACACTCAGGTAAGTGTTAGTAATGTGCTTTCCTGGGAATAGAATCTCCCTCTAACAAAGGGACTAGACTTTAACTATGTGAAGATCACTTATATTGAATTCAATAAACATTTATCAAGCACCTACTAAGGACCAATCCCTGTGCTAGGCACTGAGGATGCAAAGACAAAATAAAGAAATATTCCCTGCCCTCAAGAAGTTTATTTTTCACCATTAAGTAGGGAAAGTTGCCATCTTCTCAAAATTCCAGCTATGGTTTTTGCAGAAGTTGATAGATAAGCAGGCTGTATGAATGGAAGACCCATTCTCTATGTGCACTCTCTGGCTCTTCCCTCTCCTGACCTTTTCTTTAAAATTGCTCAAGGGTGGAATATAGTACTTGGTAGCAAGAACATTGGACTGTGACCCAGGAGAGCTGGATCCAGGTCATGGTTCAGTAGGAGTCATGTGCCCTTGAACTACCTTGTAAACCTTAAAGTGCTATAGAAGTGTGAGCTGTCATTATAATACTTATTCCAATACTTCCAGTCCCTAGAGTTCACCAGCTCCATTAATGGAGATGGTGACCCTTTTTTGTTTTAGTAGAATGTACATGTTGCTATAAATGACTACTTGTGCTTTGTAGATTGGCCTTCAAATTTCCAAAATATTCATTAAGAATTCAAAAAGATAACTAGATAAAGTTAGAGTTGTTTTTTTTTTTTGGGGGGGGAAGGGGCAAAGGGAGGGAAAGAGGATCTGGACCTGTGGAAACTTTCTCTACTGTGCAACAGCAACTGGTCTGTGATTCATATTCTTAGAGACTTGCCTGGGGCATGAGAGGCTAATGAACTTATTTAAGATCCCAAACAGATGATGCCTCAATGTTTGTTTTGAAAACACATTTTTTCCTGATACTATTGTTATATTGGGGAACAATCTGAGCATAATGCATAAACAATTGCCTATGCATGACTTCACCCCAGAGACCACCAGCAAGCAGTGAGCCACACCCATCCACGTGGTGCTACAACTTTACATCTTATTTTAGACCACCCTCCTTCCATCACTTTACAATGATTCTCAAGGTGCAACCTTTCCAACATCGACTGCTACCAGCAGACTTCAGGTCTTTTTCAAGGTAGAAGGTGATGTGGTGCATTAAGAGCCAAAGGACGGCTAGTCTGCGCCAAGCACTTCTTTCTCTCCTCCTCCTGCCCTGGTCACAGCCTCTATCCCAACCTGGTCCCAGAATGGCCATCATGTGGAAATCGGGATGCAGGCTGAGCAGTTGGTTAAGGCTATGGATTCCACCATTATTTATTATAGCATTTACGTATTTCTTTTTTTTTGGAGGGCAATTGGGGTTGTGACTTGCCCAAAGTCACATGGCTGGTGTGTCAAAGTGTCTGAGTCTGGATTTGAACTCAGGTCCTCCTGACTCCAGGGCCGGTGCTCTATTCACTGCGACACCTAGCTGCCCCAATTTACATATTTCTTAACCATTTGACAAGTATAAAATTGCAGTAATAGTTTTATTATGTTATCTATTTTTTAATGTGTTCCTGATAAATTCTTGAATTTTGTGCCTCTAACCCAATTTCTCTTGTAAGTCACATGGTTTTTATTGTGTGATTCTGTACAGCATGGTGAGTTTTAGGAATACATATATCTTGAGGTAGCTAGGTGGTGCAGTAGAGTACTGGGCCTGTAGTCAGGAAGACTCATTTCCCATAGTTCAAATCCAGCCTCAGACACTTACTGTGTGACTGTGGTCAAGTCACTTAACCCTTTTTGCCTCAGTCTCTTCATCTGCAAAATGAGCTGGAGAAGGAAGTGGTAAAACACTCCAATGTCTTTGCCAAGAAAACCTCAAATGGAGTCACAAAGAGTGACTAAAAACGACTAAACAAGTGTCTACAGCAGAACTCAGCGTACCTTCTACTTTTTTTGAATATGCTTGTCTAAACATTCTCTGTTAACAGCTGGGACTATTTTTTTTTGCCTTTTGGAGGGAAATTGGAGTTAAGTAACTTGCCCAAGGTTACAGGGATAGGTTTTTGTGTGTGTTAAGTGTCTGAGGTCAGATCCGAACTCAGGTCCTTCTTACTCGAGAGCTAACGCTCTACTCACTGCGCCACCTAGCCGTCTCTAGCTGGGACTCATTCAATTCTGGTTTTGTATCTCAGTGCTTTGAATAGCTCCCGGCTCTTAGATGCTTGTTGATTGGTTGATTGATATGTAAGCTTTCTGACTTTAAGTCATTTGTTGTAACGATAAGCAGAGTAGCCAAGAGAATCAGTGAGATTGAGAGTTAAATACTTAACCTGAGGTCTTTAGATACGCATGCATATTCACCGACAAGTTTTTGCCGGTGTGACTGTGAGTCAAAGGTCAGGGGCATTTGTGCGTTTCATATAACTGAGCCCTTCTCTGTTCCCTTGGCAGTCTGTGGCTATAGGACATTAAACCTAAGTACAAGGCGGAGAGTGATTTACGAGGAATGCCCTTTATTGTGTCCAGTGCTTAGCATAGGCAATTCCATGCATTTGTTCAAGTTGCTCCCATGCCCGGAGGACTCTCCCTTTCTCTCTAGTTTCTTATTATCTGACTTCCCCTAAGGTATGATGTCACCTCTTCCAGGAGGCCTTTCTGACCCCTCCTCCGAGATTGTTAGATCTCTTCCCCAAATTATCATCTTTCCTTTCCTTTCCTTTCCTTTCCTTTCCTTTCCTTTCCTTTCCTTTCCTTTCCTTTCCTTTCCTTTCCTTTCCTTTCCTTTCCTTTCCTTTCCTTTCCTTTCCTTTCCTTTCCTTTTTCCTTTCCTTTTTCCTTTCCTTTTTCCTTTCCTTTTTCCTTTCCTTTCCTTTCCTTTTTCCTTTCCTTTTTCCTTTCCTTTCCTTTCCTTTCCTTTCCTTTCCTTTCCTTTCCTTTCCTTTCCTTTCCTTTCCTTTCCTTTCCTTTCCTTTCCTTTCCTTTCCTTTCCTTTCCCTTTCCCTTTCCTTTCCCTTTCCTTTCCCTTTCCTTTCCCTTTCCCTTTTCCTTTCCTTTCCTTTCCTTTCCTTTCCTTTCCTTTCCTTTCCTTTCCTTTCCTTTCCTTTCCTTTCCTTTCCTTTCCTTTCCTTTCCTTTCCTTTCCTTTCCTTTCCTTTCCTTTCCTTTCCTTTCCTTTCCTTTCCTTTCCTTTCCTTTCCTTTCCTTTCCTTTCCTTTCCTTTCCTTTCCTTTCCTTTCCTTTCCTTTCCTTTCCTTTCCTTTCCTTTCCTTTCCTTTCCTTTCCTTTCCTTTCCCTTTCCCTTTCCTTTCCCTTTCCTTTCCCTTTCCTTTCCCTTTCCCTTTTCCTTTCCTTT
>WOXC01011177.1:0-35870 GCA_011680675.1 Gymnobelideus leadbeateri | reverse complement strand
CTGCTTCTCCCCATCTCCTCTTGCCACTTTCCTCTCTCACCTCATAATTTCATCCCTTGAGTATTCTCCCTTCCCAACAAATTCAACTTATGCCCTCTATCCATATATAACTGTAACCGTATACACACACATTCACATATGTATTCATCTGACCACACACCCTTCTTCCATTATTTTCATAGTGAGAAAGATATCATCAGTCCCAGTTATTGCTTTTCTATATAGGAATGTAAATAGTTCAACTTTGATAAGTTCCTTTTGATTTCTTTTCCCTGATTACCTTCTCAGGCATCTCTTCCTTCTTGTGTCTGGATGTCAAATTTTCTATTCAATTCTGGTTTTTTCCTCAAGAATGCTTGAAAGTCCTCTATCCACTGAATGACCATATTGTCCCCTGAAATAAAATACTCAGTTTTGCTGGGTAGGTGACCCGTGGGTTCATTCCCAGTTCTTTTGCCCTCTGGAATATCATGTTCCATGCCCTTCGATCCCTCACTGTAGAAGCCGCCAGGTCCTGGGCTATTCTGATTGTGTTTCCACAGTATTGAAATTGTTTCTTCCTGGCTGCTTGTAGTATTTTCTCCTTGATCTGGGGATTCTGGAACCTGGCTATAATATTTCTGGGAGTTTTCTTTTTGGGATCTTTTCAGGAGGTGATCTGTGGATTCTTTCAACCTCTATTTTGCCCTCTGGATCTAAAACATCAGGGCAGTTTTCCTTGAGAATTTCTTGAAGGGTGATTTCTAGGTTCTTTCCTTGATCATGGCTTTCAGGTAGTCCAATAATTTTTAAATTGTCTCTCCTGGATCTATTTTCCAGGTCAGTGGTTTTTACCATGAGATATTTCACATTGCCTTCTAATCTTTCGTTTGTTTGGACCTGCTTAACAGCATCTTGATTTCTCATAAAGTCATTAGCTTCCATTTGCTCCAGTCTAGCTCTGAAGGAATGAATCTCCTCAGTGAACTTTTGAGATTCTTTTTCCATCTGGCAAATTCGACTTTTAAGGCATTCTTCTCCTCATTGCCCTTTTGGGCCTCCTTTGCCATTTGAGCTAGTCTATTTTTTAAGGTGTTGTTTTCCTCAGTCAGGCTGTTGACCCTCATTTCATACTTTTCCTGCATCCTTCTCATTTCTCTTTCTAATTTTTCCCTCCACTTCTCTTATTTGATTTTTAAAGTCCTCCTTAAGGTCTTCTATGGCCTGCAACCCGTTCATGTTTTCCCCTGGGGCTTTTGGAGCAGGACTTCTGACCTCACAGTCCTTTTCCCGCTCTATGCCCCCAAAATAGGAGTCTAGGGTTGCATTTTTTCTGTTTCCTTTGCCTTGGCATGTTGCCACTTAATTACTTGACTTTTGGGCTTGTTGACACACTATGGCTTTAAGGCCAGATAGAGGAATTTTCGTCCTGAACGTGTGGGGGGCAACTTCCGTTTCTGGCAAGCTATAAACCCACCCACAACTTCCACCCTAGATCACAATCCAGATCCAGGAGGTTAAAGCAAGAGCGATTACCCCCCAAGACTGATCGCTGGATCTCCCCACGGTTTGTAGGCTGGGAGCCGGAAATGCCTCTGAAAACTACAAAATGGCGTGTCTCCTCAGCGGCTTCTAGCCCCCAGGGGAGGGAGTTGACGCATTCCCTAAATACAGGTCCCAAAGTCCATAGGACACTAACCTCTTACTTTGTCCTAGGCAAGTCTATGTTGATAATTCTGGAGTCGCCACAGCTCCTGGTGTTCTGGGGTTCCTCCAGCTGGCTGCTGGCCCTGCCGCCCTGGGGCTAAAACCTCGGCTCATGTGGACCTGGGCTCGGCTCAGCTCGGCTTCTGCACTCTGCATGCTGCACGCTGCCAGGTCCCAGACCACTGCAGTTCCTGCAGGGCTGCTGGGCTGTCCTCAGCGGGAGTTTAGCTTCTCTGTGTCGTTCTGTGGGTGCTGGGGCTCCAGAAGTTGTTCAGAATCCCCTTTTACATAGTTTGCGGGGAATCTGGGGGGAGAGTGGCTTGGATGAGCTGTTTCTACTCCGCCATCTTGGCTCCGCCCCCCACCTCTAGTTCTTGATGCCTGTTCTCTATCCTCTCAGCCAGGAGTGGGGAACTGCTGGCCTTGAGGTCACAGGTGGTCCTCTACGTCCTCAAGTGTAGCCCTCTTATTGAATTTTCTTTCTTTTTTTTCTCCAAAATTTTATTTTTGACTCAAACACCAGAACACAAATACAGAATAGAAAAAATATATAGCCTAAACTTAAATATTGAGACTTAAATACAAAGTTAGAAAGAAATAAAAGCTTGTCATGTGTATAGCAGAACATAAGAGGGGATTCAAAATATATAACAATAAATGTTCATTTCTAGAAAGTCTATATGATAAATAATACTCGTGTTGAGAATCTTTGCTTCCTCATGAGTTTTCTTTTGTTCTCTGCTGTGCACTTTTTAACTTTGTTCTTTCCCCCCTCCCACAACCCCCCAGGAGGCTATAATAAAGTTTAGATAGGTTTCTGACTGAATTTTCAAAGAGTGGCACTTGAGGACTTTGAGAGCCACATGTGGCTTCAAGACTATAGGTTCCAAACCCCTGAATCAGACCATTAGGATTAGATGAGGGCTTTGCCCCTCAAGCAGTGGAAGTGACCAGTTGTGTCAAAGTTGACAGATGACTCTAAGACACCATTGCAATTGGCTCTATTGTGTACCTTTATCAATTACCCCCTTTTGGGCTCTAATTCCTTTGTGAGACTAATTTTTTTAGACTGTAGTGTTATATCTGGGATTTGGTGGTGAATGGGTCTCACAGGATACTGTTTCTGGTAGGGGAAAGAGGAACTCTGAAACATCTTTACCATTCATTCCCATCACCTTTCTTTCACTCCTTCTCTTGGCTGCTTGTTTCTTTGTCTTTATTAGGTAGCTATATCTGATGCTGCACTTCAGGATTCCTCCCTATGATCCAATTATACATTTTGCTTCTCAGGATCAAATGAGATAAAGACCATAAATCGCTCTGTAATCCCAAAGCAGTGGACAAATAGCTGCTATTAATCTATGACAGATAGAGGGGAAACGTCATATTTCTCTTTCAGTTTTTGTTTCAGAGATTAATGCTCTTATTTGACAAATTACTGTATTCATTTAGCAAATGTTTATTGAATCCTCTACTAAGCATTTGGGCAGTTAGGTGGCACAGAGGATAGAGTGCTAGACCTTGAGTCAGGAAAACTCATCATCATGAGTTCAAATCTTATCTCAGACTTGCTGCTTGGTAGTCCTTCATTCCCGAAGAGAACCATGATATCAGGGAGGTGATGCAATGACATACAAGTGAAATGGATTTAAGTGAGAGAGGGCTGTGCAAAGTCACTAACCTTACTTACTCTTCTGGAGCCATCTGGGTTCAGTGGTCAGGTACAGATCAGGATGACTAGAGATGGTTCTGGATGCAGTGGAGGGAACCTTGGCTTTTTAAGCTGAGATCTTTAACAGGTCTCAGTTTAACTGAGGTGGTGCCTATCCGTTGATTAAGACAATCAGAAATGAGGCAAAGAATGACCTCTTTAAAAAAAATACACCTGGGAGGGGAAGACCCTCAGGATTTCTGGGGAAAAGGGAAACAATTGCTATTTACATTCATTCTGAGCCAATCAGGCCCAACGTTTAACCAAGCAGGACTGGACCTGGGACCTATTGTTGGTCAATCAATGACAGCCAGAGTGATTTGGGCTTCAGGCTGGTCTTTAAGAGAAAACAAAACAACAGAAAAGTTTCAAAAAAGAAAGAAAGCAAGTTGTGTTGCCCACCTGGAAGTTTGGTCCCCAGTAGACAGCTCCTTCTCTACTCACAGAGATTACTCATCCTTTATTCTCAGAGATCGATGACTTTAGGGAGGTGATGAAATCCAATTCATTTGCATGACCCCAGACACTTACTAGCTGTTGACCCTGGCAAGTCACTTAATCCTGTTTGCCTCAGTTTCCTTATCTGGAAAATGAGCTGGAGAAGGAAATGGTAAACCACTCCAGGACCTTTGCCAAGAAAACCCCAAACAGGGTCATGAAGAGTCAGACACAACTGAAACAATACAACAGTATAAAAACTACCAGGCATTGTGAGGGATCAAAGGATGTTATGACATATTCCTGTCCTCATGGGGCTTATAGCTTAATAGGGAACGTAACATGTATAGAAGTAGTGAATAAAAGATTATGGGATAATAGAAAGTCAAAGTTTAATGATTTCTCTGACGTCACATAATTAATAATAAAGCAGACATTTGAAGCAAGGTTCTGTAATTCCACATCTTGTTGTTTAATTGTGTCCGCCTCTTCACAACCTTATTTGAGGCTTTCTTGGCAAAGATGCTGGAGTGCTTTGCCATTTCCTTGCTCAGCTCATTTTACAGATGATGAAACTGAGGAAAACAGAATTAAGTGACTTGCCCTGGGTCATACAGCTAGTAAATATCTGAGACCAGATTTGATCATAGGAAGATGTCTTCCTGACTTCAGGCTAGGAGTTCTACCCATTCCTTATTTATACTACACTTTGACAAAAGTTCAGGATTAAAAGCATAAATACTAATAGATCTTTTTAAGACACAAATGTGGATCTGAAACATAATTACAGGAAACAACAAATTCACCATTCTGAGAAATGATTATCTTATCCCATAGGTTTTATACCCTATTACTTGCATAGAATCCACAAAGAAGCAAATTGTTGATCACCTTGTTGAAACAGATGTGTGTAGCCTGGCTGTCTCCATGATAGCTATTTATAGAAGTGAAAAGACTCTGACTGAACGTTCTATTTATAATTATAGAAGGAAGGGAAAAATGAGGTTTTCCTCTAAACACTTAAGTATATCCCAAATAATCTATTGCCATCTTTTACTCTATAACCATCAAAAGACATGCAACTATGTTTACACTAGGAGAGGAATGTTGTTGAATACAGGTGAGGAATGGACTTCAATCTAACCTTGGAGAAAAGAAGACCAAAATATCCCATTGGGAGCACATATGACTTATTCAACAAAAATTCAGTGCTCTATCCCCTGAACCACCTAGCTGTACTGCTTATAAATCTAACACTTAGCACACTGCATGTACCAGGTAAAGGTGTATTATTTTCAGAAGTGGGAGCTTTCACTGTTGGTATGGGTAATCAGCTATGGTTTTTACAGAGGATTCAGGATATAAAGTTAATCCTTAACAAATGGGTAGGAATCAGACAAATGAAGCTGGGGCAGGAAGGACCTTCCAGAGGGAGGGAATAAATTTGGAGGCCAGAAAGCTCATGATAGGTTCAGGGTATAGCTTAAAATCCAATTCTAGCGGGGCATTGAGTATGTACAGGGCTGTAATAGTATATTCACATGAAAAGGTAAATCAGCATGAGACCAGATCCTGGATGTCCTTGTATTCTATTCTGTTTAGAATCAGGAAGGCAAGGCAGAGCCATTGAAGGATTTTTAAGGAGAATGGTGGCAGTGTGTATTAACCAGAATTATGATTTAGTCTGGTCAGTTCACTAAAATGAGATCTTTGATTTTCATATCCACACTCAGCCCATCAAATTGTGTGTGTATCTTAGTCTGTCAAACTGATATGAAATTCATGATGTGCACAGTTTGTGTCTGAACAATTTTGTGTACATATTCACATTCATGTAGAAACCATGTAGTCATACTGAGTAGAGACTAATTTGTATTAATTGACTGTCTTAGCCCTCAGGTTCAGAAACACTGCTATCAGCTGTTTGCCAAAAGTAGGTAAATGGAGCATGCTTTTGCATTATAGAGCAAATTCTGTTGCTCTCTTTATTTATTTATTTTTGGTTTTGTTTTCTTGCTGGTAGGTAAATCTCTTGATCTGTGCATCAGAAATGTCATAGTTAAACAAGCCAATGGGATTAAACTGCCCCTCATAATTCTAGGCCTGCTAAAAGGCAAAAAAGAATGCTACCGAATCACAGCTGTCAGTATTGACAGTTCCCTTCTTTTCATAGAAAACTTGCATTCATTCTTTGATGGCATTAGGAAATGAACCCAAACTCTAATTTTCAAAGTTATTTACAGTGGAGTTCACAAAAGAGATCCGTTGTCACTTTGAATAGTCAGCCATTCTAAGTATGTTGCGGAAAATGCCTTCTGTGTTGGTCCTTTAAAAAAACTTGTCTCCTATGTGCTCTTTCTTCTCTTCTATAAAAAGTGATATTGGAAATATTTGAATTCTCTGCAGCTTCATCATGAAAGCTGTTGACACATGTCAGCATCTTTGAAAGTGAAGTATTTCTAGTGGAGGAACTATTTCCAGTAATAGATCTAAGAATCCCATGTGAATCTCCTTTGACCCACCTCACTTCAACCTGGGCTAAACATTTGGCCTTTCCTCTCATAGTGGCCAGTTACAAATGACTCCAATTTAGTGGTAGGGATTTAATATGACCCATGTTTCCCCTTTAGACGTCTCATTATTAGAAACTATTTCAGCAAGTGCTGTTAAGGGTGTTACAAAGAAAAAGTATTAGATCTTTCTGTCTCTTGTAGGTTTACTGAGAAAGAGAGGGAAAGGATGGATTGTAGGTAATTACTTCACAGACAGCTTAAAAAATCCAATTACAAGATTTCTAATTCAAATAGTCAATATCAACAATGAAAAGGAACAGACATTGGATTTTCCCATTATCATAAAGTGCCATTCCCCAGAATTCAGTATGGAAAGTGTATCTTTGGGGGTTTAGTTCCAGAAGGGCTTAGTTATAACACATACTCACTTGTAATCCATCCCATGGCACAGATTCTGAGGTCAGCATTAAAATAAAACTCTGGTGTACAGTCACTTAATTTCAGGGATTGCTTCACTAAAAAATAAACCAAATTTGAGTAGAGTGGATTCGGATGTATCTTGTCACTTTTGTTCACAGTCAACTCCATCAAATGTCAATCCATAAATGAGAATACAGACAGGATGCCTTTCAAATGAGAGGAAATTCTTCCTGAATGACAGATCTTATCTTAGCATTCTTTTTTTTTCATTTGACTTATAGTTTTAGAATTTCTTTTCTTTTTTTCATATATATATGTATATATATATATATATATATATATACATATATATATATATATATATATATATATATATATATTTTAATGTTAAGACCTTGAATTTCAGATCCATTTCCTTCCTCCCTGGTCACCCATTCCTTCTTGGGATATAAGTAATTCAGTATGTGTTGTACATGTCTAGCTATGCAAAACATTATCATAGTAGATATATTGTACAAGGCTGTTTATAATTCCCTCCCACTCATCCCATCCCCCACCTGGTCCATTCCCTACATGATCCTGTCCCTCTTCTATAGTGGGTACTTCCAACCTCCCTCTCCCCCCAAGGATGCCCTCCCATCCATCATCCCTCCTCTCATCCCCCTTCCCCCTATTCTGCTGCAGGTTGAGATATCCCATTTAGTATGTATGTCATTCTCTCCCTGAACCAAATTCAATGAGAATGTGGTTTTGCCTTTTTGCCTTCCTATTCTTCCCCTCCCTTGCAACCACTTCCCCTTGCTTCTTCTACATGAGATAGTTTACCCTACCCTGTCTCTCCCCATCTCCTCTTGCCACTTTCCTCTCTCACCTTATAATTTCACCCCTTGAGTATTCTCCCTTCCCAACAAATTCAACCTATGCCCTCTATCCACATATAACTGTAAACATATACACACACATTCACATATGTATTCATATGACCATACACCCTTCTTCCATTATTTTCATAGTGAGAAAGATTTCATCAGTCACAGTTATTGTTTTTCCATATAGGAATGTAAATAGTTCAACTTTGATAAGTTCTTTTTGATTTCTTTTCCCTGATTACCTTCTCAGGCATCTCTTGCTTCTTGTGTCTGGATGTCAAATTTTCTATTCAATTCTGGTTTTTTCCTCAAGAATGCTTGAAAGTCCTCTATTCCACTGAATGACCATATTTTCCCCTGAAACAAAATACTCAGTTTTGCTGGGTAGGTGACCCTTGGGTTCATTTCCAGCTCTTTTGCCCTCTGGAATATCATATTCCATGCCCTTTGATCCCTCAGTGTAGAAGCTGCCAGGTCCTGTGCTATTCTGATAGTGTTTCCACAATATTGAAATTGTTTCTTCCTGGCTGCTTGTAGTATTTTCTCCTTGATCTGGGGATTCTGGAACCTGGCTATAATATTCCTGGGAGTTTTCTTTTTGGGATCTTTTTCAGGAAGTGATTGGTGGATTCTTTCAACCTCTATTTTGCCCTCTGGATCTAAAACATCAGGGCAATTTTCCTTGAGAATTTCTTGAAGGGTGATTTCTAGGTTCTTTCTTTGATCATGTCTTTCAGGTAGTCCAATAATTTTTAATTGTTTCCTGGATCTATTTTCCAGGTCAGTGGTTTTTCCCATGAGGTATTTCACATTGCCTTCTAATCTTTCGTTTGTTTGGATCTGTTTAACAGCATCTTGATTTCTCATAAAGTCATTAGCTTCCATTTGCTCCAGTCTAACTCTGAAGGAGTGAATCTCCTCAGTGAGCTTTTGAGATTCTTTTTCCATCTGGCAAATTCGACTTTTTAAGGCATCCTTCTCCTCATTGCCCTTTTGGGCCTCCTTTGCCATTTGAGTTAGTCTATTTTTTAAGGTGTTGTTTTCCTCAGTCAGGCTGTTGACCCTCCTTTCATATTTTTCCTGCATCCTTCTCATTTCCCTTTCCAATTTTTCCCCCACTTCTCTTATTTGATTTTTAAAGTCCTTCTTAAGGTCCTTTATGGCCTGCAACCCGCTCATGTTTTCCCCTGGGGCTTTTGGAGCAGGACTTCTGACCTCACAGTCCTCTTCCCCTATGCTTCGACCCTCTTTGCCCCCAAAGTAGGAGTCTAGGGTTGCATTTTACAGTTTAATTTGTTTCCTTTGCCTTGGCATGTTGCCACTTAATTACTTAACTTTTGGGCATGTTGCCACAGTATGTCTTTGCCTCCAGATAGGGGAATTTTCATCCTGAACATGTGGGGGGGCCAACTTCCATTTCTGGCAAGCTGGAAACCCACCCACGACCTCCACCCCAGATCACAATCCAGATCCAGGGAGGTTAAAGCAAGAGTGATTACCCCCCAAGACTGATCGCTGGATCTCCCTACAGTTCGCAGGCCAGGAGCTGGAGCTGCCTCTGAAAACTACAAAATGGCGTGTCTTCTCATCAGGTTCTAGCCCCCAAGGGAGGAAGCCAAAGCATTCCCCAAATACTGGTCCCAAAGTCCAAAAGGCACTAACCTCTCCCTTTGTCCTAGGCATGTCTATGTTGATAATTCTGGAATCGCCACAGCTGCTGGTGTTCTGGGGTCCCTCCAGCAGGCTGCTGGCCCTGCCACCCTGCGGCTAAAACCACAACTCAGGCAGATCTGTGCTCGGCTCCCTGCTCTCTGTGCGCTGCGCTGCAGGCTCCCAGACTGCTGTTCTGGTCTTTCCTGCAGGGCTGCTTGGCTGTGCTCAGCGGGAGGTTAGCTTCTCTTTCTTGTTCTGTGGGTGCTGGGGCTCCAGAAGTTGTTCAGAGTCCCCTTTTACATAGTTTGGAGGTCATCTGGGGACAGAGTGGCTTGGACACGCTGTTTCTACTCCGCCATCTTGGCTATGCCCCCCTATTGTTAGAATTTTTAAAAAGCAAAATAATGTAATGGGAATCAGAGAATCTTGGTTCTGTGCCTGGCTTTGCTCCTGACATGTTTTGCAAGTCAGTAATATTGGGTAACCATAGTTTTCTCATCTATAAAATAGAACTAATAATACTCATCCTGCAAAATGAGAAAGGGAGAGAATAGAAATTGTAAAGAAAGAAATTGTCATTTTAGGCTTTGGACTACAAACTCAATAGGAGTCAATAGTTTATCATGGCAGCCCCAAGAGGTAATATTATCCATTAAGTGAGATATAGTGTATACTGAATTAGGGAAGTATTAGTCTCACTGTATTCTTTTTTTACTACATTTAGAGCATAGTTATTAAGCTCACAGGTCACAGTCCACAGCAAGTGAACCAGATTATAACATAGTTGGAAAATATTCAACAAAATGAATGAAAATTCAATGCAATCTAGATAATGTTAATTTATGGTTTTTTATGTCAATAGGTGGCCCCAGGGATCCATTTCTATTTGAATTCACCACCTTTGATCTAGAGTATTATGTTCAGTTTCAGACAGATAGAAACATATTGGATCATGTCTGTAGGGAGCAATTGGGATAGAAGATGAGGTAATTCTATTGGAATGTCATTTGAACGTACTGAGGGTATTTAGGAAAACTATGAGATCTATCCTGAAGTAACTGTCTGTCTATCACATAGAAGAGGGTTGATAATATTCTGTTTGACATTAGAGAGAAGACCTAGGAACAACAGATGAAAATTACCAAGAAACAACTTTGAGCTTGATGTAAATGCAAATCCATTATAGCTATCTAAAGATGCAAAGGGTTGCCTTTGGAGCTGGTAGTTTCCTCATCACTAGAGGCCATAAAGTAGAAATTGGATTAATATTTGCCAGGAGTTTTGTAGAGGGATTTCTCAATCAAGCACTGTAACTCTATATTCTCTGAGCTCTGTTCCAACAATAAGATTCCAGGACTCAGTGTTAGGAATGTATGTATGAATGAAGGAATGAATGAATGAATGAAAAAGAGTTCATTAAGTACTTGCTATTTGCTAAGCACCATGTTAAACAATGGTGATCCAAAGACCAAATCCTTATCCCAATGACCTTAGATTAGATTAGATTTGATTTCTTTGCTTTGTGGAGGGCAATTGGGATTAAGTGACTTGCCCAAGGTCACATGGCTAGTTTTTGTGTTGTGTCTGAGGCCAGATTTGAACTCAGGTCCTCCTGATTCCAGGACCAGTGCTCTATTCGCTACGCCACCCAGCCACGCCAACCTTAGATTTTAATAGGAACAGACAATAAATTTGAATGGGAATGGATAGTCAGTGTTCTGATCTGGGAAGTCACAAGGATGCAAATGGAACAAATAGGGAATTGATTGATATTCCCCATCCAGTCACTATGGTTGTATATATTTGATGACAGTTCTGAAGCTGGAAAAAATGCAGAAGAAAGGGTTGATGGTAGTGGTACCCATATAACAGCAGGACATATGTCAGTGTCCAATGTTCCAGAGGTTGCCATGGCAGGTAAAGAGTATGATAAGAAAGCAGCAGCTATGGAAAGAAAGCTATTTATGGAAGAAAGCTACTGTGACTATCACATATTTGAACATAGTCTGTTGGATAAGAGCACAGGATTGGGATTCAAAGGCCAGAATTAAAATATTTGGTCTGCCACTGATTTTAGTAGCTCTTAGTTTCATTTTTATTTATTGAAAATCTTTCCTTCTTTAAAGAGACAGCTGGAATGGATAGAGCACTCAGCCTAGAGCCAGGAGTTCAAATCTGGTCTGAGAAACTAACTAGCTGTATTATCCTGGGCAAGTTACTTCACCTTTGTGTGTCTGAGTTTCCTAAACTATAAAATAAAGATAATAACAGCCTCTACCTCTCAGAGTAGTTGTGAGGATTAAATGAGATATTTGTAAAAATAAAAATGTCTTAGTACAGTGTTTGGAACTTAGTAGGTGCCATATAAATCCTCATAACTTCCCTTTTACTGTGAAATTAAAATAATACCTTCTTCAGCTACCTGAAAGATTTAGTGTAAAGGTCAAATGATTTAAGGCATGTGACAAATCTTCAAAAAATTATGGTTCAAATGTTAGATGAATTAATTTTATCATTTTTATTGGAATATACTAAGGAAATTATATTCCTAAATACATTGTCTGAAAATTCAAAAAGAATAATTTCCAACAAGAATTATTTTACTTGAAAAGCATTTTTAATTAGAAATCATTTTATTACCCAACATTTACCAGATTTAATACTGATTCTTATATCAATCAGAATATTTTGTATAAATATTAGCTGACACTGAATAATTTCACATATATGTCCTCATTCCTGATTTTAGAACAAGTTCATTTTTTCCCTATGTAAGGTCAGCATCAAAGAATAAGGCAGTTGCTATTGAGTAATAAAATTTAAAGACCCCTAAAACTTCTCTTCTTGGGATAGGGTTCTCCTCAGGAATATACCTGAAGGGATAAGTGGAAAAGAAAATAAACTCATAAACTTAATAAGTAATAGTGCCCATGCTTTATCAGTTTAATTGATTATAGCATTATGTTAATCAGGTCATAGTCGTGGGTTCAGTCAGTTAAAAAAAAAATCAAAAGCATTCATTTAGCACCTACTGTGTGCTAAGTGTTATTCTTGGTACCAAGGATGCAAAACCAAAAGTAACATACTCCCTACACTCCAGGAGCTTACATTCTAACCTGTAAAAATGTATGCATAGACAAACACATATGAAGTAGATAGAAGGTAAACTTGGATGGTAAGGGCACTAGGAATTTAGGAAACTGGGAAAAGTCTGAAAAAAGTGTTACTTGGACATAGTCTTAAAGGAAACCAAGGGAGAGGTTGGGAGTAAGAACTTTACAGGCTTGAAGAATAACCAGTCAGGAAGAGTATTATGTGCAAACAATAGCAAGTAGGTCTATATGGATCATATGTATAGTATATGGAAGAAAGTAATGTTCTGTGACTCAAAAAGTAGGTTGGAGTCAGGTTATGAAAGTTTATAATGCCAAACATGCATTTATATTTATTCCTAAGAAGTAATTGGGAGTCACCAGGGTTAACTGAGTAGGGGATGATATAATCAGATCTTTGCTTTAGAAAAATCACTTTGACAGTGATGAGGAAGATGGATTAGAAAGGGAAGAGACTTTAGACAATGAAATCAGACTTTAGACAGGTAAAAGGCTCTTGAAATAGCCCTGGGAAGAGGGGATGAGGGACTGAGCTAGGCTCAAGGCTGTGTAAGTGAATGGAAGTTGAGGTAGACAAGATATGTGGGATGAGTGTGAGGGATTGAAGATAATATCTTGGTGACTGGAAGGATAGTAGTGATTTTGAGATTAAAAGGAAATTTCAGAGGATGGAGCTTGGGGAAAAAAAGATACTGAGTTTTGTTTGGGGCATAGTGAATTTGAGATGCCTAAAGGATAAAGAGTTCAATAATTATATCTCCATTTGATAATTATAATCAAGTTGACTTCATTCTATAATCACAGACCCAAGTCTCAACCTGACCATGTGTCTTATAAATATGTGGTTGGTTAGCAGCAAGAGAGAGTGGATAAGAGAATGCATTTGAATTATTTTAAACCTAACACCACAAATATAAAAACAACTAAAAGTCCATGTCTTTCTGATGATGGTGGTGTGGAAAGACCATTGGAATTGGAGCCAGAAGATAGGTGCTAGATATGTTTCTGATATTTACTAGCTATGTAACTGGGTGCGCTTCTTAAAATCTATGAAAGTTGCTTCATTAATAAGATAAGAATAATAACACTTCCACCATCTAGGTCTATAGGGTTGTTACGAAGGACAGATGGAATCATGCCCTTCTGTTGATGAAACTGTGTTTACTATTGAACTTTGCACTGCTGTTGCCTTTCCCTCACTTATTCAATTGAATTTGCTATCCCCCCACCCTCACATAAGACATTTTTAACATATATTAATAGAAACATAATGCCCAGACTAAGGAATATCATAACCTTGCCTAGTTTATTCTTAGATCACATTTTGAAGGAGAATTATGTGATTAGTTGCTGTCCTTCATTCTTGAAGAGGACCAAAATGACATCACTATGCTTAAGTCAAGTTTCTGTGACTGTGACTGATCAGCCCAATATGAGCTTGGAATGGTCCACCACAGGTCAGGTACAAATAGTCTATGTGAACATTTGAGGTGGATTCTTCAAATTTGTGCATTCTGCATTTCCTTTGAGCTGTTTCAATTCTGCTTTACTCATGGAGCACAGCACCTTCTCTGATCTGGGCATACCATGCTGAGCTGTCCTGTGCCAGCATCTTCCATGTCACTTAATCAATTCCAAAGTTCCTGAGAATGTCCTTGCAACACTTCTTTTGACCACTATCCGAATGCCTGCACTGTGTGAGTCCTCCATAAAACAGGAAGGATAATTATCTACAATTCTGTGTGTTACACCTTAGAAAGATCAACACCAAGCTGGCATATATGGAAAGGAGAGAAATCAGGACACTAATCACTGCACCATGCTTTGGGGGCTCAATGAAGAGAGAGAGAGAGAGAGAGAGAGAGAGAGAGAGAGAGAGAGAGAGAGAGAGAGAATTGTATTATGTGCAAGTAATAGCAAATAGGTCCATATGGACCATATGTATAGTATATGAAGGGAAGTGATGTGCAGGTATGAGGATCCATCAAAGGAACAAGAGATATATAGCCAGAAGATTTAGGAGTAATCATAATTGTATTCAAATACTTGAAAGATTGTCACATGGAAAAGGAATTCAATTTGTTTGTTTCAGAGAACAGAACTATATGAAATGAATGGAAGTTAGGGATAGGCAGTTTTGGATTGACCTCCATTCTGAAAAGCTTGACATTTACCCTATCATTGGCCTCCCTTCCTGCCAGCATCCTCTGGACCAAAATTCCAAAGCTTTTCTCTCTCTCTCTCTCTCTCTCTCTCTCTCTCTCTCTCTCTCTCTCTCTCTCTCCCCTTTCCTCTTCTCTCCATCCTACTATTAATCCACTCAACTTTGAAGCATTACCTAGGAGTAAAGATATCTTGATTGGAGAGCTTACTTTATGGCAGGCAAGCACAATATAAAATACACACATACATATACATACACACACACACACACACACACACACACACACACACACATATATCATAAATGTAAAATTAGATAACAATACAGATGCAAAATAATTAGGAAAAAAGATAGTTTGGGAGGGAGGGCACTAGGAACAAAATGCATCAGAAAAGACTTGAGATGCATCTTAAAGCAGAAGTCTGAAGTGGAGGTAAGGAGAGATGTATATCTGTGGTCTGCCTCAGACCATCCTTCCCATCCATCCACTCTAGACATCTTGTCTTTGGCCCTGTCTCTTCCTACCTCTTGCCTGGCACCTTTGGCTCTGGGAGCAGTAATTAAATCAATGCAAAATTGCTCTTTCCTTCTGGAAAGGGTATGCCAATCAATTGCATTATGGCACTGCTCACCATTTCTGTGACTCCTTAGACTAAAACTCCCTTCCTTGGCCATATCTCTCCTACATAGTTTCATGCTATAAGAACGAAACCACCTTGAAGTCATGCATTGTCTCACTTTTGAATTATTATTATTATTTAAAATTTGTATTCCCGTTGTCAAACACACAGTACCATAGGATGGGGTCAAGCTGTAGTTTTACTATAATAACGTGCCCTTGATAAGGACACTCCCTGTACCAATGCAGTTCTGCACCTTGTCTGCAATGTAGTCTTAGATTGTTTCCTGAGGCACTAACGGATTAAATGATTTACCCTGAGTCACAAAGCTAGCCAGAGATCAGATTTCAAGTCAGATCTTTTTTTTTACTCCAAGACAGATTCTCTACTTTGTCATGTTGTCACTTATTGAATGCTTTTTCATTCATACAATAAGAGGGGGTACAGTGTCCTAACATGTAGAAGTTAAATTCCAAAGTAGAATGTACTGCCATGGTAGGGGATAAGATCTCCACTTTTCATCAAATGGAGGCTAGAGGTCCACTTATAGAAGGGAAGATCCTGTTTCGATCGCACAACCTATAAAATACTTACAACTCAGGAATTTTGTTACATAATATGACTCTACTGAGCAACTATAATCCTCAAAAATGCTTGGGGAATAAGTAATTAGAAACAAGAAAAGTCTTATAAATGATATTGAACAAGAGGTTCCTAGAAACAATGGTATTAATCAGTAATATCAGCATCACCTTTGGGAGGGTATTTCCTTGGTGTTAAGAAAATTGAGAATTGAGATATATTAACTAAGTCAAGAGCACCAGAAAGGGTTTGCTCAAATTTTGACAGTCAATATTTTCACCTGGACACCCCCTCCTACTGTCAGTTCAGAGATGCTAACAGAATAGTCCAAGTTGTATATCAGAGTACACAGTGGAACTTACAGGTGGAGATAATGATTTGTTCGAACATCCACAGTCAGGTAGTCCCTGACATTCTGCCTAGGAATCATAGCAAAAGAACTCAGAAACAGCATCTCCATATGCCACAATTGCTGAGAATATTCCTTAGACAGATTTTCTTGTCATCCTTCATATGTAGGAGCTCATTAGACACCTAGAGGAAGAACATATGGAGGGAGAAGATGATGATATTGGTAGAAAATGCTGGATAATTGATAGCATATTTATATTCTAAAAGGCCTCACATTAAACAGTTTACAAGAGCAGACAAGATAGTTGCTTCTTTTTCGTTCTATCATGGATCAGATAGTCACATAATTCTCATGGCCATGAATAAAACACATTTTCAATTTTCATAATGTTTACCAGTTGCATGGCTAAAGAGAAACTGTCTTGCCTAATGTTTACATATTAAATCCCAGTTAGCAGATTCTAGGACATTTATTTACAGGATAAAAAAGGAACTCTTTAGGGAAATCCTATTGAATCTTTATAGCAGTAAAATCTTAAGTGAACATTTTCCTTTCAAATATGTGGGGGTTTCCAAGTTTATATATTCTTTCTTTTATTTTGATATTGCTTAAAATAGGCATACACACATATGTAAACATACACATGTATGTTTACAATATAGTGTATATGTATATATTTAGGTATATGTATATAGCATACCCATATATCATATGTAGGTATATGACTATAGCATATCCATATACCATATATACACATATACATGCTTTGTCCTATATACAAAGAGGTGATTAAAATTAAATATTATCTTTTCTTGGCTAAATGGCTAGCTGTCTGAGTCCACCAACATTTCTCCTTGCACAAATCAATCAAACTCTAAAAGTGTTCAAATGCAATTAATATTTTCCCCTTACTGAGGTTTGACATAATCGTTAGTGCTTGTTCATTTTGCAAATTGGGTTAGCTGTCCATTATTATCACACATCTGTAGATTTAATACTCTCTTTGAAAGCTGGCGATCTTTTTTGCCAGGGTTAAGGGCATCTTCAATTCCTAGTCATGTTTTCTACTGTTTTTGTTGTTGTTGTTGTTGTTGTTGAATTGCAAGCTTTCTGAGTATGATGACTGTTGTGGTTGTGGTCTCTCCAGGAATAAACCTAATTAATATGCAAAACCAATTTAAATCTTGCCATGGAATCAGTCTAATCTGGGGTGTGGATACATTCTGCTACCTAGTCTTGGATAAAATACTCTGCTTTTATCTTGGAACTGGCCACAAAGGTTCTTTGTTTAAATCCTGCTTTTGTCACTTTTACCAGTGTGAAAAAGGGCAGGTCCTCAGTTTCTTCCTCTGTAAAATGCGGTTGGGTTAGATTGTTTCTAAGTTCCCTTTGAATTTGAATATATAATCCTTAGAGTAAGGAGAAAACATTAGGAAATACAACAGCTGAGACAGTAGCATAGGGAATGAATTGGGGTCATTTAATTAGATAATGGTTTTTTTTTTTTTTAAATCAAACATTGAATGAAATTTGGAGATGCCAAGTGCTTACAGAATCTTGATGTGCCTTTGGGGGAGGAGGGGTGATTTACAGGTTTGAATATTTTTTTGTTTGTTTTTGCTGCAATCACCTAATCTTTCAAACTGTTTCCTATTTGTTAAATGAAGATAACAATTATACTTTTACTCTCTACCTGTACTCCATGGATCAAAACTGCAACTCTGAGCTCACTTGGACTGGGTTTAGCCCAGAAAATTTTGGCTCATTTTGCTTGAAAACATTAGTATCTAAGAGGACTCTTTGTAAACACCCAGGCTGAAACAAGATACTGAATAAAGGATTGGTTTTCTTTAATCTGGAAGCAAATGCAAAAACCTTTTGTTTAGTCTGTAAACAGCCCACACAATGATCTTTCCTTTTCTGTTGGGTCTGTCTTCCCTAGAGACCAGTATACTGTTTAAGATCTGGTGTTTATTATGGAATCAGAGATTGAAAGCTGCCAGGGACTTTAGATAGCCCCTTATTTTGCAATTGAAGATACTGAGGGCCAGAGAGACTGCCTTGCAGCAGGTTACACAGAGTCCTACTTTGAATCTAGGTCCCCTTTAAATTGGATGTTTCTTCTATTACTCTATTATGCAATATAGTGTTTTATCTTAGTGTGTTACCTATCCTCTCAGCAATGGTAGAAACAAAAAACCAAAAAAACAACTTGGGGTTGTTGGGAGTCAAGCAATCCCCCTGGATACCATTTTCCCATGGGGTCCATTTGATTCATGGTATCAGTGAAGGCATAAATCTAGTCTAGTCCCTATATTCTACCTCTCTGCTCTTTTGATTTTTTAAAATTCCCTTTGCATTTCCATCTAACAAAAGCTTATTATTGCTCCATCCTTTCCCTTGGGAAACTATCTCTGGAGCTTTGGTTGTTCTTTCCCTCAGGAGTACTCCTCTTTCTTCTGAACCTTTTATTTTCTTCATCTGACATTATTTTCTCATTACAAATGGTTCCCTGGGGTTATGTGTTTCCCTGGAAGGTGCTCTGTACTGTGAAGTTCTCTTTCCAGGGAACTGAAATCACATCTACATGAAGCCCTTCCCTAAATTTCTCTGACTTCTCTCTCCAGCTCTCTGTTAGTGGCTTACTTTCAGAGGTGAAGCTAGGGGGATCTCTAGGATAATAGATTTAGAGACAGAAGCAAGAGTGTGCTGGAAATGGCTGGTGATAGTTTTCAAAATTTTCACTGTATTTCCACCTTGGAAATTGGATACAAATTATTGACAATTGGTTATAAATTATTATTTTTTTGGTTGTCTAAACTTAAGAAAGTGATGGAAGAAATATCAATGATGCATATAAAACTTCAAAATGTACCATATACATTTTTTTTCTCCAAAGAACTGGTTGTTAAACATTTATTAGCATCCCACTGGCTGGAAGTGATCTTATAGACCATTGATTATAACCCCCTCATTTTTAAAATGAGAAAATGGAAGTACATTGAGGTTAAATGACTAACCCGAGGGTTGTTTGGATAGTATCAGAAACTGGATTTGAATCCACAGACTCCTAGTTTCAAATCCAGAGCCCCATCCACTAACATACAAAAAATGCAAAGTTAAGTCAGTAATAGAACAAAGGCTTCCTCAGTAGGGCAAGGAGGATTTAGGCCAAGAAGACTTTATACTTTACCCCTCCATTAGAGTTTAGAGTGATCCACCTCATGAAGGAAAAAACAAACCAGAGTGGTCTGGATGGAAATGGATTCCCCTGTCTAGATTGCTGGAGGTGTTTGAGTCTCACAATCAAGTCCCATTCTAGGTAGGAGCTGAAGACTTCTGGCCTACCTCTTCACTAAATGTCCACCAATCAGCGTTGAGTTTCTCTTGTTGGGGACATTCCTTTTCAAAAAAATCTTTAAACATGTTTTTCCATGTTTACAGAGAGAAACCACTGACTGTCAGTTTATTGATTGCTAGCTACCCTAATTATTAAATTGATGATTAATTGCCCAGAAAAAGAAGGTACAAAATAAATAAAGATTTTATTCACATCCTAGCATATGCCGAGACATAATATTAGTTATATTCCTCACAGGAATGTTGTGACCGATGTATTTTTTAAAAGGTTTAATGTCTCACTTAAATGCAAGTTATTATTGTTGTATTTGTGAACACTTCTTTCTTTATATTGTCTAGAGCTTGGCAAATAAGCCAGGAATGGAAAATTCAATCATATTCCCTGTAGGTTGTCTCAGCTCTGAGTAAGCAGAAAGGCAGATGGCTTTAACCCTTAGCCATATAGGGATAAACCAAATTACCCAGAAGTTACAAAAAGGCAAATTTTGGTTTGATAGCAGGAAAATTAACTTCTTGAGAATTAGAATTGTCTCAAAGTTAATTGGCTGCCTTAAGAGGTAGCATTCCCATTCTTCAGACATCTTCAAGAAGATTCTAGACCATTATTCAGGGATGTAATAGTGAGTGAGTGCATGAATGAATAAATGAATGAAAAGGTACTTAACCATGTGGCAAGCATTGTGCTAGGGACTGGGAAGAGAAATTTTAAAAAATGAAACAGTTCTTCCTGTTAATGAGGCTATTATTACACTCAAATTGAGAGAAACAATTCATATTAATGAGTTCAGTCTTTGAGGAAGATACAAAGACCTAAGGACACAATAACAATTCAGCCAGTCATGAATAAGAATCAGGAGGGCATCTTGGCTGGGCAGATGATGAGGTCTAGAGATTTTTAGGATTTAGTTGCATGGCAGACACCAAAACTTAATGGTTCTCCATGTAAGGGAAAAACTTGTAGTTGGTGACAACACAGCTAAGGAGTGTCAGCAGCTTTATTAACTTGAGTCAACCTTTCCAGTTGTGTGTGGGTAGTCCTAGGTTGGGGGAGAGTGAAAAGAGACACAACGTTACTATACTGGCAGTTCTCCTTGGAAAACTGCCATATAGAGTATGGGCAACCCAGGAGTCCTTGGAATAGGAATGAAGGAAAACCAAGGCAAAGGGCCCCTCACTGGACATTTTATCCCCACTGGGTCTCAGAGAAGGATCAATGAAGGGAAAGGCAAAGGGAAAGGCATCCCTACAGAAGATTTCCTTTTATTGTATAAATTGGACAAGATAGCCACTGAGACCCCTTCCACTGCTCAAATTCTGTGATTCTGTGATTTTTCAGTCTATCATCCTTGCCTATTATCTCTTAACCCAACCATAGGTCTAAACATCAGTCAGATTTAAATGGCTCCACTGGCCAGATAGGGATTGTGATTGTTATCTAAAGGAACTAGAGGAGAAATAAGAATTATTTTATTAAGGATCACAAGGTCAAAGGAAGAATAACATCTAAGTAATAATAGAGGAACCCATCAGCAATCTACGACTATATCTAAATTAAAAAAAAAAGTGTACAATGGAGGACATTTCCTGATAATAAGTCAGTTCAAACCAGTGTTTCTGGGCCCAAAACATGCAGAGAATTATTTTTATTGCCACACTTGCTTTGCAGGCGTAGGTATGGTCTAATGCATTCTTAAATAAATACCTTGTTCAGAATTCTAGGGAATTCAGAATACCCTTTATCTAAGAAAAAAGAGATTCATTATTTGGTAAGTGAAGGTCACACTATATTGTGCCAGGTCAAACAATGCCTGAGGGAGACTAACATGCTAGATGACTTCCCATTAAAGGGTGTCTGGCTTTACAATTTATAGCATTGCATATAGAAGCAAAAGGGTAACAGAGGATTACAAAAATACCAAGCTAAACTTTGGATCTATTATATTATACCTGGATGTAAGGATTTAATGGATTGTCATTTCATCTCTTCCTGTTAATCTGTACTTGTACTCTCCATAAGACAATGCTGTATACAATCAACTGTTTTCAGGCTTGGTTGGAACATAGGCAATTAAATGTTTTAGTTTATTGACAGTTATCATGTGTATAAAACCAAAATAGTCCAGTTTTCAATTCTACTACTATCATACCCCCTTTTTCTCTAGCTCTATCTCTTTTTGTCCCCTCTTCTTTATTTCCACTGTCATCACTCTGTCAAAGGACCCCAGCCAGATCTTACTGAGAGCTGAAGGGCAGAGTAAATCAGGCCAAGTTCCCCACCCATCCTCAGCACCACACTTCTTCCTGATTTCAGATTCTACTAATATCTTCCCTTCCTCACTCGGCAGGCAATAATCCTTTCAGAACTCTCATTGTGGAACAGACTTGGCATCTCATTCCACTAGGAGATACTTCATTCTTCAGTGAGCAAGGAGTTATCAACTATACTCCTTCCAACTTTATATAAACAAGATATGTATAGGATAAACCGGATGTAATCAACAGAGGGAAGGGACTAGCATTAAAAGGGATTAGGAAAGGTTTCTTCTAGAAGGTGAGATTTTAGCTGGCATTTGAAGGAAACCAAAGGGATAGAGATGAGGAGGGATAAAATCATAGGTGCAGGAGGCAGTGAAATATCAAGAATGGGGAGATGGAGTGTCTAATGAATAGATTTAGTGGTATCATTACTTTGCTCAAAAAGCTTTAATGGTGCCCTACAGCCACCCTAAGAAGTAAAGAATCTTGCCAAATGAGAGATAGCTGATTAGTAGAGAAGTGCGTACATATGTATGTGTATGTGCAGATAGATGGGAATAGTATGACTACCAGTCCAATGTTCTTTCCATTACACCATGGTTAGGTAAGAATTTATTTTGTACTTCTTTTCTCCATATCTATGGCTATACTTATATCTGTATCTCTATATGTATTACTCCCCTATCCCTACCCCTATAAGAGGGCAGACTTCAGGTTTTACCTGACATCTTAACTCTAGTATGCAACATAGTGTTGAACTCACAATTGGCTATACACACATGTATATATGTATATGTATATATACACACATATATACATATATATACATACATATATATTTATTGAATTAGACCTAAATTTTACCTGACATCTTAACTCTAGTGTGCAACATAGTTTTGAACTCACAATTGGCTATACACACACCTATATATGTATATGTATATATACACACACATATATACACACACATACACACACACATATATATACGTATATTTATTGAATTAAACCTAAATAAAATCATTAAAATAATATCAATAAAATAATATTTCACGTTAATGAGTGGTAGTAATGACAGCTTTTATATAAGTTAAAATAGTGCAATATGAGATTGTGCAAATATGATAGTTGATTGTTAGATAAAGACAGACATGGCCACAAATGTATATATGTATATGTATATTAAATTTAAATTCACTTGCAAGTCAAAACATCACTCTCCTGATGTCACTGGTTCTCTTTGAGAGCAAAGGATAAACAATATTTTAAGTAGATAGAGAGAGAGCTGAAGTCACTCTCTGCTACTCAGATTTTATTCTTCTTGTGTGTTTGTGACCCTTAATAATTCTTGTTTTTCCTCTAGTTCTTTTAGTTAACAATGCTGTGTTATTAAGTAGATACTCATGAAAATCACCTTAATCCTCTGAAAGATCCTGAAACGCCTCCTGAATTACCAAAAGAGGATGAAATTATATTCAGCAAAATTTTAATGTTAGGTACATATTTTTATATAGGTATATAATATTAGGCATACCTATGCATGTATAGGTGAATTATAAATACCTATAAGTGTATATGTATAGGTATTTGTGAATATATTAACAAATTGATATGTACACAGCATTTTCTGGCATTTTATGAACTGGCCATTCTAGTAAATAAGTTGCATTTTCTGTACATCTGTAATTCTATGATAATAAAGTTAATACTCATGAAGATGACCTTAAGCCACTGAAAAATCCTGAATCTCCTTCTGAATCATCAAAATATATACACACATATCCCTAATATAAAAACTACAGGTATACATATATATACATACAAATATACATATATACATATACACATATATAGGTATATTTGCACACATATCTATATTTATAGATATAATGAAAAGCTTATTGTATATGGGTATTTCATACCCTTTTGATTATTCAGGAGGAAATTAAGAATCTCGAAATGGCTTAATGTCATCTTCATGAGTATCTCCTTATTATCATAGCAATATAGATGTGTAGAAAATGCCACTTATTTGCTAGAGTGTCTAGTTCATAGAATGACAGAAAATACTCTGTGAGTATATCCATTTGTAAATTTATTTACAATGGATGGGAAAGAGAAATAATGCCAACAAACATGAGTTTTCTTTTATGTTATATAAAAAGCTACCTTGCAGCTATTTTTATTAGTATGCATAGGTGTGGTGGTGGGGGTGGGGGTGGTGAAACAATTTAATCCTAATAGGCTCTTTCGCCTATAAGCATAAGGGTCAACACCACTTTTGCTTTTTAGTGGCAGTTGATGTTTACATAGTATCCCTCTATTTGAACCTGGGGACCTTCTGCCTCAGGCTTTTGAACAAGAAAAATCATCTGATTTCTGAATTGGTGCTTTTCCACAGAGCAGACTCTCTCATTGCTATCCTCCCCTACAGAAGTAGGGTTATGCCTAGAACTTTGGCTGGACTGTTGTTGCTGAAGTTACCACTGTGCCAGCTCCAACTTTTCTGAGCTCTCCACAAAATTCATTTGGCATCAATGCCATTCTCAAATTTAGAATTTGAGGCCAGTCAGAGTTTAATTTAATTTTTGAATAATAATACCTCAGACTCTGTAAGCCTAATACATTATCTCAGGAACACATTAAACTTTATTAAATTTTGGAGAAAAAACTGTTTTGTGGGTAATAAACATTAAATCTTATAGTTCTAATTTTTTGGGAAAAGTCTCTATTCATTGTGGGACCATACAGCTTTCCCTACAAGGAGTTTAATTGTCAATAAAAATAAAAAGGCAATGTAATAATTTGTGTTCACATAGCTGAAACTGGACTTTTGCCCAGAATAATGACATAAACTCTGTAATTCTTCTACAGGTTTTTTTAAAACCTTAAATAGATGTGTGTGTGTGTGTGTGTGTGTGTGTGTGTGTGTGTGTGTGTGTGAGAGAGAGAGAGAGAGAGAGAGAGAGAGAGAGAGAGAGAGAGAGAGAGATTCTGACAACAGTAAATTCAAGTATTCTATTTCTTGGAGTGAAGGGAAAAGAACAACAAAAGACCATGTTCACAGGCAAAATTAATTAGAGTGGGGGCAGTCATGTGGATAATTTAATCTTCATCCTTCTCTCCTCAAAAACAAACCCTATGTATTGTGTAGGATCTATTTCTTTAATAGAATTATCTGTTTACTTGTATTCTTCATTTTGTAGTGTATACTTTGGGTAAACACAACATAAAATCAATAGAACTATTTAATATTTATAATCCATTTTCTTGGAGAAGCGACTCTCTAAGACTATAAATTGCAGAACATGTGTGGATCTGCATTAGTAGAAAAATTTTCCTCATTGGGAATTCTTTATGAAATCATAGGTCTTGTTTTCAAAAACATCAAATTTCTAAAAATTTAATACAAAACATAATAGCGAGACTTGGAAGAAATCTTAAAATTGGTACTAATGCCAACTGTAGGTTGCTCCCATTTTTGAAAAGGCAGAGATTCTAGGTTCTGGTTATAGAATCAAGATGGCAGAATGCATAATTTTTCCAGACCCCCACAAACTCTCAATATTTCTGAAAAAAGTACAATGGTGTGTCAGATGTAGACTAAATACATTTGGGTTGATAGGGAAAGGAAGAAAGGGTCTTGACAAGGTTCCTTATTAATTAATTTTTAATTAATTAATTAATTAATTAACTTATCTTTAAAGCACTAACTCAGGAGCTTTACCTCATCAGCCATCAGTTGACTGGTAGGGATGCACCAATTTGCCTGGGGCCTAAAGACCCCTATTACCCTGCTTTAGGGATTCTGACTACATAAAACCACGAACTTTTTTCTCATCAAAAAAAGTGTCAGACACTGATTTTCTCCAACCATGTGAAGAGGAAGGGGTGAGGTACTGAAAATTTTCTTCCTTCTGCTTGGCACTTTGCACTAGGTTAGTGAGGCCCAAGACTACATAGCTAATGTACATAATATCCTTCCATGTTGCAAAAAAAAAAAAAAGAAAGAAAGAAAAAAAGCACCAGATAGTGATTTAAAACAGTCAGAGAAATAATGGTGGAATATCAAGGGAAAAATTAGGGCAAGCCTGTGTTCAATACTGGGACTGAAATGAAGAGGACTAAACTGAAATCTATCTGGGTCAGTTATATCCCCTCCAAAGGCTACTCAAAGCAGGAAGCCAAGTCTGGAAACACCAAAGTCCAATGCATGAGAGTACAGTTGAGGTAGCTCTGAAGTCCAGGCTTAAGGATGTACCCAGAAACAAAGAGAAAGGAGTCAGCAATTAAGTGGCCAAAAAAAAGGGGGGGCGGGGTAGAAACACCAAAGATTTTAAGAGAAAAAAATATCAATAAAAGCCTAGAGTATTTAGCAGATGAATTAATAGATAGGATCTTTACTTCAGTCATTCAACTTTCCTGTGTGATGATAATGCATTAACCCAGCTCTGGTTGCACTACCCTCCATGGATGATTGACCCTCTGATTAGACACTTTGGTGCAACATTCAACTTATCCAAGTATATTCAAGATGTACTATCTTCTGCTTTGTATTCCTTTGTTTCATTGTTCTATTTCCAATCATGCCTTGCCAATCTCAACCCTGGACTCCTCCCTTCATCTACCATCTTTGATCCTATTCACACATTGCTGAACAGAATTCCAAGGAATCACAAAATCATGCTGAGTCTGATGTATATTTAAACTAACTAATCTCAATTGGGCTCACGTTGAAGGAAGGCAATTCTTCTTCCTAATCCAGCTGAACATAGTAGTGGTTCAAAAACTTTCTTTGCTCTCTTTCACATTTCATGTTATTACATTCACCTGTCCTCTTAAGACTCCACCTCCTACTTCACTGAACACATTAATCAAGAACTTTCTCTTTCCCTCTCCTCCTTATCTTATGTTGTGCTTACATAATTTCTACTCTCACCTCTTTTAGTCTAGTCTCTGAAGACTAGATGAAGAGGTGACCCTTCTGCATACCAAGGTCAACGTATATCCTTGATGCCATCCCTTTCCAATTTTTTTATTAGATGGCCCCCACTGTCATTTCTACTCTCTTCTAAATCTTCAGTCTTTCTCTAGTTACTTGTCTACAAACAATTCTTTCATATTTTGTAAAAATTCTCACTTGATCCTACCAAGCCCACTGGCTATTGTTCTATATTTCATTTCTTCTAGGATGAATTCCTTGAAAAATCTCTCTATACTCAAAGCCTCCACTTCCTTTTCTCTAATTCTCTTCTAAATTCTTTTCAATTTTGTTCTCGAACTTACATTTAACTAAATTTTCTCTCTCCAAAGGCGCCATTGATCTCTTATTTGCCAAATCTAATAATGGCAATTTCTCAATTCTCATCCTTCATGACCTTTCTGTAGCATTTGACACCTTTGATCTATTTATCCCTATTCTTTTCCTAGATACTTTTTTTTTTCCGAATTTTCATGATTTTACTATCTCTTTTTTTTCTTTTATTGCTTCTTCTCAGTATCCTTTGATGCATCTTCATCCAGGCTATGCCCACTAACTTCTGGTGTCACTTGATGCTCTATCATAAACACTTGTATTTTCTTGCTATCCTTTTTTGCTTGGTAATCTCATTAGCTCCCATGGTTTAAATTATCTTCTCTATGCAGATGATCCCCCCAAAGAGAATCCTCGACTCTCTTCTGATGTCTAATCCCACATTACCAACTGCCTATGGAAATTTCACACTGCATATCCCTTAGCTTTCTAAAACCCAACATGGACAAAGCAATCTTCATCTTTTTCTGTAAACCTAATCTTCTAAACTTGTTACTGTTGAGGGGACCCTCAATCATCCAGGCTTATAGTCTTGATATCACACTAGTCTCCCAAATCTCACTTCACATATCAAATCTTACTTTTGCCAAGTATTTGTTAATTCAGTGACTGATAGAAAGAAGGATAAATACTAAATCATCAAGGAGATCACAAATTTTCCTTAACAGATCTCACAGGACAAAGGAATCTTAACCAACGTTTGATAAAATACAGATTACCGAGGACTCTCAGGGTATGGAACAACAGGAAATTTCAGAATGGTTAAAAAGAGAAGCAAAATCCATGAGAATAAATTGGGAATTAATATAAGTTAGACTTTATAGTGGTTTAGACAGAATTTAAAGCTCAGATTAGGAAAAATTAAACCCACAATAGGAAGTTTCTCTAAAGAAGTGAGGGAACTTAATTGATTTGGAATACAAAAAATATGCAGTCAATGAAAATCTGTCAGAAGTGGAGCAAAAGACAACATAAAAACAAAAAGCATGATTTCTATATATACTAAAGTGACTAACTTTGAAGGCAGTATGTTTAGAGGTAACAAGGATAATAGATCTGGAAAAGCATGAGAAGATTTTTTAAAAATCCTGAACTAATATTATAATTCAAAAAAATCACAAAACTGTCCAGAAATTCTAAAAGTAGAAATAAAATGCAATTAGATCCATAGATTGTCTCCAGAAAAACAAAAGCAAAAAATAAAAACTCATACCTCAAACTTCAATAAACGTAGTGGTTAAATAAAACAGTTTTTTTTTTTTTGAGGCAATTGGGGTTAAGTGACTTGCCCAAGGTCACACAGCTAGTTAAGTGTCAAGTTAAGCTAGTCAAGTATCTGAGGTCAGATTTGATCTCAGGTCCTCCTGACTCCAGGGCTGGTGCTGTATTCACTGTGCTACCTACCTGCCCCCAAATGTAACAATTTCAATAATAAACAATACATTTTGTAGTATACTAAGATAAAGACGTCAAAATATAAAGTAAGAAATAAATATATAATTCTAAATCATTCTGTACCCATGAAAAACTATTGAGTGGAGTGGAAGAATTTATTCCACAAAGCAAAGAAGCTCAGGCTATAACCAAAAATGACATACCCTAAAAATCTGAACAAGATGGATGTTCAAGAAGAGAGGCATTTGAGACATTCTTGCAAAAATAAAAAAAAATGCACACCCATGCATGAGCAGAATATTAAAATGATAAAAAACCCAGAAAAACCAGAAAGGTAAATAAGAATAATTGCCCAGAGGAAAATAATTTAATAAATTACCTTAAATTTAAAAGTTTTTGAGAGAAGAGAGAGGAGTAATTGGGTTGCAGAGGGATGAGATAGATAGATAGATAGATAGATAGATAGATAGATAGATAGATAAATAGATAAAGACAGAGAGACAGAGACAGAGAGACAAAGACACAGAGATAGAGAGAGACACACAGAAAGATAGAGACAGAGAGATAGACAGAGACAGAGAGACAAAGACACAGAGATAGAGAGAGACACACAGAAAGATAGAGACAGAGAGATAGACAGAGACAGAGACAGAGAGAGGGACAGGGTCAGAGACAGAGAGAAGAGAAACTGAGACAGATTCGATGGATGCAAGAGAAAGACATACGAGTTAAAACAACAACAGTAAAGAGGCATTATTAAGAATTTTAGGCGGAGCCAAGATGGCGGAGTAGAAACAGCTCGTCCAAGCCTCTCTGCCCCCAGATTCTCCACAAACTATGTAAAAAAAGGACTCTGAAAAACTTCTGGAGCCCCAGCACCCACAGAACGACACAGAGAAGCTAACCTCCCGCTGAGGACAGCCCAGCACCCTGCAGGAAGGACCAGCGCAGCTGTCTGGGAGCCGGCAGCGCGCAGAGCGCAGGAGCCCAGCCTAGCCGAGCCCAGTTCCACGTGAGCCGAGGTTTCAGCCCCAGGGCGGCAGGGCCAGCAGCCGGCTGGAGGAACCCCAGAACACCAGGAACTGTGGCGACCCCAGAATTATCAACATAGACTTGCCTAGGACAAAGTAAGAGGTTAGTGTCCTATGGACTTTGGGACCTGTATTTGGGGAATGCGTCAGCTCCCTCCCCTGGGGGCTAGAAGCCGCTGAGGAGACACGCCATTGTGTAGTTTTCATAGGCATTTCCGGCTCCCAGCCTACAAATTGTGGGGAGATCCATCGATCAGTCTTGGGGGGTAATCGCTCTTGCTTTAACCTCCCTGGATCTGGATTGTGATCTAGGGTGGAAGTCGTGGGTGGGTTTACAGCTTGCCAGAAACGGAAGTTGCCCCCCACACGTTCGGGACGAAAATTCCTCTAGCTGGCCTTAAAGCCATAGTGTGGCAACAAGCCCAAAAGTCAAGTAATTAAGTGGCAACATGCCAAGGCAAAGGAAACAGAAAAATGCAACCCTAGACTCCTATTTGGGGGCATAGAGCGGGAAAAGGACTGTGAGGTCAGAAGTCCTGCTCCAAAAGCCCCAGGAGAAAACATGAGTGGGTTGCAGGCCATAGTGGACCTTAAGAAGGACTTTAAAAATCAAATAAGAGAAGTGGAGGAAAAATTAGAAAGAGAAATGCGAAGGATGCAGGAAAAGTATGAAATGAGGGTCAACAGCCTGACTGAGGAAAACAACACCTTAAAAAATAGACTAGCTCAAATGGCAAAGGAGGCCCAAAAGGGCAATGAGGAGAAGAATGCCTTAAAAAGTCGAATTTGCCAGATGGAAAAAGAATCTCAAAAGTTCACTGAGGAGATTCATTCCTTCAGAGTTAGACTGGAGCAAATGGAAGCTAGTGACTTTATGAGAAATCAAGATGCTGTTAAGCAGATCCAAACAAATGAAAGATTAGAAGGCAATGTGAAATATCTCATGGGAAAAACCACTGACCTGGAAAATAGATCCAGGAGAGACAATTTAAAAAATTATTGGACTACCTGAAAGCCATGATCAAAGAAAGAACCTAGAAATCACCCTTCAAGAAATTCTCAAGGAAAATTGCCCTGATGTTTTAGATCCAGAGGGCAAAATAGAGGTTGAAAGAATCCACCAATCACCTCCTGAAAAAGATCCCAAAAAGAAAACTCCCAGGAATATTATAGCCAGGTTCCAGAATCCCCAGATCAAGGAGAAAATACTACAAGCAGCCAGGAAGAAACAATTTCAATATTGTGGAAACACAATCAGAATAGCCCAGGACCTGGCAGCTTCTACACTGAGGGATCGAAGGGCATGGAATATGATATTCCAGAGGGCAAAAGAACTGGGAATGAACCCAAGGGTCACCTACCCAGCAAAACTGAGTATTTTGTTTCAGGGGAAAATATGGTCATTCAGTGGAATAGAGGACTTTCAAGCATTCTTGAGGAAAAAACCAGAATTGAATAGAAAATTTGACATCCAGACACAAGAAGGAAGAGATGCCTGAGAAGGTAATCAGGAAAAGAAATCAAAAGGAACTTATCAAAGTTGAACTATTTACATTCCTATATGGAAAAGCAATAACTGTGACTGATGATATCTTTCTCACTATGAAAATAATGGAAGAAGGGGGTGTGGTCATATGAATACATATGTGAATGTGTGTGTGTATGGTTACAGTTATATATGGATAGAGGGCATAGGTTGATTTTGTTGGGAAGGGAGAGTACTCAAGGGATGAAATTATGAGGTGAGAGAGGAAAGTGGCAAGAGGAGATGGGGAGAGACATGGTAGGGTAAACTATCTCATGTAGGGGAAGTGGGTGCAAAGAAGGGGGAGAATAAGGAAGGCTAAAAAGGCAAAACCACATTCACATTGAATTTGGTTCAGGGAGAAAATGACATACATACTAAATGGGATATCTCAACCTGCAGCAGGATAGGGGAAGGGGGATGAGAGGAGGGATGATGGATGGGAGGGCATCCTTGGGGTGAGGGGAGGTTGGAAGTACCCACTATAGAAGAGGGACAGGATCATGTAGGGAATGGACCAAGTGGGGGGTGGGATGAGTGGGAGGGAATTATAAGCAGCCTTGTACAATATATCTACTATGATAATGTTTTGCATAGCTAGACATGTACAACATATACTGAATTACTTATATCCCAAGAAGGAATGGGTGACAAGGGAGGAAGGAAATGGATCTGAAATTCGAGGTCGTAACATTAAATGTTTCAAATATAAAAAAAAAAAAAAAAAGAATTTTAAAAGTGCACATAAGGCTGTAGATGTTAGTGGAACTTTAAAAAATAGGCAAAATAAAGATTGTGAAGCATAACCAAAGTGTAACTCCCCAGTCTCATATAGGTGAATACATGTATTTAGTGAAACAAAATTGAAGAATGGGAGAAAGCATAGATGGGAAGAAGGGAACTGTAGGAGAGAGGGAAGGTGTGATATACTTTCACGAAGCCTATAGATGAACCATATAGTGATAATGACTCATATAGTTTCTTGGAAAGAAGAAGGGGTGCATGTGAATGGGAACAACACAAGGAGAGAGTTAAATCTTGGGGAATTAAAGTGGAAGTGTCCATGCATTGTTGAGGTGGGGCAGAGGTGTGCTGGTTAGTAAACATTTAGCAAATGGCTCTCCAAAAATGCACAATACAATTTTTAGTTTAATCCACATTAATAGAATTTTCTAAATTGCTTTAAGTCTAGAAAATCAATAAGGTTTGCTGATTTCCAAGGTATAAATGTTCACACTGAAAATGTAATAATAAGCTTTCATGAGCCAGTGTGAGCTGGCTCCAGCATAGCACTGGGAGGGGTTCCATTCAAAAGCCCCCACATCGGTGTGTGCCTGCAATGGGAAAGGGACTGTCATAATGGGTTTAATCTGGGAGTAATTTATTCATTCAGCCATCATCTTCTCTGAATGAGTATTTTGCCTCTACAGCCATCATCCTGTCCCAGGAGAAGAAAAGTAACAGCTACTGGGGATAGCTGGCATCCAGAGAGATAGGGAGGGTGAACAGGCTAAGAGATGACTTAGTATGGGCCACTGAGAAGAGCAATCTTAAAGACTTCAGGGAATTGAATTGGATTACATGATTTGGGATTATAAACACCATATGACACTGCTCCTATACAGTATTACTTCCCTAATGAACTGATACACCTAAGACTTAGGGACTGCTAATAAAGGGATGATGGAGCACAATCAATAAAGACAGTAACAGAGATTTTGATTAGCAAATGAAGCTCAAACCTAGTATTTCAGAAATCAATCTCATGAGGACTGGACAAGGTGCCAGTTTCCTGATAGTGAAGGGGACCAACATTGGGTCCCAGAGAGCGGTGAGGTTAAAGAAGGGATAAATAAGGATACTGATCATGACTCAGAGAATAACATTTCAGAATAGATTAGAAAGAAAAAGAATTAATAAAAAGAACAAAGGAAAGAAAAACTTCTTAGAAGAAGACTTGGGAAAAGAACCCTAGTGAACATAAGAATTCAGAGAGAAGTGAAGATTTTGAAATGACTATTTAACGAAGAGGTAAAAGAGAAGGGGGGTTGGAGGTGGCCAGGTGGCACAGTGAACAGAACACTGGCCCTGGAGTCAGGAGGACCTGAGCTCAAATATGGCCTCAGATTACTTAACACTTACTAGCCATGTGACCTTGGGCAAGTCACTTAACCCCAACTGTCCTGCCTTCCCTCCTCCAAAAAGAAAAAAAGAGAGAGAGAAGAGGGATAAAAGGAAGGGGATATTTAATAATTCAAAAATGAAAAAAAAATTTAAATAAAACTCTCCAGTTGTGGAAAGTGTTGATGAATGCTGTCTCCTGGTTTTTCTCTTGCCTATTTGACAGCTTTCTCTCTGTCTCCTTTGCTGGGTCCTCCTCCAGATCATATCCTCTAACTGTAGGTTGTTTCTCAGGGTTCCATCTTGGACTCTCTTTTCTTCGCCCTCTCTGCTACTTTGGTGATCTTATCAACTCCTGTGGATTTAATGACCATCTCTGTGCTGAGGATTTTCAAATCCACTTTTTCTGAACCAATCTCTTTGATGACCTCCAGTCTCACATCTCCAAATGCCTTTCCCATATTTTGACCTGGGTGTCCAGGAAGCTCAACATGCCTCTAAAAGAACTCATCTTTCCCCCTAAACCCTCCCCTGCTCCTATTTTATTACTGCAGAGGGCAATCCCACAAAGCAAATTCTCCCAGTCCCTCAAGTTCACAACCCAGGTGTTATCCTGGCTTCCTCATGATTTCTTCTGTACCCACCCTCATACACAATCTGTTGCCAAGGCCTGTTGATTTTAGCTTTGTAACATCTTTTGCCCCCTTATCTCCACTTGATAATACACCACTGGAGCAGGCCCTCATCACCACACATCTAGACTATTACAATAGTATGCTGGTGGGTTTGCCTGCCTCAAGTCTCTCCCCACTCCTGCCACAAAGGTGAGTCTCCTAAAATGCAGGTGTGATCATGACATTTCTCTACTCAATAATCTCTAGTGACCCTCTATTTCCTCCAGGAACAAATATAAAATTCTTTGTTTGAGGCTCAAAGCCCTTCATAAGCAAGCTCTTTTCCTACTTTCTGATTTTTTTAAATACCTTATTCCCTGACCAGGATGCTTTAATACTGTCACATCAGCCTCTTGGCTGTTACTGGAACAAGACACTCCGTCTCTCAGCTCTGAGTGCTCTCTCATGCTTAGAATGTTCTACTTCCTTCACTCTGATGAATGACTTTGCTGGCTTTCTTTAAGTCCCAACTAAAATCTCATCTTCTACAGGCAGCTTTTCCCCAATTCCTTAATTCTAGGGTCTTCCCTTTGCTAATTATTTCCTATTTATCCTGCCTAGAGCTTGTTTTGTCTATATTTATCTGCTCCTTTGGATTGTAAGCTCCTCAGCCTACCCACAGCTGCCTGTGCATGGAGTTGGCCAAGTCACCACCACCACGGGCAATTGAGTGGGAAGAAAGTTCCAAGAGAGATTGGCTCCATGCTGACACCTCCCCAAGTGGGCAGGATGTAATGATTCCTTGGAGAAGGAGGGGCCAAGTGGAAGTATGACCATCCTATAGCAGATGAGCAGTTGCAGAGTGAGTTAGATGAGTTCTGGGACACCAAGCCTTTGAAATACTGAAGGAGATCTGGAATGCATTCCACACAAACTGCCTTTGCAAATGGAAGCCAATGATCATGAGCTAGACAAGGCCAGCCTGGATGGAACTAGCATCCTTCTGCTCCATGGTTCTCTGATCAAGTATTATGAAGAGCTAGGAAATTGTTCTCAGTTCCATGTCTACTTCTTGGTACTGCCAGTCATCTTGCTTCTAGAATGCAGTGAGTGTGATGGTGTGGGGTCTCCAGAACCAACCCCCAATATATGAATGAGTTCCCACTTAAGGTGAGAATGCAAGGATTGAGGCTCACTGCCAGCCTATCAATACAGTTGGGCAGCTTAAGAGGCAGCTACCCTCCAGGAGGGCATTGAGTCTTCTCACTGGTAAAACTTACTCACAGATTGCTTGGAGACCAAAATCCAGAAGGATTTTTTTTAACCTAAGTTATAATCTACCAGTCCCTGACACCTTAGGACTGACAGTCCCAGAGGAAGGTAAAGGAAAGGGGCTCCTTTTCTCCAGGGCAATTCTTTCACCTGGTACACCAGGTTTGCCCTCTCCTGTTGACCATGGTTGCTGCTTTGTTGGCAGTAAAGGAACACTGTTAAGTGCATTTGGGGTTACTTGATAAAGGCCTCTGAGAAGCAGTGCAGCTACATATAAGGCCCCAGAATAGTTTTTTTCCTGATCCTGATACAAGAAATTCAGAGAATTGTTCATTTCTCCTGGATTAACAAGGTGGCCTTCTAGCTACTTCTCACATGGCAGAGTAGGGCATATCACTTCTGGCTAAAGGGTCAGCAACCCCATGGGTCATTTGGACCCCAGATATATCTAGACTGGTGCTGTAGGCTGTGCTTACCATCAGCTTTTTCCTTAGGGTCAGAAACAGTGTTTGCCTTTCCAAACCCCATCTCTGTTGTGGGCATGATGCCAGTTCCCTAATAGTGAAGGGAACCAATAGTGAATCCCAGGAAGTGATGAAAGCTGTTTAGGGCCATCACCTCATCCTCTGTCCTGAAACAATTGGCAAGAATGAGGGTATATGGGGGCAGCTAGGTGGTGCAGTGAATAGAGCACCGGCCCTGGGGTCAGGAGGCCTGAGTTCAAATCTGGCCTCAGACACTTAACACTTACTAGCCATGTGACCTTGGGCAAGTCACTTAAACTCAACTGCCCTGCCTTCCCCCCTCCAAAAAGCAAAAAAAAAAAAAAAAAAAAAAAAAAATAATGAGGGTATATTGTAA
>WOXC01011176.1:0-339880 GCA_011680675.1 Gymnobelideus leadbeateri | reverse complement strand
GTAGACTGTCTAATATAGTGGGAGATAAGATGTGCAGGCATTGGGATACGAAGATTCACCTTCCTCTGATGGAAAAGTCGAAGGGGGTATGGGAGAAGGTATGGGAAAGAGCAGATTGGAGGAAGCGATATCTTGTGGGACTGCTATTCTGGGAGGTTGGGTAGGGGAATAACGGAGGGAAAATGATTGTAACTCAAAATCTGGTGGAAATGAATGATGTAAAACAGAAGTTAATAAAGCATTTGTTAAAAAAAAAAAAAGAATGCTTGAAAGTCCTCTATTACACTGAATGACCATATTTTCCCCTGAAACAAGATACTCAGTTTTACTGGGTAGGTGATTCTTGGTTTTAATACCAGCTCTTTTGACCTCTGGAATATCACATTCCATGTTCTTCAGTCCCTCAGTGTAGAAGCTGCCAGGTCCTGGGCTATTCTGATTGTGTTTCCACAATATTGAAATTGTTTCTTCCTGGCTGCTTGGAGTATTTTCTCCTTGATCTGAGGATTCTGGAACCTGGCTATAATATTCCTGGGAGTCTTCTTTTTGGGATCTTTTTCAGGAGGCAATTGGTGGATTCTTTCAACACCTATTTTGCCCTCTGAGTCTAAATCATTAGGGCAATTTCCCTTGAGAATTTCTTGAAGGATGATTTCTAGGTTCTTTCTTTTGTCATGGATTTCAGGTAGTCCAATAATTTTTAAATTATCTCTCCTGGATCTATTTTCCAGGTCAGTAGTTTTTCCCATGAGATATTTCTCATTGCCTTCTAATCTTTCATTTGTTTGGATCTGCTTAACAGCATCTTGATTTCTCATAAAGTCACTAGCTTCCATTTGCTCTAGTCTAACTCTGAAGGAATGAATCTCCTCAGTGAGCTTTTGAGATTCATTTTCCATCTGGCAAATTAAGCTTTTTAAGGTATCCTTCTCCTCATTGCCCTTTTAAGCCTCCTTTGCCATTTGAGTTAGTCTATTTTTAAGGTGTTATTTTCCTCAGTCAGGCTGTTGACCCTCATTTCATCCTTTTCCTGCATCCTTCCCATTTCTCTTCCCAATTTTTCCTCCACTTCTCTTCTTTGGTTTTTAAAATACTTCTTAAGGTCCTCTATGGCCTGTAATCCGCTCATATTTTCATTTGGGGCTTTTGGTGCAGGATTTCTGACCTCACAGACCTCCTCCTGTTCCATGCTACGATCCTCTTTGCCCCCATTATAGGAGTCCAAGGTTGCATTTTTCTGTTTATTTTGTTTCATTTGCCTAGGCATGTTGCCACTTAATTACTTGATTTTTCGGCTTGTTACCACAGTAGGACTCTTCCACCAGACAGGGGAGCTTTCATCCCAAATGTTGGGGTCTTCACAACTTCCGGAGGTGTTAGTTGGGTGGCCTCTGTAAAGCCTCCACAAACTCTGGCAAGTTGGATACCCGCCCCAGACCTCCACCCCAGTCCACAATCCAGATCCAAGCAGGTTAAAGCAAGATCAATTAACCCCCAGATTGATCAATGGATCTCCCTACAGTTTGCAGGCCAGGAGCTGAAGCTGCCACTGAAGCTGCAAAAATGGCTTCTGTGCCTAGTTTCCTCAGCCACTTCTCACCCCCAGAGGTAGAAGCCTGATGCATTCCCCAAACACTGGTCCCAAAGTCCATAGGGCACTAACCTCTCACTTTGTCCTAGGCATATCTGTGCTGATAATTCTGGAATCGCCCCAGCATCTGGTGTTCTGGGGTCCCTCCAGTAGGACCCTGGCCCAGCTTCCCTGGGGCTAAAACCATGACTCACGAGGGCCTGTGTTCAGCTTCTTGAGTGCTGCAATGTCAGTTCCCAGTGTTCTGTGATGCCTGCTCTCAGAGCACTGTTCTGGCCACTCCCTGCAGGGCTGCTGGGCTGTCCTCATTGGGAGGTTAGCTTCTCTGTGTTGTTCTGTGGGTGATAGAGCTCCAAAAGTTGTTCAGCGTCCCCTTTTACATTATTTTGAAGTAGTGTGGGGTAGAGCACCTTGCAAGTGCTGTTTCAACTCCACCATCTTGGATCCACCCCGCCTTGATAATTTCTTAAAAGAAGATGTCTAGGCTTTTTTGTTGATCATGGCTTTCTGGTTGTCCAACAATTTTTTAAATTATCTTCCATTATTCTATTTTACAGGTCAGTGGTTTTTCCAGTGAGATATTTCACATTTTCTTCTATTTTTTCCCATTCTTTTGGTTCTGTTTTATACTTTTTTGATTTCTCATAAAGTCATTAGCTTCCATTTGCTCCATTCTAATTTTGAAGGAATTATTTTCTTCAGTCAGTTTTTGTACACCCTTTTTCCTTTTGGCCAATGCTACTTTTTAAGGAATTCTTCTCCTCATTGTTTTTTTTTTTTTTTTGGATCTCTTTTGCCTTTTGGGTTAGTCTATTTTTAAGCTGTTTTTTCATGAGCATATTTTTGGGACTCCTTTAGCAAGCTGTTGACTTGTTTTTCATGATTTTGTTGCATTACTCATTTCTCTTCCCAATTTTTCTTCTATTTCTCTTACTTGATTTTCAAAATCATTTTTGAGCTCTTCCAGGACCTGTGACCAATTCATATTTTTCTTGGAGTTTTTTGAAGTGGGTGTTTTGATTTTGTTGTCTTCTCCTGGTTATATGTTTTTATCTTCTTTGTCACCAAAGTAAAAGTCTATAGTCTTACTTTTTTACACTGTTTCCTTAGCTTTGCAGCCAAATACTTGACTTTCTGACTCCCTGTCAAGGAGGATTATGCTTCCAATGGGGGGTGGGAGAAGTAGGGGGAGTGTTTGGGGTCATGGTGGGTGTATTGTCCCAGGTTTCAGGGGTTTTGTTTCAGTAGCTGGATCCCTCATCATCTGTGGACCCAGAGCTCTGGAAACAGTCACTCCTGCTGCTGCTGCTTCTGTTGCTGCTGCTGCAGACACTGCTATCACCACTACTCAGGTCCCAGAGAATCCCCCCACTGACATTCAGTGCTGTTCTTGGCATTTGTGGGTTGAGAAGTCTGGAAATTGCCACAACTGCCAGCGACTCATTCATCTGAGGCCTGCTCAGGCCCCATCTGTGTCTGGCACAGCTCATGCCAAACTGTACTCTACTCCCAGCCTGGAGTGATATACACTTACTTTCAGCCTTCTAGGCTATCTTGGGTTGGAGATGGGTTTCACTCTGTCATTTTGTGGGTTTTTCAGCTCTATAATTTTTTAGTCATTTTTCAGGTATTTGGAGGGATTTGTGGGCAAGCTCAAGGAAGTCCCTGCTTTTACTCCACCATCTTGTCTCCACCCCTGGAAAGTCACATCCAACTCTTTGTGACCCCATTTGGTGTTTTCTTGGCAAAGATACTAGCGTGGTTTGCCATTTATTTCTCCAGTTCATTTTACAGGTGAATGAACTGAAGGAAACAAGGTTAAATAACTTGCCCAGGGTCACACAGGTCACAAGTATGTCTGAGGTAGAATTTGAACTCATGTGTTCTGGACTTGAGACCCAGCACTCTACATACTGAATCACCTACCTTCTTCCATGCAAATGACTCCCAGATTTATGTTTTCTGCTCTAGTTACTCTCCAGGACTTTAGTCCTAAAGTAACAACTGCTTAGCAGACATTTTAAACTTGATGTCCTATATACCTGAAATTCAACCTGTCTAAAACAGAATGCATTATTTTTTTCCAAACTCATTCTTCTTCTGAACTTCCATATCACTACAAAGGACACCAATGTTCTTCCTGTCATTCAGACTCACAACCTTGGTGTCATCTTCTGCTCTTCACTTTCAGTCATCTCACATGGTCAATCAAATGACTGGTCTTGTCACTATTCCCTTCATCATATAGATTTTTTATGTTCATTAAATTCAGAATAAAAAATATAAAAGAAAAGAAAAGAAAATACCCAGATGAAGCATCACTTTCTGCAAGAGACCTCAGAACTTTTAGGAGAACAGGGAATGAGACACCTAAAAAAGCCTCAGAAAAGTCATCATCAGAGGGAAAAACAATCAATAGCTCAAAAAATAGCTCATAGGGTGGCAGAGCAAAGACGGCGGCATAGAAACAGGATAACTCTGTGAATTCATCCCATAACCACTTCAGATACCTAAAAATATGACTCCAAACAAACTTTAGAGCTACAGAACCCACAAAGTGACAGAGAAAAACAAATATCCCACTGAAGGCAGCCTGGCAGGCAGACAGGAAGTGTCCATGGCAGCAGTCTGGGAGCTGAGCCCAGCCCTGAGTGAGCCTATGCTTTCAGCCTCAGGGTGGCCCTGACCAGCAGTGGCTGGAAGGACTTTTGGGAGAGTGGATCAACTGCAGTGGTGACGGTTTCCAGAATTATCAACCCATAAATGCAAAGTAAAAAGTCAGTGTGGACTTTGCAGGAAAAGTGGTACTGAGAGTGTATTCCAGCCTCTGTCCTTAGGGCAAAAAGGCAAGAAGCAGTGGAGGTGCTATGGTCGTGCAGGCACCTCCATGATTGTAGGGGGACCAAGCGACTATTCTGAGGGGTAATCACTCTTGCTTTAACCTATTTAGAGCTGGATCACTGTCTTGGGTGGAGGTCCTGGGGTGTGTGACCAGGTGCCAGAGCTTGTGGAGGCTTCAGAGAGAGTATCAAACTAATAGCTCTGGCAGCTGTGAAAACTCCAGCAATTTGGAACAAAGATCTCCTCTCCGGAAGCAATGTTCTACTGTGGAAAAAAGCTCAAAAGTCAAGTAATTGAGCATAAGCATTTAGAGGAAGCAAAACAACCAGAGCAATCAAACCTTAGATTCCTTTTTTGGGGACAAAAGGGAAAAAAGCATGCAATGGGAGGAAGAAAACAAATTTAGAACTCCTATATCAAAAGCTACCAAGAAAAATATGAATTGGTTACAGGACATGGAGGAGCTCAAGAAGGATTTTGAAAATCAAGAGAAACGGAGGAAAAATTGGGAAGAGTAATAAGAATGATGCAAGAAAATCATGAAAAGAGAGTCAACAACCTGACTGAAGAAAATAGCACCTTTAAATAGACTAAATCAAATGGCAAAAGAGGTCCAAAGTGCCAATGAGGAGAAACATGCCTTAAAATGATAAATTGGCCAGATGGAAAAAAGAATCTCAAAAGCTCACTGAGGACAATCATTCCTTCAGAATTAAATTGGAACAAATGGAAGCTAATGACTTTTTGAGAAATCAAGATACAAACAAAAAAATCAAGATACAAAAGAAAACAGATACAAACAAATAACAGAATATAAGGCAATGTGAAATATCTCATTGGAAAAACCATTGACCTGGAAAATAGATCCAGGAGACATAATTTAAAATATTATTGGACTACCTGAAATCCATGATAAAAAAAAAGAACCTAGAAATCATTTTTCAAGAAATTCTCAAGGAAAACTTCCCCGTTATTTTAGAACCAAAGGGCAAAACACAGGTTGAAAGAATTCACCAATCACCTCTTGAAAAAGATGCCAAGAAGAAAACTGCTAGGAATATTATAGCGAGGTTCCAGAGTTTCCATGTCAAGGAGAAAGTAGTACAAGCAGCCAAGAAGAAACAATATGAGTATTGTGGAAACACAATCAGTATAACACAAGATCTAGCAGCTTTTACATTAAGGGATTGAAGGGCTTGGAATATGATATTCTGGAGATCAAAGGAGCTAGGATTAAAACCCAGAATCACCTACCTGGCAAAACTGAGTATAATGTTTCAGACGAAAATACAGTCATACAATGAAATAGAGGACTTTCAAGAATTCTTGATAAAAAAATCAGAGTTGAATAGAAAATTTGACATTCAAATACAAGAAGCAAGAGAAACATGAGAAGGTAAATGGGGAAAATAAATCATAAGGAACTTATCAAAGTTTAACTATTTATATTCCTACGTGGTAAAATGATAATTGTAACTTGTGAAACTTTTATCAGTATAAGGAAAGTTGAAGGGAATATAAATGTATATCCATATATATATCCATATATATATATGCATACATATATGTCTATATAGGAGGGTATATGAGTATATGAATACATATAGTGAGTGTGTGTATATATGTGTACAGGTATACATAGACAGAGGGCACAGGATCAATTGAATAGGAAAGGATGATACTTAGGTGAAATTGAGAGGTAAGAGAGGAAGATAATAAGAAGAGATGGGGAGAGACAAAATGAGGTAAATTATCTCATATAGAAGAGACAAGGGAAAACTGTTACAATGGAGGGGAAGAACAGGAAGGCAAAAGGTAATGAGTCAACCTTACTGTCATTGAATTTGACTTAGGGAGGGAATGACATACATACTAAATAAGGTATCTCACCCTGCAGGAGAGGGAGGGAAGGGGATGAGAGGGGTGATGATGGAGGAGAAGGCAGGTTGGGGGGGAGGATAGTTAGAAGTACACACTTTTGGAAAGGGACAGGGTCAAAGTAGAGAATATAGCAAGTGGGGGGCAGGATAGGATGGAGGAAAATATACTCAGTCTTTCACAATATATCCACAATATATCCATAATATATTTGTGTAATTACACATGTACAACCTATATTGAATTGCTTATCTTCCCAATAAGGGTGGGTAATGAGAGAAGAGGGGAAAGAATCTTGAATTCAAAGTTTTAAAATCAAATGTTTAAAAAATTATTATCTTTTTTTTGCATGCACTGGGAAATATGATATACAGGCACTGGGGTATGGAGATCCTTCTTGCCCTACTGAAAAGTTGGAGGGAGGATATAGGAAAGAGCAGATTGGGAGAGGGGGTATTCAGTGCGATTGCTGTTCTGGGGTGGTGGGTAGGGAAAGATGGGGAGAAAATTTGTAACTCAAAATCTTGTGGCAACAAATGCTGTAAACTAAAAATAAACATAAAATTAAAAAAAAAAAACCTCATACATGCTCTAAGTTGAAACAGAGCAGTAGGGTAGAAAAGAGTATTTTTTTTTAATCAGATGACCAGGATTTGAAGCCCAACTCTATCCCTGATGATCTATAGCATCAAGCACCCTAGCATACCCAGGATGGCTGCTAGCACAGGTTCTTTGATCTGCTTTTCTAAAGGAAAGCAACTCAAAATGGGTTAACAATCTTACTTTAATCAATCAAACATATATCATTTACCTAGTTCAGGGAAAAAAACTTACCACCCTGGATTTCAGAGAATACAAACAAAAGTTACAACAGAAAATAACACAATTTAGCAGACAGGTCTTCCAGCTGTCTGACCATTACATCCACATCTAGTGAGTTACCAGAGAGGGAAGCACCAACATCTGGGTTTTCAAAGCTGGGGGGCTCAATAGCTGCCCAGAGTCTTATCTGGCCAAATCACACAACTTTTCCCAAAGTGAGCCCCAAAGCAAAACCTCACATCAGGGTATATATAGCCTTCTCCTGGGTCAGAGAATGTCACAACCCACTTGATCCACTGCACAATCACAAAGTAACAAGGTGTGGGCATACCTGAAAAACAACTCTCCCACCACAGGCTCCATGTGTGTGACCACATTCAGCCTATCAGGGGGCAGAGTATATTTTCAAATCAAAGAAGGTTCTCAGATTCACTTAATCCTATCAAGGTGCCAAGGGGCAGGGAAGATCTTCAGATTCCTATCACAGGATCATGTATCCAGAGCTGCAGAGGACTTTAGAGACCACCTACCTAAACTCATTTTATTAATGAGGAGACTGAAGCATAGGGAAGGTAGGGATTTGCCCAAGGTCACAGCAGTAGTAGTGGTATAGTCCTTAAAATAATGAACTTGGATTCAGAAATATTAGGGTTCAAATCCAGCTTCTGATACTACCTGGGTGACCCTCTGCAAGTAATATAACTTCTCTATAACTCAGTTTCTCAATTTGTAGAATGATGGGGTAGACTGAATGATCTTTATCATTTATATAAAGAACTCTGGACCTGGAGGCAGAGGCCATGCCTAGAAAAACTGGTTTTTTTTAGACACTAATCTTCCTTCCTTTTTATTTTTATTTTTCCCACTTAATAGGAATTTACTTTTCCCAATTACATGTAAAGATAATTTTCTACTTTTATAAGATTTTGAGTTTCAGATTTTTTTCTCCTTCCTCCTCCTTCTCCCTCCCCAAGGCAGCATGCAATCTGATATAGGCTATACATGTACAGTCATATTAGACATATTTTTACATTAGTCATATTGTGAAAGAAGAATCAGAACTAAAAGGAAAACCCATAAGAAAAAAGAAAAGAAAGAAAATAGTATGCATCAATTTGCATTCATTATTCATTGTTCTTTCTCTGGAAATGGATAGTGTTTTCCATTGTGAGTCTTTTGGAATTGTCTTTATATCATTGCATTGCTGAGAAAAGCTAAGTCTATCAAAGTTGGTCATCACATTAATGTTCCTGATACTGTGTACAATGTTCTCTTAGTTCTGCTCATTTCACTCAGCATCAGCTCATATAAGTCCTTCCAGGATTTTCTGGTCTCTATGTTCATTATTTCTTATAGCATAATAGCATTCCATTACATTCATATACCACCACTTGTTCAACCATTTCCTAGTTGATGGGCATTCCTTCGATTTCCAATTCTTTGCCACTACACAAAGATCCGCTATAAATATTTTTGTAACGTAGTTTTGTTAAGCTTCCTATGCTCTAGTCATGGCCCCTTACTTAAGGGTTGGAGTGAAGAAAGAGAGGAAGAAATCATCAGACTTACCTTGTTTTGGAGCAGCCAACTCTTGTTCCAGTTTGAGGGAGGGTGGGAAATGTATCGTACCCTGTTAGTTTTCTATTCTTGCCTAGGTTTCTTCCTTTATGTTTCCTTGAGTGTCTCCATTTAAACAGTATAGTCTCTTAAAAAAAATGAAAGGATGTCTTCCTTTTATGCAATACTGCCTGTGCATCCCACTCCAGTTCTACACCAGCACTTAAACTCCAAATCTGGGATTCTGGATTTCTGATTGCTCCACCATCTTATTTCAATGCCATTGCACCACACATGTACCCTGCTTTCCCTCTACATTCCAACTCTAGCTTTGAGAGCAGCATTCAAATTAACATAACCATTTCCATTTCTGAAAAGGTTATATCCATTGTCCTATGATTCCAGTTGCTCTTTCTCCCAATTTCCTTTTCTAAATCCTTGGCTACAAATGAAAAGATTCTTTTTCTTCTGCCACAGATGGTGAATAACTCTTTTGCTTTAGTGCCACATGTTTCCATCATTGACATGAGGAAATCTTATGAAAGACCATCAGGTGTTTTGTAAATCCAGATATTCTGTTTCTGAGGTCAGGGATCCTTGAATACTACTGTACTGCATGGCAAAGAGTATTGCAGGCCAGGTATATACACAAATAACAAATAGACAAGCATCAGCATTCTCATATTGGAAGTTCACTTCACCCCTGCAACCTCTTTCTCTGATGGGTCAGTTCTTCCTAGAACCTCCATTTTAAGGAAAGGGACCAGGCCAGCCCTTTTTCCACTCCTTTCTGGCCTATAGTCTTGATTCTCTGGATTTTCTCCACTGTGCTTAGGTACCTTTTCCTCTTTTCAGCTTTTTATGTGTTATCTTTCCCAATTTGAATGCAAGCTTCTTGAGGGCAGGAGTGTCTTTCTGCTTGCATTTGTATTCCTAGTGCTTAGCACAATGGTTGGCATATAGTAGCTGCTTAATAAATGCTTCCTCTTATCTGTTGAATTTCCTTATTAGAATGTAGACTCCTTGAGGACAGGGAGTGTCTTATTTGTTTGTGTTTATATACTTAGTGCTCCATACCATACCTGGTACATAATAAGTATTTATTAATACTTTTTTTCATTAATTCATTCAGCACTGAGTAGGGTCTTACAATTTTTCTGTAAAGCCTTTTCAGTCCCAACAATAATCTCCAACATCTGCTTACCTATGTGACTTTTGGTAAGTATATTGAGAGGGTTAGACTAGATAAAGGCTTCTTAACCTAGGGTCCATGAACTGGTTTTTCAGATGATGATGATGATTTAGATAACTATTTCAATAAAATTGGCTTCCTATGTATTTTTATATTACACACACATAAATATAAATTACATATATATTTATATATATGAATGTATATATGTATGCATAAACATAATTCAAAGAAAAGACCTGAAGGCTTCCCCAGCCTGTCAAAGCAGTCCAAGACACAAAAGAGGTTAAGAACATCTATAATAGATGATCTCTAAAGTATCTTCTAATTCCAAATCTACAGTCTTTTCTTTTTTTCCCTCACCTCTGACATTCAGTAAATCTATGAGCCAATCTTAACTAAGTCCATATTTCTGGAAGTGCCTCATGCCTAGGAACTCTGCCTTGAGAAGGTTAAAAGGGCATCTCAAATTAGCCAAGCATGGAAAGGCAAGCAGAAAGTCACCCAGTTGAAAAATTAATGCTGATCCTGGACAGATCCCTGGGCCAAAGGGATGGAAAGGTTGAAGAACTTTGTTTTAGAAGATCTACAAAGACTTCTTAACACTTTGACTTTTTAGATAGAAAAAAATTAATTCTACTTTATGGAATGAGCAAGATAAATTTCTAAAAGACCTAGGGATATACTTTATTGGAGAATGTTTTTCTCCCTAATGGGAGAACACCTTTGAATATAAACATCCTTGCAGAATGATTGTATGTCCTTTGAAGAGAAAGGTAGGATATTTTGGTCCATAGGATTTTTTTTTTTTTTTTTGCTTTTTGGAGGGCAGTTGGGGTTAAGTAACTTGCCCAAGGTCACATGGCTAGGTTTTTGTTTGTGTGTGTTAAGTGTCTGAGGTCAGATCTGAACTCAGGTTCTGTTGACTCCAGGGCCGACGCTCTACTCACTGCACCACCTAGCCACCCCAATTGGATATTTCTTAAGACTGAGATAGATGTTTAAATATAGAGACCCTGAAAAAGGTAGTTCCTGGGAAAAAAGGAGTAGAATCTTCAAGAGGATTCATGTATAAAGTAGAACTTCAATTTACTTCAGTCCAATAGTTATTAATACCCATTTTGTGCCTTGAAATGAAAATAAGACAGAAATATTGCTCTAAAGAAACTTACAATTCAGAAAACAATGCTAGAGTGTGAAAATCCTTGTCCATGTCTAATTTTAATTCACTATGCCAAATGACTTATCTTTGGGTTTGCTTTCTCACCTATAACAAAAGGAGTAGACTAGATATCTAATATCCTTTCAAGTGAAAAAAAGAAAACCCCTATCAATTATTTGAAGTGGGTGAAGGGGAGGAAGGAACAAGCAAAAAGGGGAGAAATGTGATAAGGACTCTTCTTGCCTTGTTTTATATCCCTAATACAAACAATAGTAAATGTTTGTTGACTAGGAAATATGCAAAAGAAATCTGAGTAGAGAAAGAGATTTTTACTAGTGGCATACTGGGAAAAGCTTTATAGAGGAGGTAGCCCTTGAGTTGGGTCTTAAAGGATAGAAAGATTTTAATATTTTTTTTTCTCACACATAATAGACCTTTAATAAATGTTATCAAAATGAACACAGATCTCTAGTGTGTGGAAGGATGAATAAGGGGCTGCAGGGGAACAAAGAAAAGGAGCAGGGTTCAGAAGAAAAGGGGAAGAAACAGACTTCTCACTTCTTGATAGAGAGCTGGGGGACTGTGAGGGTAGAATGGTGCATACATTGCTAGATGTGGCCATGCTTTTTTTTGTCTGTTTATTAACTGTTTCTTTTTCCCCCCTATTTAAACAAATGCTTTATTAACTTCTGTTTTACATCATTCATTTCTGCCAGATTTTGAGTTACAATCATTTTCCTCCCTGTTTTTCCCCTACCCACCCTCCCAGAACAGCAGTCCCACAAGACATTGCTTCCTCCAATCTGCTCTCTCCCCTATCCTCTCCCACACCACCTTCCACTTCTCCATTAGAGGAAGGTGAATCTTTGTGTCCTAATGCCTGCACATCTTATCTCCCAATTACAAGCAAAAGAGTATTAATAATAGTATTTATATATATATTTGAAATATTTAATCTTAAGACCTTGGATTTCAGATCCATTCCCTTCCTCCCTTGTCACCCATTGCCTCTGGGGAGGTAAGTAATTCAGCATATGTTGTACATGTCTAGCTATGCAAAACATTATCATAGTAGATATGTTGTACAAGGCTGCTTATAATTCCCTCCCACTCATCCCACCCCCCCACCTGGTCCATTCCCCACTTGATCCTGTCCCTCTTCCATAGTGGGTACCTCCAACTTCCCCTCCCCCCAAGGATGCCCTCCCATCCATCATCCCTCCTCTCATCCCCCTTCCCCCCATTCTGCTGTAGGTTGAGATGTCCCACCTAGTATGTATGTCATTCTCTCCCTGAACCAAATTCAATGAGAATGTGGTTTCGCCTTTTTGCCTTCCTATTTTTCCCCTCCCCTGCAACTACTTCCCCCTGCTTCCTCTACATGAGATAGTTTACCCCACCCTGTCTCTCCCCATCTCTTCCTGCCACTTTCCTTTCTCACCTCACAACTTCACCCCTTGAGTATCCTCCCTTCCCAACAAATTCAACCTATGCCCTCTATCCATATATAACTGTAACCATATACACACATTCACATATGTATTCACATGACCATACACCCTTCTTCCATTATTTTCAGACTGAGAAAGATTTCCTCAGTCACAGTTATTGTTTTTCCATATAGGAATGTAAATAGTTCAACTTTGATAAGTTCCTTTTGATTTCTTTTCCCTGATTACCTTCTCAGGCATCTCCTGCTTCTTGTGTCTGGATGTCAAATTTTCTATTCAATTCTGGTTTTTTCCTCAAGAATGCTTGAAAGTCCTCTATTCCACTGAATGACCATATTTTCCCCTGAAACAAAATACTCAGTTTTGCTGGGTAGGTGACCCTTGGGTTCATTCCCAGTTCTTTTGCCCTCTGGAATATCATATTCCATGCCCTTCGATCCCTCAGTGTAGAAGCTGCCAGGTCCTGGGCTATTCTGATTGTGTTTCCACAATATTGAAATCGTTTCTTCCTGGCTGCTTGTAGTATTTTCTCCTTGATCTGGGGATTCTGGAACCTGGCTATAATATTCCTGGGAGTTTTCTTTTTGGGATCTTTTTCAGGAGGTGATCAGTGGATTCTTTCAACCTCTATTTTGCCCTCTGGATCTAAAACATCAGGGCAATTTTCCTCGAGAATTTCTTGAAGGGTGATTTCTAGGTTCTTTCTTTGATCATGGGTTTTTCAGGTAGTCCAATAATTTTTAAGTTGTCTCTCCTGGATCTATTTTCCAGATCAGTGGTTTTTCCCATGAGATATTTCACATTGCCTTCTAATCTTTCATTTGTTTAGATCTGCTTAACAGCATCTTGATTTCTCATAAAGTCATTAGCTTCCATTTGCTCCAGTCTAACTCTGAAGGAATGAATCTCCTCAATGAACTTTTGAGATTCTTTTTCCATCTGGCAAATTTGACTTTTTAAGTCATTCTTCTCCTCATTGCCCTTTTGGGCCTCCTTTGCCATTTGAGTTAGTCTATTTTTTAAGGTGTTGTTTTCCTCAGTCAGGCTGTTGACCCTCATTTCATACTTTTCCTGCATCCTTCTCATTTCTCTTTCCAATTTTTCCTCCACTTCTCTTATTTGATTTTTAAAGTCCTCCTTAAGGTCCTCTATGGCCTGCAATCCACTCATGTTTTACCCTGGGGCTTTTGGAGCAGGACTTCTGACCTCACAGTCCTCTTCCCACTCCATGCTTCAACCCTCCTTGCCCCCAAAGTAGGAGTGTAGGGTTGCATTTTTCTGTTTAATTTGTTTCCTTTGCCTTGGCATGTTGCCACTTAATTACTTGACTTTTGGGCTTGTTGCCACAGTATGTCTTTGCCGACAGATAGGGGAATTTTCATCCGGAACGTGTGGGAGGGCAACTTCCATTTCTGGCAAGCTGTAAACCCACCCAAGACCTCCATCCTAGGTCACAATCCAGATCCAGGGAGGTTAAAGCAAGAGCGATGACCCCCCAAGACTCATCGCTGGATCTCCCTACAGTTCGCAGGCCAGGAGCTGGAGCTGCCTCTGAAAACTACAAAATGGCGTGTCTCCTCAGAGGCTTCTAGCCCCCAGGGGATGAAGCCGACATGTTCCCCAAATACTGGTCCCAAAGTCCATAGGGCACTGACCTCTCACTTTGTCCTAGGCATGTCTATGTTGATAATTCTGGAATTGCCACAGCTGCTGGTGTTCTGGGGTCCCTCCAGCTGGCTGCTGGCCCTGCCACCCTGGGGTAAAACGGCGATTCAGGAGGACCAGACCTGTGCTCGGCTCCCCCGGCACTGTGCGCTGCTGGCTCCCAGAGTGCTGCGCTGTTCCTTCCTGCAGGGCTGCTGGCCTGTCCTCAGCAGGAGGTTACCTTCTCTGTGTCGTTCTGTGGGTCCTGGGGCTTCAGAAGTTGTTCAGAGTCCCCTCTAACATAGTTTGGAGGAAATCTGGGGGCAGAGTGGCTTGGATGCGCTGTTTCTACTCCGCCATCTTGGCTCCACCCCCCAAAAGATTTTAATATTTAATAAATGAAGTTTCATAGGTAAGAGAGTTTGGCAAGGATACCATCTCAGGCCCATGCCTGGATAACTTGTTCAAAAACATGAATGAGGGTGGGAGTGTAATCCAATTTATCCATAACATAGGGCCCATAAAGGGGAGTAGTGTAAAATAAATCTAGATAGATTAGAGAAAAATTGAAGAGGGCCTTGAATGCTAAGATCAGGAATTTTTACTTCATTCGGTAGGTGATGAGGAATCACTCAAAATTTTTACATAAAAGAGTGGCTTGCTTATAACAGCCCATTTAAATGATCATTTGGAAAGTGTAATGGTTGATGAAGACAGGCAGGCCAGTTATAAGATTATTATCATTATCCCTTAATGAAGATCTGTTCATAGGTGACTTCTCAGGTGGTTTTAGGGCCAAGCCTCACTCTGCTGTCCCTAGTCCTCATTCATGAATTTGTTTTCAACTCTGGAAGCCCAGTGAGGCCACTGCCAACCAGCCTCTATTCAATTCTCTCATCTAACTACCCAGGGACTCCAGGTACTACTCCTTAAGATCTGAATCATCTCTCACTCATCTGTCAAGTAAGTTGGTGACTTTTCTTTGAATACCGGCTCCTGGGCTTTCCTTCAGTTATAGTTTTACCTCCAAACTACTCATCTTGATGTTTGAGACCTTCAACTAGGCCTGTGACAGGACATTACTTGACCTGTCTGGGCTTCCCTTCCCCCCCACTCCACTTTGGCCACTCATTTTTATTAGTGACACCAAAGATCCTCATCTCATGTTTGAAGCCTTACTATCTTTGCCTTTCCTTCCCTTTCATATCTAATCAGGTACCAAGTAGCTTTTTCTAGTCTCTCATACAGGTCTGATATTTTCTGTTCCTGCAGCTAACCAGCCTAGTGTAATGCTTCATTGCCATCTGCCTGTACTATTGAAACAGCCTGGGAATTAGCTTCCCTATTTTCTGTCTCTCTATTCAATCCATCTTGCGCCTTTGCCCAACTCACTTTGAGTACTTCCATTCAGAGCATTTCAATGGCTCTCTACTGCTTACAGGATGAATTCTATTCTACTCAGCCTGGCAATCAAGACCCTCTAACATTTCAAACCACAAGGCCTTTTTTGGCTTCATACAATCATCTCCACGGACTTTTTTTTGTCTAAAAGGATTTACTTACCAACCATGTAGTACCCCCTCCCTGTGTTTTTCCACTCCATGTCTCTTCTCACACTGAAGCCATCCCCTACCTACCCCTCTTCAAGGTCAAGCATGATTCTATTCCATCCACCCTTTATCTCCATTGTTGACTGCCTCACCCAGATCACTATGTCAGGAAAGTCATCCTAATGAATCAATCTTACACACTCCCCTATAAGTGTTTTTCTCCCCTTTAGAATGTAAGCTCTTTCAGGGCAGGAATTGTTTTTGCTTTTGCATTTTGAAGAATTTAATAAATGCCTTCTCCTCCCATTCATTCATTACCAGATTGTGCCTCCCGAAGATAAATTTGATCTTTTCCTCCTCAAAAGTCAAACAGAAATTTCTCTTAGACTTTTAAGATTTTGAATTGTCTATGTATGTGTGCAAGTGCATGTGCGCACATGTAATTATTCGATAGGACTATATAAACTTAATGAAGACAGGGCTTTAGTCTCATTCATCTTTGTATCTTCCTTGAGGCAAAGAGAATAAGGTGCCTAATAAGTACTTGTTGAATGAATAACCTCTTTGCAATCTGTTTTACCTTGCACTGGACATTTCTAGATGTATAGCCATTAGCCTATTATAGGATCATATATTTAGAGTTGGAAGTGATCATGGGGAAAAATCTAGTCCAATACTTTTTTATATGTGATGCTCCTGAGTCTGAGAGAAGTTACATGACACAAATAATAAATGACAGCTGGGATTTGATCATAGGAACTCCTAATTCCAACTTCAGGACTCCACGATATCCTTGCTGCCAAGTTCAACAAGATCAGAAAAAATCTTACTGAATGAATTAGTCCCCATATATATTCCCAAAGTATGTAAGGCCAAGGAAATTTTCTCTGGGACAATGGGAAACACCAAAGTTAATAAGAGCTACAGGACTTTCGTGGACTTTTCTTCTATGTCAAAATCAGGGCAGAGAAGGGTATCTATTATGGTAGTAATTCTATACCTCAACAACAGAGACGTTTCCTACCTTTCTGGGACATGTGAACAGAGCATAAACTTGTCAAGTATTGCACAAATTTGTCAAACTTGACCACAACTTCTCATGCTTAGGGATCAATATGGGGACAGATTGGTACCTAGAAACAACCTAAAGAACCTAGCTAAGAATTAGGAAGATCTGGACAAGACAAAACAAAAAACAACAAAAAAAATCAAAAGCCTTTTGGGACATGGGTGGCATTTTGGAAGGCTGGAGGGCATTACTGCCCATTAAAGTTAAGGGATTCAGAAGACAAGACAGATTTTTGAAAGTAAACAGCTGAATAAGAAGATGTTCTCTCCTCTGAGATGGGTTATGAAAAGGTGGAGAAGTATAGGAGGATAACTCAAGGGATGATAGAGTCAACTGAACTTTTGGGTTTTGAGGATGGAGGAGACTTGGGAAATTTTTTAACTATATAGAAAGGCAGCTTTTAATGGTAAGAGATGGAACTTCAGAAAAAAAAGAGAAATAGAGAAAAGATTATTGATAAGGAAAAATAATGGGAAGAGCTGTGAGAGGGTGAGATTAAAAGCACAAGTTAAGGGGTTGACCTTGAGGAAGGGATGTGCCACCCCTACAATCAGAGACTGCAGCAAAGGAGGTAAGGATGGAGTGGAGAGAGGCAGGGGAGAAGATCCTATCATTGGTCTTTAAAATATAAGCTATAGGAGAAAATGGTGCTCACAGTGAATGACCTTAGTATTTTCAGCAGTGTGAGGTAGAGTCCTCTGCCGCAAAGAAGATGGAAATCAGGGTGTGGAAGATGAGAAAAGAAAAACTGCTATAGAATGCATGGAACCTGAGAATAAGACAAATTTCTACACCATGACTTAAAAGTAGAAGAATTATGGGATCTTCATGGAATAATTCAACTGTCAGATCTATGGATAAGGGAAGAATTTAGGACCAAATAAGATACGGACAGCATTATGAAATGCGAAGTAACTATTTTTGATTATATAAATTTTTTTAAAAGTTGTGCAAACAAAACAAATGCAACCAAAATTAGAAGAAAAGCAGAAAACTGGGGGGCAGGGGCAGAATTTGCAGCAAGTATCTCTAATAAAGGCTTAATTTCTCAAATATATAAAGAACTAAGTCAAATTTATAAGCATATAAGTTATTCCCCAATTGATAAATGGTCAAAGGATATAAACAGGAACTTTTCAGACAAAGAAATCAAAACTACCTATAGTCATATGAAAAAATTCTCTAAATCATTATTGATCAAAGAAAGGCAAATTAAAACAACTCTAAAGTACCATCTCATAACTATCAGATTGGCTAATATGACCAAAAAAAAAGGAAAATGTTGGATTTTGGAGGGGTTGTGGGAAGACTGGGACACTAATGCAGTATTGGTCAAGTTGTGAACTGAGCTAACCATTCTGGAGAGCAATTTGGAGCTATCCCCAAAGGGGTTTGAAACTGTTGCTATCCTTTGATCCAGCAATACCACTGCTAAATCTTTATCCCAAAGAGATAAAAAAGTGGAGGGAAGGACCTATTTGTAAAAAAATATTTATAGGAGCTCTTTTTTGTGGTGGAATTGAAAATTGAGGGGATGCCTATCATTTGGGAAATGGCTGGAAAAGCTGTGGTATATGATTGTGATGGAATATTATTGTGCTATAAGAAATGACAAGCAAGATCATTTCAGAAAAACCTAGAAAGACGTACATGAACTGATGCAAAGTGAAGTGAGCAGAACCAGAACATTGTATATAGCAAGAACAATATTGCATGATGAACTGTGAATAACTTAGCTATTACCAGAAATATAATGATCCAAAACAATCCCAAAGGACTCATGATGAATACATGCTATCCACCTCCAAAGGGAGAACTGATATTGTCTCAGTATAGACTGAAGCATCCTCTCATTCTTTATCTTTCTTTTTCTTCCTTTCTTTCTATCTTTTTTTCTGAAGTCTTCTTATACAGAATGACTAATAAGGAAATGCCTTACATGATTGCACATGTATAACCTATCAGGGAAGGGGGAAGGGTAGGATTTGGAGCTCAAAACTTGTTTTTTTTTTTTTAATCTAAAAGAAAATTGTTTTAACATGTAATTGGGGGAGGGGAAATAAAATATTATATAAGAAAAAAAATGGTGGGCTCTTGCCTGAGGATGGAATTTATCTAACAAGGGCCAGAAGAAGCACACTTGCTTGAAATATTAGGAATCTAACCAGAGAGCTTTAAGCAGAAAGAAAGAAAAAAAGACACAGAAACAGGGAAAAAGAAAACTATTCATTTATAAAATAGATCTGGAACCAAAAATGAGGAGGTATTATATAGAGGAAAAGAGAGCAGAAGATGGGACCTGCAATTCAGGAGACATTATCCAGTAGGAGAGTAAATAAACAAATACACAAAGTATGAGTAATAAACAAGATGAACTTGAAATCTTAATGCGAGGACACACATTTGACCTTATAAGTGGGAATCAGCAGCATAGGATTCATGGCTGAATGGGTATACCTTATTCAAAAGAATCAAACCACACAGAGGGATGACATATATTATTAAACATTTGTGTTCACATGAGGAAATCTAGGAACCCAATAGGGAAAAGTCCCTGGAAAGTTTTAGATGAAGCTCAATGAATGAAGAAACAAAAGAGAAATTTTAAAGGACATACTACAGATCAGATAGCCAGGGCTTATTAGATGTAGAACTTAAGAAATGAGTGACAAGTTGGATATGGAAATGTATTACTATGGTGATGGAACCTTTATCCAAAGATTTGCTGGAGAAGAGAAACTCATATGCTTGTTACTTGCCCTAATGATAAATTCAGCCTTGAAAACATAGAAGAATTGAAAAGGATTGCTATTTCCTGCATACTTCTGACTAGCAAGAAGAAATTGATTACTCAATTAGAAACCTGAGGACAAGTGACTACAGGGATAATGGAGTTCCTTATTGAGAAGGATAGAAAAACCAGGCATAGTCAGGCATACCCTAAATTTGAGGAAAACAGATTTTGAGGACATTCAGAAAAAAGATAGACTTCAATGTTATAATATTTCATAGAGAAAGTTGACCTGAAGAAAGGTCACAAGCTTTCAAGACAAATTCAGAAAACACAAGTAAAAATTACTCAGAGGAAGAGGGAAAGGAGAGATTCCTAAAGAGATTAACGATTCTTGAGAAATTCATCAAAGAAGCTAGATTAAAAAAAAAAAAACTTGTACAAATCATGGGAGCAAGGGCTTCAAAAATAAAAAAATGAGTGAAAGTCTTAGAAGAATAATGTAAGGAGGATGAGTTGAGGCTAGTAATGAAATGCTGTCCTAGGAGGTGTGCCCACTTCCTGCTTCTAGTACAATGGATCACATTCAAAGCCTAGGGTTCAGAGAAGCAAGTACTTAGCTAAAAACACATTTGGTTGATTTCAAGTAAAAAATAACCCAAAAAGAAAGACAAGAGGCTGACAAAAGCCTCTTGCTCAAAACATGGAGTAGCCCTTATATATTTCTTGTCTAAAGGGTCAGCAGTTGGGTTTCAGTTTAATCTAGTTGGGGACAAAGTTAACCCAGATTACTCCTGGTAAATTGCACCACCTCCTGACTCGATACAGTCTTAGTTGGTGGAATGGAGTGGGGATGGAGAAGTTAACTCAAATGGCTTCAAATTGAGGTGGAAAGGATAATTCAAACTAATTTCAGCTCCACGACAGTCTTAGTCAACAAGAAATGAGCCATCATCCCTCCTTCCCTCTGTAGCTGAGGGTAAGAGGATGTAAGAAAAGATCGTTCTAATTGTTCATTCAACTTAACAAGCATTTATTTAACTGCTTGTCTTGTGTTAGGTTCTGTGATAATTACTGGCAATGCAAAGACAAAACTGAAATCAATCCATGCATTCAAATAGCTTATATTCTACCAGGGAAATATATTTATCTGTAACCAAATAAATTTCAATATACATGATTTCTTTTGAAAGACTAGATCTCCTCATCTCTCCTAGGCTGGAAATGTAGCAGCACCTCATGATCTTCTCCGTTTCATTCATCCTTAGGCATCCCCTTCCATTGACCTCAGCATATTAATTCCAATTAATGCAGACATCCTCATCAGTTTAGCCCCCTGTAACTCAGAGTGCCTGAGATCAAGTGATGCACCAGTATCTGCCTCAGCATCTCTGATAGTGTGGATTATAGACAGGAGCGACTGCTGTTAGCTCATATAGGACAGTTTGAGAAGGAAGAAAACACTAAAAACTAGGGGGAGAAAGAAGGAAAGGTTTCATGGCATGTGAGAAGGGGAACAATCTATCCAACACAAATTTGAACCAATCACAAGTAAGATGATTTGGTTGAAATGTAGGGCATGAAGGGGAAGCATGTAAAATAAGTCTAGAAATGTAGGCTGAAGGCACAATATGATAGGCTTTTAAATATCAAGCTGAGGATGTATATTTTATCCTAGAAGTGGAAAGGATTTTGAACAATCTTTACTAACTTCTTAATAATTTGTATTTCTTCCATATGTGTGTATATATGTATGTTTATATAGATGATGTGTGTGTGTGTGTGTGTGTGTGTGTAATCAAAAACTAAAGCAGAGATATTTGATGTGAGGACTTAAAATCCCTTGTGCACCAGTTGATTCTATTCTTTCTTATCCTATTGGCATTGCTCTAGACCACTAACAAAGCACATATCAAAATACTTGAAGGTTTCAACTCACAATCAGAACATTGACAGTTAAGAAACAGATGGACATAGTTTTATTGGAAGCCCTTCTCTCCAAATCCTACCTGATATACAAAGTCCTCCTCCTTATACCCTACCCCCTCTCCCAAGCTTTCTCTTACTATTCTACCATATTTGAGCCAAACCCAATTCAGGGACTCTTGGGAGCCTGGTCTGACTGGCATAAGGGGAAAAGCTGAAGAGTTATAAATTGTAGGCAGATCATAAAGTTATTGATGGGCCTCTGAGTTTCTCTTCATGGATGGTTATTGCAACAATGATGTTATGTCTTCAGCATGTGGTATTGAGAATCCCAAGGCTTGGGAGTAGTTCTATTTCCCCCCTTTCTTCTTTTAGAATAGATTTTCACGTTAGAGATTCTGTTCATCACCGACTCAACTCTTTTTCTTTTTTAATCTCTGGCCTACTCAATGCTTCTCTGCTATCCAAAGTCAATCTGACTTCTACATCCCACTTCCTCAATTTATCCATCAATCAACAATATTAATTAAGTACATACTATGTGCCTGGCACTATGCTAAGACACTGGAGATGCAAAGACAAAAATATATGAAATAGTCCCTGACCTCAAGGAGCTTACATTCTAATAGAGGAGACCGTAGGTACATAGATGTCAGGATATACAAGACATATACAAATCAAACGTGAGGTAATCTCAGAGTAAAGGCATTGGGAAGTGCAAAGACTAGCCAGGATTTCCTGCAGTAGGTAGCACCAGAGTTGAGTTTTGAAGAAAACCCAGGATTCTAGGAGTACAAGGAATGAAGGGAGAATGTTTCAGGTATAGGGAACAATCAGGAGGAACAGTACAGAGATGGCAAATAGAGGTCTCCCCTGAGTATCCCAGTCCAAGGCCAACTTCCTTGAGTCTGAATGTTAATGGTTAAACTATTTTATCACTATTTAGTATTTGGCATATGTGGCATACATGTGAATTCTGGGGTCCCCACAATAGTGCTCTCTTTCCCTCCCCCTGCCCCAACTATAAGCTTCCTAAGAAGAGAGACCCAGTGTGGTTCTTCCTGTCCTCCTCCCCCACTAGACTATGGGCTCCCAAAGGAAAAAAAAAAACTGATTCATTTTTGTCCTATCTCCAGAGTCAAGTAGAGTGCCTGGAACATAGTATCTCTCTGTGTGCTTTTTCACTCAGCAGTGGGCTCAACCATAGGCACTGGAAACTGGGTAGATCCTTAAAGCACCAAGAATTGATCTGACAGGTGAGGAAAGCCTTCTGGGAAGGAGAAGGAACAAATCAGGCAGAAAGATTATCATAGAAACCATGAGGGTTGGCCAAGGCCCAGGGAACTTGTAAGTATGAGATGTTATCAAGTCACTGCCAGCCCAATTGCTTTGGTGCCCTCTGATCTTGTGCCCCTTCAGAATTGCTTATGACTTAATTTTTCCCTTGTGAATAAGTGGCTTCCCAAACATTATCTGTCTCTTCTATGAAGAGGAGGGAAGGGGATTAGAGCACAGGCAGTAGATGCAAGATCCAGAAGAAACCAAAGGGTTGGATTTCCAAGGCTAGTGACCCTGAGTGCATCAGAGTCCTTTGGGTCAGCAAGGGGAAGGCACTGACCCAAGCCTTGAAGAACTGAGGGAGGAGAAAAAAATTCTGAAATACTCCTCTCCACTACACAAAAATCCACTTTTGATTTGTGCCTATTTATAAGGAAACCAGCTCCCTGGAGCCATTTCTTACATTTTCTATATCCAATTTGTTGCCAAGTCCTATCAATTTTTCTTCCATGATATTCTCTTATCTTACCTCTCCCTTCTCTCTTCCCACTGCACAGACATTCATTTTCACCTACCTATGGATATAACCTCTTAACTATCTCCCTGACTCAGGACTTTCCCTTCTCTATCAATCTTTTATACACTGCTGAAGTAATCTTAAGGATGACCACCTCACCCCCATACTTAGAAAACTTCCATGATTCGCTCCCAAATGTTGACCACATCAAATACAAGCTCTTCATACATGCAATCAAGGCCTTCTACAATCTGGTCCTAACCTATGTTTCCATTTTTACCTTGGACTACTCCTTGCCTATTGACCTTCCAGCCATTCACAGTCTCCACCCTTGCTTTCCTCTGTCTTTTATTTCTTTGGATTTTTGTAGGCTGTCCTCCATACCTGGACAAGACTTATTCATTTCAAATATTAAACTTCTTCAGGGCTCACCTTGGGTACAACCTATCCTATGAAGGCTTCCTTCTCTAATTTCTTGGGTCATTCTGTTTCAACTTTTCTTTCAACTTTATTCTACCTTAGATATACACATACATATACATACATACATATGTATATATATATATATATATATATAATATATATATATATATTTATATAGTGTCTTAACCTACTGTTTAATGGGAGTAGGTACTGAATCATTTTTTTTGTCTTTGCCTCCCAAGGAGATCAAGGCCTTACCAATTCTTGGTATTTAGTAATTTTAAAAATTGGATTGAATCTTCCTTTCTCTTCTAGAATGCAGCCAACACAGGATGGGGCACACATTTGGGCTCATTCAAGGATGGTGGAATTGTATTAATGTTTGGCCACACTGATACACAAGGAAACACAATATGCATATCCACAATATGCACAATATGCAAGAAAGTCAACTAGGTTCTGGAACAGTTGTGGGATAGTTTCTGGGGCTTTCTGGTCCAGGGAGGCAATGTCATACAATGGGGAAAAAAAACCACTGAATTGGGGTCAAAAGAGCAGAATTCAAATACCAGTCTTGTCTTTAATATTTGAGTGAATTTGGTAAGTCATTGAACCTCTCTGGGTCTCAGTTTTCTCATTTGTAAAATAAAAGGGTTGGACCAGAAGACAACCTAAGATCCCATACAGTCCTAGATTGATGATCTCTGTTTGTAAAGGAGCAGGTGATGGGCTTTTCAAATACCCACCCACACAGACACACATTTCATGAGACACCAGGGCCATGTGCCCTTAAGATGTATGGGTTTTAGAGCAAAGGAAAGAAGGAAAGGAGGAAAGGATAATGAATGTTCTATCCCTCCAACTTCCATATAAAGCCACTCAGAGCTTACAAGAATAGCACACTCCTCTCCCCAGTCAGTTTATTGCAACAATCCTTTCTTGAGCACATACTATGTGCAGAGGACTGTGTAGGGGTCTGAAAAAGCAATAAATGAGAAATTATCTCTAACCTTTGAGGAAAATGACAGTCTAATGGTAGAGAGTGGGAAGAGAAGATAACAATAGAAATTTATATAGGCTATACGATTTTCAAAGCATTTTGTACGTCTATAAATTCATACAAATTTCTATCATACAAAAATGCTAAGTCCATGTCTTTCTCCCTATCAACTGTAAATTCCTTTGAAGCAGGATTTAGGTGATAGCTTTTTTTGCATACATTAACACCTAACACAATACCTTACAATAATCATGATAATATCAACAATTTCTATAGTATTTTAAGGTTAACAAAGCACTTTTATTACCTCATTTTACCTTACAACCACTTTGGGAAGCAGACACTATTATTATGCTTATTTTACAGGTGAGGAAACAGAGGCAGACAGCACTGTAGTTACTTGCCTAGGATTAGAGAATTAGTGTCTGGTGTCAGATTTGAACTCAGAACTTTCTGACTCTCAAGTCTAGCATTCTATCCACTGTACCACCCAGTTGTACCCTTATTCATTAGGAGAGTAATTTTATTGAACTAAAATTAAATTGATCCTCATAACTACTCCATGACAGAGAAAAGGAAGAATAATCCCCATTTTACATAAGGAAAGAAACTGGAGACCAGAGGAAAGAAATGACTTGACCAAGGTTACACAGTGAAAAAGCAGCAAGTTGAGGGATTGAACCCAAGGTGATAGAACACCATCATTCTTTGCACTCAATTATTCTACCTCTCAAGGTGAATCGAGTTGGGGAGAGGGAGCAAACAGAAAGAGGACAGAGAAAGCCAATGCAGTTTTAGGTTTCATTAAGATAGGAAGGTGACAAAAGGCTATAAAATTGTGCATCCCTTGACCCAATAATGTCTCTGTTAGGTCTGTATCCCAAAGATATTGAAGAAAAGTTAAAAGAATCTATATGCCCAAAAATGTTGATAGCAGCTCTTTTTATGGTGGCATGGTTCTATATTGCCCATCAGTTGGGGAATGGCTTAACAAATTGTGGTATATGATTGTGAACGAATACTATTGTGCTATAAGAAATGATGGTAGGGTTCAGAAAAACCTGGGAAGATATATGAATTGGAACAAAGTGAAGAGAGCAGAACCAGGAGAACATGGTATACAGTAACAATACTGTAACCATGATCAACTGTGAAAGACTTAGCTACTCTGATCATATGACAAGTCCTTTGGAAACAGCTATTTATCTCCAGAGAGAAAACTAATAAACTCTGAGTACAGATTGAATATTTTTTTCACTTTCTTTATTTTTCTTGTTTGTTTTACAAAATGGCTAATATGGGAATATGTTCTGCATCACTCCACATGTATAGATATCATATAGCTTGCCTTTTCAATGACTAGAAAGTGTTTTGAGGGAGGGAAAGAATTTGGAACTCAAAATTTTTAAATGAATATTAAAAAAAGATAAAGGAGGATGGAGATTAAAAGAAAAAAAAAGAAAGACTAGATAATATAGCCATATTTTCTGCCCAGATCAAAACACATTTTAGTTTAGGGGTGTCACATTTTAGGAAGAGTATTGGCAAATTGGAAAATGCCAGAGGAAGGTAACCAAAATGGTGAAAGACCTTGACATTATTGTTTCTAGAGCTTTAGACTAAAGAAGAGAAGATTCAGGGGAATATGATCATTGCCTTCAAGTATTTGAAACAGTGGAAGAGGGATTACTCTGGTTCTGCTGAGAGTTAGAAAAGAGAGACAGAGACAGGGAGGGGGAGAAAGAGACAGAGAGAGACAGAGACTGAGAGAAAAATGAGATAGAGAGAGAGGAATATAAGTATATAGATTAGTAGGTAGGTTGGTAATTAAATGCTTAATATGTACCAGGAATTGAAGTAAGGATACATATATATATATATATACACACACACGTATATGTGGTATGTATATATGTATAAATGTGTATGTGTATATATATACATATATATATACATATACACACACACACATATATATATATACATGTATGTATATATGGGTTAATGATATACATATAAACAAACAGGACAGTGCTTATCTTTAAGGACCTTGTTCTAATGGGGAAAGACAGCTTATAAAGGGGAGCAGTAGAAAGCAGGAGATTTGGTTGTGGGAGAAGTGAATCTCTAGGGACAAAGTGTCTGGAAAGGAATAGGGTGTGAGAGTGAGTTAAATTGGGAGTGAAGTGGCTATGGTTGAAGTGATCCAAATGAGGTAATCAGGATTCAGGAGAGTATGACTCAGGATGGAGGTGCCTCTAGAAATGCCTAATAGGTAGGAATGGCTCAAAATGGAATGATCAGTTTTGGGAAGTTGTATTGACCCTTCACAAGAGGTCTTTGAATGAAGGCTAGGTTGCTACTTGTTGGAGATGGAGTTAAGAAGTTGTTCATGGGGGGTGGAGACAAGATGGTGGAGTAGAAACAGCACTTCCATGGTGCTCCAGCCCATACCACTTCAAAATCATGTAAAAGGGGGACTATGAAGAACCTCTTGAGCCCAGCACCCACAGAACAAAACAGAGAAGCTAACCTCCTGCTGAGGACAGCCCAGCAGCCCAGCAGGGAAAAGCCAGTGCAGCGTTGCTGGGAGCCAACAGCACTGCACTCTGGGAGCCCAGCCCAGGACCTCTTGAGTTGAAGGTTTTTGCCCCAGGGTGGCCAGTCCAGCAGCTAGCTGGAGGGACCCCAGAACACCAGCAGCTGTGACTTTTCCAGAATTTCCAACACAAAGTGAGAGGTTAGTGCCCTATGCACTTTGGGATCAGTTTTTGGGAGCTAGTCAGCTTCTTCCCCTGGGGGCTAGAAGCCTCTGAGGAGCCGTGGCACAGACTTCATTTTGCAGCTTCAGTTGCAGCTTCAGCTCCTGGCCTGCGAGTTAAACTGTAGGGGAATCTGGCAATCAGTCTGAAGGATAATCACTCTTGCTATAACCTCCCTGGATCTGGATTGTGGTCTGGGGTAGAGGTCTTGGGGTGCCTACCCAGCTTGCCAGAGTGTGGGGGGCTTTCAGGGAGGACACCCAACTAATACCTCCAGAAGTTGAGAAGACCCCAACATTTGGGACGGAAGTTCCCCTGGCTGGTGGCAGAGTCCTACTGTGGCAACAAGCCTAAAAGTCAAGTAATTAAGTGGCAACATGCCTAGGCAAAGGAAACAAGATAAACAGAAAAATTCAACATTAGACTCCTATTTGGGGGGCAAAGAGGATCGAAGCATGGAACAGGAGGAGGACTGTGAGGTCAGACCTCCTGCACCAAAAGCCCCAAATGAAAATATGAGCGGGTTACAAGCCATAGAGGACCTTAAGAAGGATCTTAAAAACCAAATAAGAGAAGTGGAGGAAAAATTGGGAAGAGAAATGAGAAGGATGCAGGAAAAATATAAAATGAGAGACAACAGCCTGACTGAGGAAAATAACATCTTAAAAATAGATTAACTCAAGTGGCAAAAGAGGTTCAAAAAGGAAATGAGGAGAAGAATGCCTTAAAAAGCCAAATTTGCCAGAGGGAAAAGGAATTTCGAAAGTTCACTGAGGAGAATCATTGCTTCAGAATTATATTGGAGCAAATGGAAGCTAGTGACTTTATGAGAAATCAAGATGCTGTGAAACAGATCCAAACAAATGAAAGAATAGAAAGAAACAACAAACAAATAGAAACAAATGAAAGAAAGAAATATCTCATGGGAAAAATCACTGACCTGGAAAATAGATCCAGGAGAGATAATTTAAAGATTATTGGACTACCTGAAAGCCATGATCAAAGAAAGAACCTAGAAATGATCCTTCAAGAAATTCTCAAGGATAATTGCCCTGATGTTTTAGACCCAGAGGGAAAAATAGGGGTTGAAAGAATCCATAGATCACCTCCTGAAAAAGATCCCAAAAAGATCCCAAAAAACTCCCAGGAATATTATAGCCAGGTTCCAGAATCCCCAGATCAAGGAGAAAATACTACAGGCAGCCAGGAAGAAACAATTACAATATTGTGGAAACACAATCAGAATAGCACAGAACCTGGCAGCTTCTACACTGAGGGATAGAAGGGCATGGACTATGATATTCCGGAGGGCAAAGGACCTGGGATTAAAACCAACAATCACCTACCCAGCAAGACTGAGTATCTTGTTTCCAAAGAAAATATGGTCATTCATTGGAATAGATGAGTTTCAAGCATTCTTGAGGAGAAAACCAGAGTTGAATAGAAAATTTGACATTCAGATACAAGAAGCAAGAAATATTTGAGAAGGTAATCAAGGAAAAGAAATCAAAAGGAACTTATCAAAGTTGAACTATTTACATTCCTACATGAAAAAACAACAACTGTGACTGATGAAACCTTTCTCACTATGAAAATAATTGAAGAAGGGTATATGGGCATACGAATACATATGTGAATGTGTGTATATATGTTTACAGGTATACATGGATAGAGGCACAGGTCGAATTTGGTGGGAAGGGATGCTACTTAAGAGGTGCAGTTAAGAGAGAGGAATGTGGCAAGAGGAGATGGGGAGAGACAGGGTAGGGTAAACTATCTCATATAGAAGAGGCAAGGGGAAGTAGTTGCAGGGGTAGGGAAGAACAGGAAGGCAAAAAGGCAAAACCATATTCTCATTGAGTTTGGTTCAGGGAGAGAATGACATACATACTAAATGGGATATCTCACCCTGCAGGAGAGCAGGGGGGAGGGGGATGAGAGAGGGGAGTATGGAGGGGAGGGCATGCTGGGGGGAGGGGAGGTTGGAGGCACCCACTCTTGAAGAGGGACAGGATTAAAGTAGGGAATGGACCAGGTGGGGGGTGCGATGGGTGGGAGGGAAATATAAGCAGTCTTTTATGATATATCTACTATGGTAATGTTTTGCACAGCTATACATGTACAACATATACTGAATTGCTTATCTTCTCAGCGGAAGTGTGTGACAAGGGAGGAAGGGAATGGATCTAGGATTTGAAGTTTAAAATTAAATGTTTCAAATATATATAAATACTATTATTAATACTATTTTGCATGTAACTGGGAGATAAGATGTGCAGGCATTGGGGCACAGAGATTCACCTTGCCCTAATGGAAAAGTCAAGGGAGGTATGGGAGAAGATATGGGAGAGAGCAGATTGGATGAAGGGATATCCTGTGGGACTGCTATTCTGGGGTGGTGGGTAGGGGAAAATGGGGGGGAAATTGTAACTCAAAATCTGGAGGAAATGAATGATGTAAACCAGAAGTTAATAAAGCATTTGGGGATAAGAAAGAAAAAAAGAAGTTGTTCATTCAGGTATGAGTTAGACAAGGCACCTTCTGAGTTTTCTGTCAATTCTAAGATTCTGGGATTCTATGAGACTACTTCTTTAGAGCACTCTGGGCTTGATCCACACTGATTTCTAGGGGATGAGACCAATGGACCTGGAACAGCAAGAGGCTATACTGGAAAGAACAAACACAAGTTTCCAAAACTTCAAGATTTCTTAATATTTCCCTGTGCATCAAATTCACTGAAAGAACAGCAGACCTTTTCCTCATTGGCAGGATCTAGCCAGAGGATGGTTTGTACCCACTTCCATTGAAGGTCCAATGAAGAAAAGAAGTTAGTTACTCCTGAAGACTCCCATAGAAAAGAGAAACCAATTTTCTTGCCCACCTAAGAACAGTAACTTCTTGACAAGAAATTATAGGTATCAATTTTGATTGGAGAAAATTAAAGTCCTCAAGAAACAGAATAAATGCTAATCCTTGGGTTCTAACGCTCAAATTTAAATTGGTTCTTTATTATCTAGAGTACTGTGTATTATTTCAGTAAGTACATTTGTTACAAGTCATGCTGGAAAATGCAAACTTTCCCTGAATGATAATTGCCATGCTATGCCTTGTTAAAGTTCTATTCTTTCATTTTTCATGGAGATAAGGAAAATCTCCTGTGATGTCAGAATAAAATAAAAGAAACCTGAAAAAAGAAGGAGGAGGAGAAGGAGGAGGAGGAGGAGGAGGAGGAGGAGGAGGAGGAGGAGGAGGAGGAGAACAAGAAGAACAAGAAGTAGGAGAAGAAGAAAAAGGAGAACAAGAATAAGAACAAGAACAAGAACAAGAACAAGTACAAGAAGGAAAGAAGAACTACTCATTTATTCAGAGACTGATTATCTAGTTTACAGATTATCCTGCCATCTGGTTTCTCCTCTTTTTATCCCTGCATCTTGTTTTCTGATTATTAGTTTCTTCCCAAGAGAGTTAGTAACAACAGCAGGAAATGAAGGAACTGATGTTCAAAAGGAATCTTAAAGCTCTAGTTGAAACCCTCATGCAATGTAGAAATATCTAATTTGCTGCATTCCATGATAGATGGTCATGAACTCTTCGCTTGAAAGCCCTCAGTGAAAGGGAATTCGCTTTCTTGAAAATAATCTATTCCTTTATTGGATAGCTCATCTATCTATCTATCTATCTATCTATCTATCTATCTATCTATCTATCTACTATCTAATTTGTTCATTTCCAAATGAAGTATGCCTCCCTGTAACTTCATATTATCTCAGATATTGTAGAAAAGACCTAAGACATCATTCAGTATTCCATATACTTACATAAGAAACCCCTTTAAAACACTTTCAACAATTGGCCATTCATTCTTTGCTTGAAGATTTCCAGTGAAAGAAAGCTCACTAACTCCCAAGGGAGTCCATTCTACTTTTGGTCAACTCTAGTCATTAAGAGAGGTTGCACTTGGTTTCTGAGGATCTATTCTGGGATGAATTGCTTGGGGTGAGAAGTCTGATGTCTGAGGCTAAGGTTTTAGATAGCATCCTGAAAACTGTGGGGCTACACAGTAATTAAGGAGGGCTGAGGAATTGTTGATTTTTCTGCCCAGGCTCTTAAGGAATGAAGGAAGACCTAAATTCCCCATACACACATTCACACACACACACACACACACACACACACACTATATAATATATATATATTATATGTATATTATATATTATATATATATGGATTTTTCTTTTCCTCTAGGCAGCATGCTATTTGAGAGACTGACTTCCATTAACAGTGACTCCCTTGATGTTAATGAATCCAGAAAGTTTAAGGAAGACACAATTAAAGGAAGAAATGCTCTTCTATTTAGAGAGGGTTCTACTTAGAGGAAAAAATAAAAGACTTGCAGCATTTTTTCATGACTATATATAGTCTGGGTCTTTTCCTTTGAAAATTTCCCACTCATATCTTTGACCATTTGTCAGTGGGAATGGCTTTTATTTATAAATTTGAATCAGCTCCTGTTACAACTTGTAAATGAGTCCATTATTAGAGAAATTTACAAATATTTTTTTCTAGCTAATTGTTTCTCTTTTAATCTGAACTTTATTGGAATTGCTTGTGCAAAAACTTTAAATTTTATTTTATTAAAATTATCAATTTTGGGGGCGGAGCCAAGATGGCGGAGTAGAAACAGCTCATCCAAGCCACTCTGCCCCCACATTCCCCCCAAACGATGTAAAAGGGGACCCTGAACAACTTCTGGAGCCCCAGCACCCACAGAACGACACAAAGAAGCTAAACTCCCACTGAGGACAGCCCAGCAGCCCTGCAGGAAGGACCGGCCCAGTGGTCTGGGACCTGGCATCGTGCAGAGCACAGAGTGCAGGAGCCGAGCCGAGCTGAGCCCAGGTCCGCATGAGCCGAGGTTTTATCCCCAGGGCGGCAGGGCCAGCAGCCAGCTGGAGGAACCCCAGAACACCAGGAGCTGTGGCTACTCCAGAATTATCAACATAGACTTGCCTGGGACAAAGTAAGAGGTTAGTGTCCTATGGACTTTGGGACTGGTATTAGGGAATGCGTCCGCTCCCTCCCCTGGGGGCTAGAAGCCACTGAGGAGACACGCCATTTTGTAGTTTTAAGAGGCAGCGCCCGCTCCCATCCTGCAAATTTGTAGGGAGATCCAGCGATCAGTCTTGGGGGGTAATCGCTCTTGCTTTAACCTCCCTGGATCAGGATTGTGATCTAGGGTGGAAGTCGTGGGTGGGTTTACAGCTTGCCAGAAACAGAAGTTGCCCCCCACACGTTCGGGACGAAAATTCCTCTATCTGGCCTTAAAGCCATAGTGTGGCAACAAGCCCAAAAGTCAAGTAATTAAGTGGCAACATGCCAAGGCAAAGGAAACAGAAAAATGCAACCCTAGACTCCTATTTTGGGGGCATAGAGCAGGAAAAGGACTATGAGGTCAGAAGTCCTGCTCCAAAAGCCCCAGGGGAAAACATGAGCGGGTTGCAGGCCATAGAGGACCTTAAGAAGGACTTTAAAAATCAAATAAGAGAAGTGGAGGAAAAATTGGAAAGAGAAATGAGAAGGATGCAGGAAAAGTATGAAATGAGGGTCAACAGCCTGACTGAGGAAAACAACACCTTAAAAAATAGACTACCTCAAATGGCAAAGGAGGCCCAAAAGGGCAATGAGGAGAAGAATGCCTTAAAAAGTCGAATTTGCCAGATGGAAAAAGAATCTCAAAAGTTCACTGAGGAGATTCATTCCTTCAGAGTTAGACTGGAGCAAATGGAAGCTAATGACTTTATGAGAAATCAAAATGCTGTTAAGCAGATCCAAACAAATGAAAGATTAGAAGGCAATGTGAAATATCTCATGGGAAAAACCACTGACCTGGAAAATAGATCCAGGAGAGACAATTTAAAAGTTATTGGACTACCTGAAAGCCATGATCAAGGAAAGAACCTAGAAATCACCCTTCAAGAAATTCTCAAGGAAAACTGCCCTGATGTTTTAGATCCAGAGGGCAAAATAGAGGTTGAAAGAATCCACCGATCACCTCCTGAAAAAGACCCCAAAAGAAAACTCCCAGGAATATTATAGCCAGGTTCCAGAATCCCCAGATCAAGGAGAAAATACTCCAAGCAGCCAGGAAGAAACAATTTCAATATTGTGGAAACACAATCAGAATAGCCAAGGACCTGGCAGCTTCTACACTGAGGGATCGAAGGGCATGGAATATGATATTCCAGAGGGCAAAAGAACTGGGAATGAACCCAAGGGTCACCTACCCAGCAAAACTGAGTATTTTGTTTCAGGGGAAAATATGGTCATTCAGTGGAATAGAGAACTTTCAAGCATTCTTGAGGAAAAAACCAGAATTGAATAGAAAATTTGACACCCAGATACAAGAAGGAAGAGATGCCTGAGAAGGTAATCAGGGAAAAGAAATCAAAAGGAACTTATCAAAGTTGAACTATTTACATTCCTATATGGAAAAGCAATAACTATGACTGATGATATCTTTCTCACTATGAAAATAATGGAAGAAGGGTGTGTGGTCATATGAATACATATGTGAATGTGTGTGTATATGGTTACAGTTATATATGGATAGAGGGCATAAGTTGAATTTGTTGGGAAGGGAGAATACTCAAGGGATGAAATTATGAGGTGAGAGAGGAAAGTGGCAAGAGGAGATGGGGAGAGACAGGGTAGTGTAAACTATCCCATGCAGAAGAAGCAAGGGGAAGTGGTTGCAAAAGAGGGGAGAATAAGGAAGGCTAAAAAGGCAAAACCACATTCACATTGAATTTGGTTCAGGGAGAAAATGACATACATACTAAATGGGATATCTCAACCTGCAGCAGGATAGGGGGAAGGGGGATGAGAGGAGGGATGATGGATGGGAGGGCATCCTTGGGGTGAGGGGAGGTTGGAAGTACCCACTATAAAAGAAGGACAGGATCATGTAGGGAATGGACCAGGTGGGGGGTGGGATGAGTGGGAGGGAATTATAAGCAGCCTTGTACAATATATCTACTATGATAATGTTTTGCATAGCTAGACATGTACAACATATACTGAATTACTTATCTCCCAAGAGGGAATGGGTGACAAGGGAGGAAGGAAATGGATCTGAAATTTGAGGTCGTAACATTAAATGTTTCAAATATATATAAATACTATTATTAATACTCTTTTGCTTGTAATAGGGAGATAAGATGTGCAGGCATTGGGATGCAAAGACTCACCCTCCTCTAATGGAAAAGTCGATGGGGGTATGGGAGAAGGTAGGGGAGAGAGCAGATTGGAGGAAGCGATATCTTGTGGGATTACTGTTCTGGGAGGTTGGGTAGGGGAATAATGGGGGGAAAATGATTGTAACTCAAAATCTGGCGGAAATGAATGATGTAAAACAGAAGTTAATAAAGCATTTGTTTAAAAAAAATAAAAAAAAATATTTTAAAAAAATCAAGAAAAAAAAATTATCAATTTTATCTCATATGATTCTATCTTTTTTTTTATTGTGACCTTTTCTTCTATCTATGGATTTGATGGTTATTTTTTCCATATTCATTTTATGATGTGACCTTTTTGTCTAAGTCATATAAAGTAATTCTGAGGTTCTACTTTACACCTATCAGTTTAGCAAAGATGGCAAAAAGGGAAAACAACAAATTTTGGAGGGGTTGCAGAAAACAGACACATCAATATACTATCAGTGTACCCATGAATGGGTGAAGTCATTCTGGAAAGCAATTTGGAATTTTACACAAAAAAGTAATTAAGTAGTACCTGCTTTTTGACACACATATACCACTTCTAGGCCTTTATCCATAAAAGAACCAAGAAAGTGAAAATAGCCTTATATATATATATACAAAAATATTTATCACATCATTTTGTTCTGGGAAAAAAGTGGAAGCTAAAGTGATGCCCATTAAGTAAGGAATGCCTGAATAGACTTGTATATGAATGTGATACTCTTTTGTGGTAAGAAATGAGAAAATACATGATTTCAAGGAGACATGGAAATACTTGTAGGAATTGATACAGAGTGAAGTTGAGAGAACTAGGAGAATAATTTATACTATAACATCAAAACTACAAAAATGGGGAAATTTGAAGACATTTATTAACTGATAAAAAATGAAAAAAGCATGGGGTGGCTAGGTGGCACAGTGAGTAAGAGTGCTGGCCTCGGAGTTGGGATGACCCAGGATCGAATCCGGCCTCAGAAAATGAGCACCCACGCATAAATAATGACTAGCCGTGTAACCTTGAGCAAGTTACTTAACCCCAATTGCTTTAAAAAAAATAAACACCCAATTGCCCTCAAGGGGCGGCTAGGTGGCACAGTGAGTAAGAGTGCTGGCCTCGGAGTTTGGATGACCCGAGATCAGATCCGGCCTCAGAAAATGAGCACCCACGCAAAAATCAAATGACTAGCCGTGTAACCTTGAGCAAGTTACTTAACCCCAATTGCTTTAAAAAAAAAAAATAAAATAAAATAAACAAAAAATTTTAAAAAAAGAATGAAAAAAGCAAAACAAGGAAAACAATTTATACAATAGCTACAATACCATAAATTCAAAGAGTTTTGAAAGTTATAGGAACTATGATCAGTGCAATGATCATCATGATTCCAGAGGACCAAAAATTAAACATGCTATCCACCTCATAACAGAGAAGTTGGTGGATTTAGGAGATAGAATGAGAATATGTTTTTGAACACAGTCAATGATCAATTTTATTTTGCTTGACTATGGCCATATGAAACAAGAAATTGTTGTTGTTGTTTTTCTTTTTTCCCTAATGAAGTAGGGGGAGGGTCAGGAAAAAAATAGATTTCTGTTGATTAAAAAAAAAAAACTTAAAATAAAGGAGTTGGTGCAGCTGTTTTTCTCATAGATCCAAAGGCAAAAAGAAATATGGTTTTATGGGACAATTGGTCATCTTGTTTTATAGGACTTATGATCAGCATTTGCAAAAGAGATAATGAAGAAAAGTATAACTTGCATTTGCAGATATATATGCCAATATCTGTTGCAAATATTTAGGGTGTAGAGGAATTTTACAGAGAATTTGATGAGATCTTCTAAATTAAATAAAATATTTTTAATACTCAATGAATTCAATACAAAAGTAGGGCAGGGAGATGGAGAGCAAAAGTAAGTTAGAAAGTGTTTCTGGTTCATTAAGAAAGTAAGAAGCTAAAATACATAGAAGCCTCACGTCTATACAACATGGATATTTACTTCAAGAACAGTGTTGAAAGATGTAGGACATAGCAAGTACCAAATACTATTTTTAAATGAAATTGATTTCATCTTAATAGAGAGGAAATGACTCACTACTAATTAGTGAGTCATTTCCATATCAGCTGCATATAATTGACTCGTTAGAACAAAGATCAAAATAAGCACAAAGTCAAAAAGAGGGATAAAAACTAGAAGAATATATAATATTCAATTAAAACAGTTACACTATGACCTCCTTAAATAAGCTAGTGATGTAAAAAATGGGAAATGGATAAAGGAACCAATAGCCATAAGTACTGTGATCATTTCCTATAGCAGTTTAACTGACATAAAGCAGTTTCCATAATGAGATCACAAGCTTAAAAACCACTTCACCTCACCAATTGATTACTTTGCTAAACTAAAAGATATGGCACCCATACTCATTTCATGCATAAAATCACTTATGCAATTTTATAGAAGAAGAAAGTTAAAGGTTGTGAGCAATGTTTTCTCAAAATAGTAATAGGTGATAAAGGGGAATAGTTTTTTTTTTCCAGAAAATGTATCATTACTCTATATTAAGCAAGACTATCCTAAGAGAATAATCATAACTATTAATATTATCAATACTACCACCACTACTAGTACCATTAACATTATTACTATTACTAACACTACTACTGCTGCTGCTTCTACTACTACTACTACTACTACTACTACTACTACTACTACTACTACTACTACTTTGGCCTGATGAAAGCAACATGAAAAGTACCCTCAGTTAATAGTACTATCCAGGACACCATGCCATGGTGGGGAGGCATATGTCACATCATGAGATTGCTGCTGGGGAAGCTGCCATGGCACAAGTTCATCATAGCTCATCCAAACATAGCAAGTGGATCCATATTCTCCAAATCAATTCAATTTAATAAACATGTATTAAGCTCCTATTGTGAGTCAGGCACTGTGCTAAGTACTGGGAATACAAAAAAGAGGCAAGAGTATTCTTGTCCTCAAGGAGCTTACAATCTAATTGGGGGAAGGGGTGGAAGACAATATGCAAACAAATATATGCAAAGGAAGCTACATACAGGATAAATAAGAAATAAAAGAGGTAAAGCATTGGACTTAAGAGGGGTTAGAGAAGTAAGATTTTACAGATTCCTGTAAAAAGTAAGATTTCAGTTGGAACTTAAAAGAAACCAGGGAGGTCAGTAATTGGAGTAGAAGAAAGTATTCCAGGCATGGGGGAGAGTCAGAGAAAAATTCAAGCTGAGAGATAGACTGTCTTTTTTATTTTAATAAATTAATTAATTTTTAGTTTTCAACATTCACTTCTATAAGCTTTTGAGTATTCAATTTTTTCCCTTTCCTCCCTTAGCCCCTCCCCAATATGGTGTGCAATCTGATATAGGCTCTACATATACATTCATATTAAACATTTTCACATTGCTCATGTTGTAAAGAATTAGAACCAATGGGAAGAATCATGAAAAAGAAGAAATAAAACAACAAAAGGGGAAAAAAAAGCAAATAGGCTGCTTTGATGTGCATTCAGACTCCATAGTTTTTTTTTTTTATTTTAGTGACTTTATTTGCATAATTCTAAAATGCTTTCCAAAATGGTCATATTGATTCTTTACTCTTCACAATGTACTAATGTGCCTATATTCCTACAATCCCTTTAAGCATTGACTTTCCCCATTTTTTGTCATCTGTCCTATTTTTATAGTGTGAGGTGAAACTCCAGGATTGTTTTGATTTACAGTATTATTTTTCTTTCTTTCTTTTATTTTTTTGGGGGGGTTATTTTTTATTATTTTTTATTCCATTGTTTTAGTTTAAATCATTCCATTTCCACAAGATATTAAATTACAGATTTTTTCCCATTTTGCCCCTACCCACCACCCCAAAACAGTGATCCCACTGAATATCCCCTCCCCCAATCTACTCTCTCCCATATCTTACCCCATACTCCCAATGACTTTCCAGTAGGATATGGTAGATCTCTATGCCCCAGTGACTGTATATCTTATTTCCAAGCTACATGTAAAATAATAATAATAATAATAGTAATTATTATTATTATTATTATTATAAGTATTATATTTAAACATTTGATTTTAAACCTTTGAATTCCAAAGTTTTTTCCTTACCTCCCTCATCACCCACCCTACTGGGAAGATAAGCAATTCAATATAGGATGTACATGTGTAGTTATGCAAAACATTTCCATATCGTATATATTGTGACTGACTATATTTCCTTCCATCATATCCCACCTCCCACTTTTTCTATTCTGTACTTTGCTCCTGTTCCTTTTCAAAAGTGGATGCTTCCAACTTCCCTCCCCCACCCCAGACTGCCCTCCCTTCCATCATTCCCCCTCTCATCCCCTTCCCCTCCACACTCCTGTAGGGTGAGATACACTATTTAGTGTGTATGTCATTCCCTCCCTAAGCCAAATTCAATGAGAGTAAGGTTGACTCATACTCTTTTGCCTTCCTGTTCTTCCCCTCCATTGTAACAGTTTTCCCTTGCCTCTTTTATATAATTTACCCCATTCTGTAACTCTCCATCTCCTCTCATTATATTTCTCTCTCACCTCTCAATTTCACCTAAGTATCATCCTTTCCTATTCAACTGATCCTATGCCTTCTGTCTATGTATACCTGTACACATAAATACACACACTCACATATGTGTTCATATGCCCATATACTCTCCTATATACATATACATTTCAATTCCCTTCAACTATTCTCATACTTATAAAATTTTCATAAGTTACAATTATCATTTTTCCATTTAGGAATGTAAATAGTTCAACTTTGATAAGTTCCTTATGATTTCTTTTCCCTGTATACCTTCTCAAGCTTCTCTCACTTCTTGTATCTGAATATCAAATTTTCTATTCAACTTTGGTTTTTTTTCCTCAAGAATGCTTGAAAGTCCTCTCTTCCATCAAATGACCATATTTTCCCCTGAAACATGATACTTAATTTAGCTGGGTAGGTGATCCTTGGTTTTAATCCCAGCTCCTTTGATCTCGAGAATGTCATATTCCAAGCCCTTCCATCCCTTAATGTAGAAGCTGCCAGATCCTGGGTTATCTTGATTGTGTTTCCACAGTATTCAAATTGTTTCTTCCTGGCTGCTTGTAATATTTGCTCCTTAATCTGGGAATTCTGGAACCTGGCTATAATATTCCTAGGAGTTTTCTTTTTGGGATCTTTTTCAGGAGGTTATTAGCGGATTTTTTTCAAGCTCCATTTCGTGATCTGGTTCTAAAACATCAGGGCAATTTTCCTCGAGAATTTCTTTTTTAAAATAGCACATATATATAAACATTTGATTTTAAAACTTTGAATTCCAGATTCATTCCCTTCTTTCCTTGTCACCCACCCTTACTGGGAAGATAAGCAATTCAGTATAGGTTATATATGTGTAGCTATGCAAAACATTTCCATATTGGATATATTGTAAAAGACTGACTATATTTCTCTCCCTCCTATCCCACCTCCCACTTTTTCTATTCTCTACATTGATTCTGTCCCTTTTCAAAAGTGAGTGCTTCCAACTACCCTCCCCCCCCAGCCTGCCCTCCCGTCCATCATCCCCCCTCTCATCCCCTTCCTCCCTACTCTCCTGTAGGGTGAGATACCTTATTTAGTGTGTATGTCATTCCCTCCATAAACCAAATTCATTGAGAATAAGGTTGACCCATTCCCTTTTGCCTTCCTGTTCTTCCCCTCCATTGTAGCCATTTTCGCTTGCCTCTTCTGTATGAGATAGTTTACCCCATTTTGTCTCTCCCCATTTTCTCTCATTATATTCCTCTCTCACCTCTTAATTTCATCTTTTAAGTATCATCCCTTCCTATTAAATTGGTCCTGTGCCCTCTATCTATGTATACCTGTAAACATATATACAGACATTCACATATGCATTCACACACCCATATACCTTCCTATATAGAAACATATATAGATGTATACACACACACACACACACACATATACATATATACATATATATATATATATGTGTGTGTGTATATATATATATTTCTATCCCCTTCAACCATTTTCATACTGAGAAAAGTTTCATCAGTTACAATTATCGTTTTTCCATGTACAGATGTAAATAGTTCAACTTTGACAAGTTCCTTATGACTTCTTTACCCTGATTACCTTCTCATGCTTCTCTTGCTTCTTGTATCTGAATGTCAAATTTTCTATGCAACTCGGGTTTTTTCATCAAGAATGCTTGAAAGTCGGCCCCACTCAGTTCGACCTCTGCTGCAGCCGCCCGAGAGAGACACTAGAGAAGGCAGCAGTAAGCCGAGCCCTTGCCTCCCACCACTTGGTCCCTTCTTCCGCTGCCACTGCCCCAGCCGCTCCTAAGATGTTCGCCTGCGCCAAGCTCGCCTGCTTCCCGGCTCTGATCCGTGCTGGATCCAGAATTGTATACAGACCAATTTCTGCAGCAGTGTTGTCTCGACCAGAGGTCAGGACTGGAGAGAGCAACACAGTATCTCATGGGGCCCAGAACAGGGTGTCTTAGCTAGCACTAAGGGAGTTCTAGACCAGTGCTATCAGCAGAGACCTTGACATTGCTGCCAAATTTATTGGTGCAGGTGCTGCCACAGTAGGAGTGGCCGGTTCTGGTGCTGGTATTGGAACTGTCTTTGGTAGTCTGATTATTGGTTATGCCAGAAACCCTTCACTGAAGCAGCAGCTGTTCTCATATGCTATCCTGGGATTCGCCTTGTCTGAAGCTATGGGTCTCTTTTGTTTGATGGTTGCTTTATTGATCTTGTTTGCCATGTAATTAATTTCAGCTTGAAATGCTGACATTTAATACAAATTACGGATGTAATTCTGTGTATCTTACTGTGGCTCCGAAAACTGTTGTGTTGGTGTCATGGAAATGTACATTATTTCCAAAGTCATTTCATTAAAGATGATAACTTTAAAAAAAAAAAAAGAATGCTTGAAAGTCCTCTATTCCATTGAATGACCATATTTTCCCCTGAAACATGATACTCAGTTTTGCTGGGTAGGTGATCCTTGGTTTTAATCCCAGCTCCTTTCATCTCCAGAATATATTCCAAGCCTTTCCATCCCTCAGGGTAGATGCTGCTAGATCCGGTGTTAACCTGATTGTGTTTCCACAGTGTTCAAATTGTTTCTTCCTGGCTGCCTGTGATATTTTCTCCTTGATCTGGGAATTCCAGAACCTGGCTATAATATTCCTAGGAATTTTCTTTTTGGGTTCTTTTTCAGCAGGTTTCCACTGTTTTCCACTGTTTTCAGTGGATTGTTTCAACCTTGATTTTTCCCTCTGGTTCTAAAACATCAGGGCGATTTTCCTTGAGAATTTCTTGAAGGATGATTTCTAGGTTCTTTTTCTGATCATGGCTTTCAGGTAGTGCAATAATTTTAAAATTATCTCTCCTGAATCTATTTTCCAGGTCAGTGGTTTTCCCAATGAGATATTTCACATTGCCTTCTATTTTTTATTTGTTTGTATCTGTTTATTAGTATCTTGATTTCTCATAAAGTCACTAGCTTCCATATCTAATTGTGAAGGAATAATTCTCTTCAGTGAGCTTTTGAGATTCTATTTCCATCTGGCAAATTCAGCTTTTTAAGGTGTTGCCTTTTGGAGCCTCTTTTGCCATTTGTTAGTCTGTTTTAAGGTAATATTTTCTTCAGTCAGGTTGTTGACTCTCATTTTATAATTTTCTGGCATCATTCTCAATTCTCTTCCCAATTTTTCCTCCACTTATCCTATTTAGTTTTCAAAATCCTTCTTAGGGTCATCTATGACCTGTAACCAGCTCATATTTTTATTGGAAGCTTTTGGTGCAGGAGTTCTGACTTCACTGTCTTCCTCCTGTTCCATCCTTTGATCCTTTTTCTCCCCCCAAAATTAATCCAAAGTCAGACCACTGTGCTTCCCTTGCTTCCTTCTTTTGCTCATGTTGCCCCTCGATTACTTGACTTTTGAGCTTTTTGCCACAGTAGAACTCTGTTTCCAGAGGGGGAAGCTGTGTCCCAGTTGCTGTGGTTTTCTCAACTGCTGGAGCTGTTACTTGGGTGCCTTCTCAGAAGCCTCCACAAGCTCTGGCACACTGGTCACACACCCCAGGACCTCCAGCCCAGACATCAATCCAGACCCAAGCAGGTTAAAGAAAGAGAGATTACCCCTCAGACTGGTTTCTTGGTCCCCCTACAATCTTCTGGCCAGGAGCTCTGAAGCATCCATGTGGCAGTGGCTGCACATCCACTTCTCACTCTGATGGGGCAAAAGCCTAACCACACTCCTGAACTCCTGGGTCCTAAAGTCCACACTGCACTGACCTCTCAGTTTGTCCTTAACCTCTATGGGTTGATAATTCTAGAAACTGCCACAGCTGCTGGTGATCTGAAGTTCCTCCAGCTGGTAGCTGGTAGGGCCTGTCCTGAGGCTATAACCTAGAGGTTGCTCAGGGCTGGGCTCCGCTCCCAACACACTGTGCTGGCCACTTCCTGCCATCCTACTGGGCTATCTTCAGAGGGAGGTTAGCTTCCCTGTGTCATTTTGTGGGTTCTGTAGCTCCAAAGTTTGTTCATAGTCACCTTTTACACGAATTGGAGGAGGTGGGAGTGGGAGCAGATTGAATGTCCTATTTCTACTCTGCCATCTTGACTCCACCCCTCAGACTTCATAGTTGTGAATGTGGATAGCATTTTCCATCATGAGTCTTTTGGAGTTGTCTTAGATGCTTTCATTGCTGAGAAGACGCTAGTCTGTAAAGTTAGTCATTGTATAACGTGACTGTTTCTGTGTATAATGTTCTCCTGTTTGTACTCACTTCACTCAACATCAGTTCATACAAGTCTTTCCAGGTTTTTCTGAACTCTGCCTGCTCATAATTTCTTATAGCACAATAGTATTCTATTACATTCATTCACTATAATGTGTTCAGCTTTTCCACAATTTATGGCCCTCCCCTAGATTTCCAATTTTTGGCCAACACAAAGAGCTGCTATATTCTTGGACATATGTGCCCTTTACCCATTTGTATGACCTCTTTGGAATATAGCCCTAGAAGTATTATTGCTCAATCAAAGTGTATGCAAAGTTTTATAGCCCTTTGGTCATGTTCCAAATTGTTCTCCAGAATGGTCATATCAGTTCACTACTCCACCAAAAATGCATTAGTGTTCCAATTGTCCCACATCTCCAACATTTATCATTTTCCTATTTTGTCATGTTACCCAATCTAATAGGTGTGATGTGGTACCTCAGAGTTGTTTTGATTTGCATTTCTCTAATCAATAGTGATTTAAAGCATTTTATATGCCTATAGATAGCTCTAATTTCTTCTAAAAACTGCCTGTTTATATACTTTGAGCATTTATCAATTAGGGAATGATTTATAGTCTTGTTTTCTATATATTTTAGAAATGAGGCCTTTATCAGAGATACTGGCTATAAAATTGTTTCCCAGCTTTCTGCTTCCCTTCTAATCTTGGTTGCATTAGCTTTGTGCAAAGATTTTTCAATTTAATGTAATCAAAATCATCCATTTTGTATTTTAAAATATTCTTTGTCTCTTGTTTGATCATAAATTCTTCCCTTCTCCATAGATCTGACAGGTAAACTATTCTTTGCTCTCCTACTCTGCTTATATTATCAGCCTTTGTATCTAAATCATGTACCCATTTTGACTTTATCTTGGTATAAGGTGTAAGATATTGGTTTATGCCTAGTTTCTGTCAAGCTCTTTTCCAGTTTTCCCAGCAGGTTTTGTTAAATAGTGAGTTCTTATCCCAGTAGTTGGGTTCTCTTCATTTATCAAACATCAGGTTACTGTGTTCATTGACTACTGTGTCTTGAATACCTTCCTATTCCACTGATTCACCACTCTATTTCTTAGCCAGTACCAAGTGATTTTGATAACTGATGCTTTATAATACAATTTAAGATCTGGTTTGGCTAAGCCACTACCTTTGAATTTCTTTTCATTAATTCCCTTGATATTCTTCCAGATAAATTTTGTTATTATTTTTTCTAGCTCTATGAAATGATTTTTTGGCAATTTGATTGGTGTGGCACTGGAAAAGTAAATTAATTTCTGTACAATGATCATTTTTATTATATTAGCTTGGCCTACCCATGAGCAACTGATATTTTCCCAATTATTTAGATCTGATTTTATATGTATGAAAAGTGTTTTGTAATTGTGTTCACATATTTCCTGGGTTTGAGATGGATTGTCTTGTTTGTGGAACACCAGGAGGCCAGTGTCAGTAGATCAAAGAGTGTATTTTGGAGAGTAAAGTGTAAGAAGACAGGAAAAATAGAAGCAGGCTAGGTTTTGAAGGCCAAACAGAGTATTTTGCATTTGCTCCTGGAAGCAATAGAAAGCCCCTGAAGTTTACTGAGTAGGGAAGGGAGTGATATGATCAGACTTGCATTTGGGGAAAATCACTTTAATGGATGAATGGAGAATAAATTAGAATGGGGAGAGATGTGATGCAGGCAGACCCACCAGCAGGCTATTTCAATAATCTAGGCATTCAGTGATGCATCCCTTAACTGGTGGGGGGCAGGGGGTGGGGGCAGTGTCAGAGGAGGACAGGGCATATTGGAAATATGCAAAGATTAAATTGATAGGGCTTGTCAACAGCTCTTTCAAGCTGTTTTTTGGGGGGTGGAGGGTGTTTAAAACAGTGAGAAATCCTAGATGACACCTAAATTGTGAGCTTGAGGGACTGGGAAGATGATGTTGTCTTCTATACAGTAACAGGGTAGATACGGTCAAGGGAAGGGTTAGGGGGAGAGATAATGAGTTCTGTTTTGGACATTTTGAGTTTAAGATGTTCACTGGGCATCCAGTTTAAGATGTATGAAGAGTAGTTGGACTTGAGAAATCAACAGAGAGAATGGGACAGGAAAAGTAGATTTGAAAATCACTAGCATAGAGATGGTGATTAAATCCAGGACGGCTGATGTAATTGCCAAGTGAAGTAGTAGAGAGAGAAGAGAAGGGGGCCCAGCAGAGAATGCTGAGGCTCACATATGGTTAGAGGGTGGGACCTGGAAGAGAATCCAGCAAAGAAGACAGGGAAGGAGCAATAAGTTGAGAAAAAAAGGTCAAGAGAATGATGTCTTGAAAATGTAAATAGAGGGGCGGCTAGGTGGCGCAGTGAATAGAGCGCTGGCCCTGGAATCAGAAGGACCTGAGTTCGGAGCCGGCCTCCGACACTTAATCCATACAAACAAAAAAAACCTAGCCGTGTAACCTTGGGCAAGTTACTTAACCCCAATTGCCCTAAAGGGGCGGCTAGGTGGCGTAGTGAGTAAGAGCGTCGGCCTCGGAGTGAGTAAGAGCGTCGGCCTCGGAGTTGGGATGACCCGAGATCAGATCCGGCCTCAGAAAATGAGCACCCACGCATAAATAATGACTAGCCGTGTAACCTTGAGCAAGTTACTTAACCCCAATTGCTTTAAAAAAAAAAAAAAGAAAATGTAAATAGAGGAGACTGTCAAGGAGGAGAGAGTGATCATCAGTGTCAAAAGCTGCAGAAAAGTCAAGAAGAGTGAGGAATAAGAAATGTCTATTGGATTTGGCTCTGAAATATAGGATTTATTGTCCACCCTAAGGAAACTGAGGGAATTGAGAAGATTAGGACAGTAAGTAGTTAATTGTGGGAATTGAGTGAACCATACTGACTCTGTCTTGTGGCAATTCTGGAGCTAGCTCAGTTCCCTCTCTATTCAATTATGGGTCTTATCCAATTTCTGTCTCGTGAGAAGACTTCATTAAATTGTGGGAATTGGGGGAAAACCTTATTGCATTATTTGACCCCAGTCCTATATGACTACGAAACTAGACCACTGCTGGCTGACCAGAAACTCAGTCAAATCCAAATATTGATGTGAGACGGTTTTTGTTTTGTTTTTCACAATTATATAATGTAAGCAGCCTTTATATCTTATCTGAAAACTGACCCATACTGATCAGTAAGTTAGTTTCCATGTTCTTTTGATTTCCATGTCCTTCACAGACATTTGAAAGGAGTGGGATACCTCTTTTTCTGAAATGAGGGAATTGCAACTGTTCACCCTCCCCTTCCCAACTTGGAAAGTACCTAATCTTTCCTCAAATTAGAAATCAGACTGCCTAATGTTTTATGGTTTCCTTCTAATTAATTGGTCTTATTTGATTGTTTGACGTGTAAAAGTCCATCTTCCCTGTAGTTGGTCGTCCTGCCCTAAGCTGAAGGAGGTGACTGATCCCAATCTGTTAGGTAATTGGCATGTATTGCTTAATAAATCAAAATGCTGAGAAACTCAGACCTTTGTTTCCTCAATCATTTCATCTTTCATCCACCACAACCCTGCTTACATTTCTGCCCAAGGGCACTCGAAAACGAATTTCGATGAATCCCCCACCCCTCAAAAAATTACAAAATATAATAAATATTTTCAAGATTTTTATTATTATTAAATATTTATAACTAGTTTCTTCATCAATGCCAGTGGAGATACCACATTTGGATTCTGAAATCATTGCCCTCAATGTGTTGCATGAAAAATTTTAAAGAAAGTAAAGATAGGAAAAGTAGGTACACTAGCCAAATTTAAATAGAGGTGGTTCATGCTTATGGTGGCACAATTTTTAGGAAAAATGCCTGAAATTAGCAATTATAATGAATGATTTTTAAAATTACCGACTTTAAAAATTACATACAAAATCACTGTCAAAAAAGACAGTAGGGCAGCTAGGTTTGTGGCTATCTCCATCACCCACTAGGAAATTCTATAGTTAATAAGCCTCTTCCCCTGAAGGGAGGACTACAGTTCTTACTGGCTGCTAAAAGAAGATCTTCATAGCCTTCAATATGTGGAAAGAAGGCTTAGAGTGCTTTTTATCTTCATCTATCAGCTACTCATTCAGTATGCTTTTTTAGCTTTCTATTGTGCCTCATTTATATTCCTCAGGTGAAATGCTGTCTTCTGAGCCAACTGCAACTCAGCCCCCATATATGTGCTGTGATTAATAAGGCTTTCTCCTGCAAGGGAAGTTGTAACTTTCCTCAGTCAGCCTTCCTTGTTAATATCTATAAAGTTTCCTTCAACTCTTATTGATTAGCCTTCTCAGTCTTGGTCAATGTCTATGAAGATCCCTTTAGATTTCCAAATTAGCACTCTTCGACAATGTCCTTCAGTTAGCTGTAACAGAAGATGATAGCCATCTAGGCAGCAATTAGATCTATTCTTTGAAATCTTCTCTGAATTATTTTTTGTTGGTTTTCTCTACTCTTTACTGAACGTTCATTTTTAACTATCATGTCTTCTATTCTTTTCTGAGTCTCTCAACAAAACTGTCATCTAATTTATGGTAGGAAATCTACTTGAATTTTCTTCAGTTCTTTTCATACTCCTTGACTGAAGTCAATATCTCCAGTGCTCTATTTCCTCAAATGTAAAAAAGTGCTAAATAATACTGTGGTGAGAATGTTGTTTTAAATTTACCATACTCATACATACTCAGTTCCAAGCAAATAGCAAAGGCTATTGATTGACCTCTGCCCCACTCCTTTAGGCTCCTCCACACTTTGCTCTGTGGTCCCATAATTCTTCTCTAGGGTCTGCTTGTGCTCCTATCTATCCCTGTAATCCAAGCACTGAATCAAAGGATCCTCAAGTACCCAAAGGCTAATTATCTATGGAGTATTGGAGTATGGTCTAATTCAAATAGTGAAAGGTGGGTAGGTAGATCCAGCTGCCACTGTGTCTCCCAGCCCTTGTCTTTCACTTTCAAAACTACTGCTTTCAAAAATAATGATTATGTATTCTTGTCATCACAGTCATTATTATAATCAGAACCCACACTAGACCATTATCATCAATTACTTTTCCCATCTGTATCAAATCAGGAGTTGTTACAGTTCCCTCAACAATTAATTAATAACATCTGATTTTGTTTAGTACTTAATAATAGATTGTAAAGTGTTTTATAAACATTTCATTTGATCTTTACTACAGCCCAAGGATCAGGCAAAACAAGGATTATTATTTTCCTTTTAGAAATGAAGAAAAAATCTCAGACAAGGAAAGAGACTTGCTTAAGGTCACAGAGCTAGTTATTGGGAGGGGTGGGAGCTTAAAACCTTGTCATCTGCTTACCAGGTCAGTGTTCATCCCACATTTGCCTGTGTATTCTTTTTTTTTTTTTAATCATTGATATATTTTGTTTTTACCTCACTTTCATTTCTGAATATATCTGTTCTACTCCCCTATGTAGCTAATCATCCTTTGTAACAAAGAATAATAAAGATAGAGGGAAAAACAGTTCAGCAAAACTAACCTATACATCAATTGACAGTATATATGTTGTTCCATATATATTGTCCCCCATTCCTTTTTAAATGGATTTTATGGATATCTTTGGTTTCTATATCACCTCAATTCCCCTTGCCCCACCCCCAAACCCATATTTGTCACCCCCCAGCCATCCCTTCTAACAGAGGGTTTTTTTAAGAAAAGAAAGAGCAAAGAGAGAAAACATAATCAAAACTGATTGATACATCCAAAAAGATGATGTAGTGCACAGTGTTCCATACCGAAGGACCCTACATCTCTTCAAAGAGTACAGGGAGAGGTAGAGTTATTTTCTCACTTCTTTTCTTTTGGGTCAATCTAGTGTCTCCTACTTTTGAAAGAGAAAGATGTATATTTTGTTCAGTATCTTTTTTAGGGTCAAGTTTGATTCTCATCATTATGTATCATTCAGTTTTATATCTTGTTTGTTCCTTCCATTTCCATTGTAAATAGTGTATATGTTTTCCTAGTTCAGAGGGGACAATCTGTTGGAGAAGAAGGGCTGGGCAGATAGACAAACTACCATTGGTAAGGATTACTGCCACCTTATCATGTGAAATGAGGGTGAAGGAGGCAATAGTGACAGAAGGCATATGTGTTATATGAGGTGGGGAAGAGGAAAGAAGAAGGAGCTCAAGACGAACGCCCTTACATTTTTATACAAAATATAAGGTAAGATTCTCAGTTGAAAGTGGGGGGGGGGAGGCTAGGGAGGTTTGAGGGAGGATGAAAAGGTTCAAAAAAGCTGCTATAGAGAGAACAGTGAATTGATAATGCAGGTATAAAAGGATTGCCTAGGAGAAGTTGGGGGTTCAAATGAGGTTATGTAACATAAATTTATAGTGGACCCCATTAAAACAGTAGCTTGTTTTTCTTCATCTTCATTCAGTAGTACATGTGTAGAAGCAAAGGAAGTGAACTGTGGAAATGATCTAAGGCTAAGGCTCGCAGAGACAGTGAGATGATAAGAGAGGAGGATAGTTTAGAATTCAATTGGCTCACTAAGGGATACAGATTGGAGGGGGAAAAAGGAGAGAATGGATTTCGAAAGGAAGATGGATGGGGAGAAAATTGAAAGGTCAAGGGATTGAAGGTCATGATGTGGATGAAGGGATGGAAGAAGGAGAGATGAAAAGTTAATAGATTAGGCTTGGATGAGGAATTTCAGACTTATTGAATGGAGCAGTGGTACACTTACGTATAGTGGTAAGATCAAAGGTATGACTATCTTTGTGTGTGGCTAAGGTGAGGTGGAGGAGCAGGCTATGGAAAGTGAATAGACTGGGGAACTGAGTGATTAAAGTGTTTGAGGAAGAATCAACATGTATGTTGAAGTCCCCCACTATATATATAGCCTTTCTTTGACACCCTTGGCATATATGCCTAGCTGTGGGATCTGAGGGTCAAATAATAGGGGCATTGTGGTCACTTTCATATCATAATTTCAAATGCTTGCCAGTATGGTTGACCCAAGTCACAGTTCAGCCAATGATGTATTAGTATGATCCATGCATTCTGAGGTTTGAGATCTTATCCCTTATAGATCTATGACCACCATCCAGCATAGGATTGGCTTTGTATATAATGTATATAAGAATGTTTCAAATAAAATCTTGGTGAGTAGCATCCCCCCTCAACACCAACACACACAAAGCTTTCCTTTCTATAACTGTTGACTGTTTTCATTCAATTTGGACAAAGTTCCCTTTTCCTTCTCATAGCCAATACAGATCCTACTTGCTGTGAGATGGCATTGTTTCTCCCCATCAGAACACAAGGCAAGGTTATGAACACATGGAGCTAAAGCTTAAAAATCTCAATTTAACATCAGTAGCTTTCAACAGATTTTTCCCTCCAAGAATGATATAACACCTCAATTTCTTCTATAAATGAAGCTCATAATACTTTTACTGCTTATCTCAGTTATAATGAAAATCCTATGTAAGCCTTAAATTGATATAGAAATGTATATTATTATTATTATTATTATTATTATTATTATTATTATTATCATTCCCTTTGAGTCTTCTATGTTGCTGTTTCTATAGCAACTCCTTCATGTTCCCATAGCTTTCTTTCCATGTGACACATGTCTCCAGAGAGAGCTAGGCTTTCCTTCCATAGCACAGCTGTGGGTTGAAAATGTGAAATCCCAGGTCTTAGGGTAGTGAAATGGAAAGGAGCATATTACTCAGATACAATTATTTGGAAATAGCTATATCAAATTTGCTTGTACTATTGGTTATAACATATAGCTCTAGCCCTTACTGCCTTCTGATGACTGGTGTTAGAAGCTTTAGGAATGGTGAGGCAGGCAGACAGTGAATAAAAGGCTCTAGAAGTGGAAATGACCATCATTCCTGGGCCAATATAACCATTTGTTCTCAGACTTGGACTCTAAGAGTCTGAAAGGGGACAAGGATGAGGAAGAAGAAAAACTCTACACAGAAAAAGAGAGAAAACAGAAAGAAAGAGGAGGAGAGAAAAATAGGCATAGAGAAGGGAAGGAGAGGAAAGGAAAAGGGAAGATGACCAAACACAGTGGCCTGTCAAAAATAACTTTAAACCTAGGAAAATGCCTCAGGTGTCAGATAACATCATAATCACAGGTGCTTTTCCCCACACTGTAGAAATATAAAAGTACCTCTCTTGGGGGCAGCTAGGTGGTGCAGTGAATATAGCACCAGCTCTGGAGGCAGGGGGACCTGAGTTCAAATCCAGACCAGAGAAACTTAACATAAACACTAGATGTGTGACCTTGGGCAAGTCACTTAACCCCAATTGCCCTCCAAAAAAAGTACCTCACTTAAAATAATTTTGATATCCAAAAATGTGAATTAAGAATTGTTTTTATAAAATGATTCATAAGAGGACTTTATGATGTATTTAAAATGGAATTTGCAAAAACAAATGATTTTACAGAGACTATTTTTCAAGAATTCACCTATTTTTTTAAAGTTGAAAACACCTGTATTTCAAATGAATTGAATGACACTAAACAAATGCTTTTGAAGCTTAGAGGTTATGAATTTTAACTAATATTGCTGATTGACTATAAGCAAGTTGCTTAAATTTTATTCCTAATGGAAAGAGCTCTAGACCTGGCATTCAGAAAACTGGATTTGTGTCCTGACTAAGCTACACAGAAAGATGTACATATTATACCCTGGGAAGGAGGTGTCAGGACTCAGAGTTAGAAAACACCTCTGATTTGTGGAAAGAATGTAGAAAACCTACATCTGTAGTTATTCCCATTGACAGGGTTATTTACTTTTATGTGCCTTAGACATTTTGGATCTGGATTCAAGATGCATGCATTCAGGTGTGGGCTTCTACTGTGCATCTGGAGGCAACTAACTCACTGTGTGACCATGGGCAGGTCACGTCTGCCTCTGGGACTCAATTTACTTATATTTCAAATGAGTGGGTAATCTTTTTATTGAAAGGCAACCTGGTATTGTGGATAGAGGGCTGGATTTTTTAATCAGAAAGAATTTGGTTAAAATCCCACCTCAGACACTTATTTAATTAAGGCAATTAATCTCACTGGACCTCAGCTCCCTCACCTGCAAAATAAGAGACAATGGGTATTTATAATACTAAAAATGATTTATTAACTCAAAGTAGTTCTTAAAACAATATTACTATTACTGTATACAATGTTCCCTTGGTTCTGCTCATTTCATTCTTCATTATTTTGTGCAAGTCTTTCAATGTTTTTTCTAAGATCATTAAATTCCACATTTCTTATAGTATTCCATCACCGTTATATACCACAAATTGTTCAGTCATTCCCTAATTGATGAGCATCCCTGAAATTTCCGGTTCATTACCAACACAAAGAGAGCTGCTACAAACATTTTAGAACATATAGGTTCTTTCCTTTTCTCTAACCATCTTTGAAAATAGACTCAATAATCTTTAAAGTCATTCCCAGCTCTAAATCTGTGGTGTTGGGTTCCTTTTAGTTGTAATATTCTATGACTCATTTATGGATATATGAGGCAAAGTGGGAAGAGGGGAAAAAGAAGAGGAGGGAAAGGAAAGGAGATGAGAAAGTCAAAGAGAAAAAAAAAAGAAGGGGAGAAAGAATTTTATTGAAGGCAAGGAAGAGAGGAAGGATGAGGACATGGAAGATGCCTGATTTTCTTAATTCTGCCTTAATTATGAGAGTGAATGGAATACAAATTGAACTCAGACCAGGAGCAGTAAAAGAACTGGAAAAATTCAGTTCCTAGCCTAATGCAGGTGCAGGAAACATAATTCTCTAAGGACCTTAAGAATGTAAATGGGGGCGGCTAGGTGGCGCAGTGAGTAAGAGCGCCAGCCTCCGAGTTGGGATGACCCGAGATCAGATCCGGCCTCAGAAAATGAGCACCCACACATAAATAATGACTAGCCGTGTAACCTTGAGCAAGTTACTTAACCCCAATTGCTTTAAAAAAAAAAGAATGTAAATGTTCAGGCTCCACCAGGTCTGCTTGGGTCCCTGATTTCTCCTCTCAAGGGAGATTATGGACATTATAAATGGCCATGTGTTAAACCCCTCTGGTTGTCTCTCCTTGCCACACATCCAGGTCCTGTGGATTTACCAGTCACAGAAAGATGTACATATTATGCCCTGGGAAGAAGGGGTCAGGACTCAGAGTTAGAAAACACCTCTGATTTGTAGAATGAATGTAGAATACCTACAGCTGTAGTTATTCCCATTGACAGGGTTATTTACTTGTATGTGCCTTAGACATTTTGGATCTGGAGTCAGGATGCATGCATTCAGATGTGGGCTTCTACTGTGCATCTGGAGGCAACTACTTTGCTTCTGGGAGCATTAATTTTCTTATCCATATAATAAGGAAGTTGGACTCTATGATCTTCCAGCTCTAATCTATGATCCTATACTAGAATAAGTCTGCACTCAAGCAACTCAGTGAATGCAATGAATGAAAATTGAAAGGGCCAAAAGTAAGACATGAGCAAACTATAGACACAAGTTAGAGAAAATACTGTTCAGGGACACATATGATATGGCAAAAAAATTTACCTAGGATTCACAAGGAGTCACTGGCAGAATTAAGAGACAGTATTATAAGAATTAATAAGCAAAATGAAGTAGTATTCTAGCCTTTTCTCTGTATTCTGTGGTATAATGAGAGGAGGGGTATGGCTTTGGAGTTTAAAAGGCCTTAGTTTTAACTGTGTGCCCCCAAGAAAGTTTTTCCCCCTCTCTAGACCTTAGTTTCCTCCTCTGTTAAAAAAAAAAAAGCTATATGACATCTAAAGTCTCTTCTCGCTTGAATGATTCGTGACTCCAAGACTTAAACTCTTTACATTTAAGCTACCATTATACCTAAATATGGAATAATATCTTCCCTGCTATAAGGTAAGCAAGTAGATTACTTTTAAGGTTCCTTTCAATTTTAAGCCAGCATATGCATTGTACGTGTTCATTAATACAAGCACCAGGACATTGTCCCTCCAACACCATGCATTGATTAAACCCTCAGAGGACTGAGTCTCACTTTAATCTCAGAATTTTAAGAGAGTGCTTAGAAAAATGTAGATAGCTTGAGGAAGAATAAGCAGAATGACTGAAAATAGAAAATCAGTCTCATAAGGTAAATTAACCCTCAACCTCAAATCACCATATTTTGTTTACAAGCTGTCTCTCTAGCTAAATCATAATCTCCTTGAAGACAAGAACTCTTTTCCTCTTGTCTTTTAACCCTAGAGCTTTGACAGAGAATAAAATCCCCTTTAAGCACATAATAAATTCTTGTTGTTTGACTTATGACTTGAAGAGAAGATTCATGAAAAATAAAAACAATTACTCTAAGGAAGATGGTGGAAATATAATATCTCTGCAAAGGTCTGAACAAGAATAAATTGCTTTAAATTGTGGTGAGTTTGGCTAGACAAAAATTGAACTTCTGATGGAGAGAGTGGTTAAGCATTGGGAAATACTGTGATGGGAAACTATGAAATCATTTCCAGAAGATTATTTTTAGAACAAGAACATATGTATCTATTTTCAATATTTTATGAACCAACCTTCCCAGAGGGGGCACACAGGGAAGGATAACCTGTATAGATCTCTTCTGATTCTAGAAGTAGTATTCTACTGATTATACTTCACTGATTATTAGAACTTAAGATACACTGGGACCAGTTGCCAAATGACAGTTCAGGAATCACACAGTTGATTTTATCCATGAGGCTCACAATAAGAAAGCAAAATTCTAGGCTTTTAGAGCAAGAAGAAAGCTTTTATGGTTCCTATTTTCTGGTCTATTCTTTCTTTGTTCAACAGACTTGTTATACCACAGTCATAGCACATCCTCTTACTTGGACTCTAGCACATGTGAAAAGAAGTAGTGTGAGGCAAGGCTCAAAGCTGACAATTTGAGTCTAACATAAGAGGAACATTTTGCCAATGACTTTGGTTCAGCTGTTTTTACTGACTATGTTAAAATAATCAATACTTTATGAATGTGCTCAGTTAATTATTACTTAGTTCTTACATATATCTGACACTATCACAGGCATATTCTTGGATTTCTGTTCTGTGTGTCCTTTCTGTGTGTACTTTTTTTCTAGAGATTTAGCTCCAATGAACATGTGGTTGTTGCCCAGGACACAATCACATGTTCATTGGAGCTAAATCTTCTCTGGGAGGAAGTCCTTGATCACACAAAACTTTAATTTGTTAAATCTAGAGATTTAACAAATTGATGAACATGTGGTTGTTGCCCAGGACACAATCACATGTTCATTGTAGCTAAATCTGCTCTGGGAGGAAGTCACTGATTACACAAAACTTTAATTTGTCAACTAATGGCCCCCACACTGTCTCCAGCCTATCTTTTCAGTTTTGTGTAACCTTTATCAGAAGTACTATGTGTTTCCTATGATAACTCTTATCTTCCCTCAGTTTTAAATACATATATATATATATATATATATGCACATATATACACATCTATGTAAATATCTGTATCTGTCTATCTATCCATTTCTATGGTGTCCCTCAAGTGTTAGTGTAGTTTTAAATTTGAAGGCTTTGGGCTACACTGTATAATATTCTAGTCACCAGAAAGAACAGAAAACACTGGGGTTGGAATCTTGAGGACACATAATGTAAACAAAGTGTCAAAGTCCACTCTAATGTCCCATTTAATGGGGATAATCAGGAAAAGAGTCAGAAAGATTTATATAGGATGTGAAAGACAGGTGCCTGGAGGGCTTCCGGAGGAGACATAGAGATAGTACCTAAAGCCAGACTCTCAGTGACCAGCACCTGAGTTATGCACCAGTGGCTTGCCCTAACTAGCAGCCAAAAGGATGCTGAAAAACCTATGATAGTCATTACAGGAGCAGCCATATGGTGGAAGGTGAATGCCAGGAGAGGTACTACCTTACATGCAAAATGTGTGTGTGTGTGTGTGTGTGTGTGTGTGTGTGTGTGATAGGAATTATACACTGTCAAAATGGGTAGTCCTGTGGATAGCCACATATAGAAGGCTAGATGGTGAGATGCTGAGATTTCAAACTGCATTAGGGGGTATGCTGCTGCTCCAGAATTCTCACACTTCATTGTTACTTCCCTCTACTCCACCCCTCCTACCCCCATGGCGGCATGCAACCAAGTATAGGATATGCAAATACTTCCACATTAGACATTAGTCAGGTTATAAAGAAGGATTGTAATGGATGGAATGAAAAATGGGATAGATGAAACAAAACCAAAGAAGAAAAGGAAAGAGAGCATTATAATTTGCTTCAATCTGCATTCAAACTCTGTTCTTTCTAGTTCTTTCTGTGAATGTAGACATTTCCTCCCATCATGAGTCTTTTGGAGTTGTCTTATAATCCTGCATTGCTGAGAAGAGTCCAGTTTATCAAAGTTGGTCATCACACATACATTGTGTCTGTAATTGTGTACAGATTTCTTCTGGTTCTGCTCTTCTCACTCAGCATCAGTTCGTATAAAACTTTCCAGGTAAATATGAAGTCAATCTGCTCCTTGTTTCCTATAGAACAATAGTATTCCATTACATTCATATACTACAACTTATTTAGCCATTCCCCAATTGATGGGCACCCCTTAATTTCCAATTCTTTGCCACCACAAAAAGAACTACTATAAATATTTTTGTACATATGGGTCTTCCTCCCACTTCTACGATCTCTTTGGGATACAGCCCTAGAAGTGGTATTGCTGGGTCAAAGGGTATGAAATTATTTGTAGCCCTTTGGACATAGTTCCAGATTGCTCTTCAGAATGGATGAATCAGTTCACAACTCCACCAACAATGCATTAGTGTTCCAATTTGTCCACATCCTCTCCAGCATTTCTTATTTTCTTGTTTTGTCATCTTATCCAATCTTACTGGCGAGCTGTGGTACCTCAGAGTTGTTTTGATTTGCATTTCTCTAATCAATAGTGATTTAGAGCATTTCTTTATATGTTTATAAATATCTTTAATTTCCTCCTCTGAAACTGCCTGTTCATATCCTTTGACAATTTATCAATTGGTGAATGACTTGTATTCTTATAGATTTGACTCAATTCTCTGTATATTTTAGAAATGAGGCCTTTATCAGAGACATTGGTTGTAAGAGCTCATCATTTCTTACCATACAGTAGTATTCTATCACAATCATATACCATAACATGTTAAGCCATTCCCCAATTGATAGGCATCCCTGCTGGTATGACTTTTTCATTCATAAACTAGCATATCAATCTGTAGCTCAAGCAGAGCTTGATGGTGGCTTATGGAGCTAACACTCTGAATAGTAATCACAAGTCTTGCCTCCTGTCATTATTGCTCTTCCCCAAACTCATCCACAATGTTTTTAATCATATTATTCCCTCCACCTCAAATGTCCCTCCTCCATCTCCACCTGAAGTGTTTCCTATATCTTCACTTGAGGATCTAGCTCAAATGACATCTCCAAATTGCCTTCTCTAATTCCCCCAGATGTATGGAATACTCCTCCCTCTTCTAAAACTTCAGAGTAGTTTGTACCTCTCCTATGCAATCACAGTATGCTTGCTTTTCTTTTTATTTGTTTGTAACTTGTCTCCTCTATAAGAATATCAATTCTGTGAGAGCCACAGATTGTTATCTCGTCACACTAGGACTTAGTTCAAGGCTCTACACATGGTAGGTGTGATGGATTGACTTTCAATTCAACAAGCTTTTATTATTAGCTATATTCGAGGCACAAAATTTTGAAATAGCCCCTGCTTTCAAGGAGTTTGCACTCTACTAAAAGCTTATTTTTGTATACTTTCCAAGGAGTGTTGAGTTCTGCTTGAGCATATTGGAACACTATCAAAACACTTTCCTGTTTTGTATTATCTTTTATACCCCTCTATGAGAGGCTGGGGAGATCTCAATGCAATTGCATAGAAATCTGGATGTGCCATATAGAGGCTTCCAAATAATCAGGAGCTGACTGTTATGGGGTTAGTCTTTTTACGAGGAAAGATTATGATGGACCTTGCTAGGCCCAGGAAATTTTCCCTGGGTAGAATATTAGATGCCAGACAGCCTGGGAGGGTATAAGTTTCTTTTATAGGCACTTCTAATTACTAACCCTGGAAGTAATGGTCCTGAATCATCATATTTTCTTTTCCCTTGTAAGTAAGCAACAGGACATCTATTTCCCCAAAATTAAATGTTTTGTAGCCAAGAGAAGGGGAGAAATTATATCAACACATTTGTATATCAGTTTAAGGTTTTCAAAGCACTTTTCTCACAACAATCCTGTGATATAGATATCATAACCATTATTCATATTTTACTGATAAGAAAACTAATGCTTAGACAGAAGATATGGTTTCCCCAAGGTAATGCAACTATTAAGTATTAGAACTGGGATTTTAATCCAGGTTCAACTCCAAATCTAGTATTTATTTGTTTATTTTCTGGCTCTCTTATAAATGGAAAACCATGTGACCAGCTAAGGCAATAAGTTATAAAGGCAGAGCAAGGGTAAAAATTAATTAGGGATCTGATGTTTCAGATTTTAGAATCCAGGATACCATGGAAACTCAAGTTAGGAAGATCCAAGGATCTTCCTCCTTGGATTTGGAATTCACTGATTATCTAGAAAATGACATTAAATATAAATCTTTCCTGACAAAAAGCAAAAGACTCCTAGATCCAGGGAAAAGATAGTGTTCTGGGAATATGGTCCCTTGGAAATTAAAAGGTATAGCAAGAAGTAAAGGTCAGAGCACTATCTCTCATAATGGGAACATTAAGAGTATTTGTTGAATCGAATTATAGAGTTATGACTTCTTGATATTTATACAATGGAGCATTTGTCAAAATCTAGTGAAAATTACCAATGGAAGGTTCTGTTGTTTTTCATTTGTGTCTGACTCTTCATGACCCAATTTGAGGATTTCTTGTCAAAAATATTGGATTGGCTTTGCCATTTCCTTCTTCAGCATATTTTATTGGCAAACAGGATTAAGTGACTTGTCCAGGGTCACACAGCTGCTAAGTTTCTGAGATCAGATTTGAACCCAGGAAAATAAGTTTTTGACTCTAGGCCCAGTACTCTATGCACTGTATCACTTAGCTTCCTAATGCAGGTCCTACACCATTTTTTGGAGGGATGGGGATTCAGAAGCAACAGTAGATAGTGTAGAATAGAAGACAAGCTACACTTAGATTACTGCAACAGGCTCCTAATTGGTCACTCTTCCTCAAGCCTCTTATTATTCCAGTACATTCTATGCATTTTTGCCAAAATAATTTTCCTTATGTGCAAATCTGATCAAGCGACATCCATGCTCAAACAAGTTGAGTGACTTTCTTTTGCCTCTAGTTTAAAATACAAAATCCTCTGCTTTTAAAACCCTCTGCAATCTAGTCCCAACCTATCTTTCTGTCCTTGCTGGATATTATTGACCATCATAAATTCTAGCCAACCTGACTTCCTCTCTGTTCCTTAAGACACTCCATGCATGCCTTTCCACTAATCATCCTCCATGTCTGCAATGCAATCCCTGCTTGTCTACCTCATAAAGTCTCTCTCTTTCTTTATGGTGCTGCTCAAGCACCACCTTATACATGAAACCTCTTCTGATCTACCCAAGTGCTAGTACACTCCTTTCCAAACTATCTCTATTTGACTACTTTGTATGTATTTGTATACAGTAATTTTGTATTTGTGCTTTATATACTTTATATGTTGCTATTGTGTCTTCCATTCAAATGTGAGGTTAGAGATCACTTCATTCTTTACATTTATATTGCCAACACCTGTCACTGTACTGGGAACATAGTAGGCACTTGGTAAATGCTTGTTGATCGATTGAAGGGTTAAGGAAAGTGAATAGAACCTGAATTTGTTTATACACAGATAAACACACACACACACACACACACACACACACACACACACACGGGTTGGGCCTTTTTTAATAAATCATGTGGTGAAATTTTATATTTGTAGAAATTTGATAGGTAGCAAGAGAACTATAAAAGTGATTCACAACTCTGAACAGCATTTAAGAACCTTATTTTTTTTTTAGATTTTTTTTGCTTTTTTTTTTTTTTTTTTGGAGGGCAATTGGGGTTAAGTAACTTGCCCAAGGTCACACGGCTAGGTTTTTTTGTTTGTTTGTTTGTGTGTGAGTTAAGTGTCTGAGGTGGGATCCGAACTCAGGTCCTTCTGACTCCAGGGCCGATGCTCTACTCACTGCGCCACCTAGCCGCCCCAAGAACCTTATTTTTTTTTAATCAAATGTTTTATTAACTTCTAGTTTACATCATTCATTTCCACCAAATTTTGATTTACAAATTTTCTCCGTTTTTCCCCTACCCACCGCCCCAAAATAGCGATCCCACGGGATATCCCCTCCTCCAATCAGCTCTCTCCCATATCTTCTCCCATACCCCCTCCAACTTTCCAGCAGGGCATGGTGCATCTCTATGCCCCAGTGCCTGTATATCTTATTTTCCAGTTAAATGTAAAATAGTATTAAAGAACCTTATTTTAAAGTAATGATGACAAGGACCCCAAGAAAGTCTCTTCCCTTATAGATGCTTCTAAATAGGGCAGCAATACCAGGGCTAGAAGCTACCCATTGGCCATAAATGTTTCAATTGACCTATTATGCTTCTAAACCTTCATCTCTACAGACAGTAATGTCCACTCTCCCCACTCCTCCCTCTTCCTCATCATTCTGGTTCTGCCATTAACTATAATTTCAGGTAAGTGCCCAACTGAGCCTCTCCTGGGACAAAGTGCCTTTGGTGAATGACAAGTCTCTCAGAAGCTACAGCAAATGCTTCCTCCTTTATAGCAAAGGGGCAGAGAAGATGCCCTGGCTTAGGTGATTAGTGGCCATGGCCATCTTGGGAAGACAGGAGCAGACAGAATAAATCCACTGCAGTTTCTCATTATCAAAAACAGAGACCAATTAGAAAGCAAGGCATAAGACCCATTTTCAATGAAAATAATGGGAGATTTCATTGCTTAAAGAAGCACTGTGACAGTGGGAACTAATCAGGCGATTAAAATGCCACAAATTGTAAGGTCTCTTATGCCTGAGATGTGCCAAGATCTTGTTATCCTGATGGAACTCACAGCAGTGTGACATATATAGCAGAAAAACTGATGTTTAGGATATGGGAATGGTTCTGGCAAACATGCTCTCAACATTCATTCAAACATTTATTCAAAACACCTACTATATGCAGAACATTGTGTTAGGCATGAACAATGAAAGAAAAATAATTCCACTTTTGTTTCCAATTCAACAAGCCTTAAAAAGCAACAATGGTTATTATAGGTACAAAGATTTTTAAAGACAGTTCCTGCTCTCATAGTGCTTATAGTCTCATGGGTGATGGAATGATTATTCATGCCAATAAATACAAAACAAGAATATTATAAGAGTATACATCTATTTCAACATCCCATTTAGTGCAGAATTCTATTCAATGACACCCTTGATAGGAAATCAATCAGGCTCAACACACTTCCAGTGATGGAAAGTTTACTATCTCAAAGCCTATTCCAATGTTTTATAACTCCAATTGTTAGAAAGATCTTCTTTATATAGAGTTAAATTCTGCTTCTCTGAAACTCCTACTCTTTGACTTCAATTATGCCATTTGGAGCAATGTAAGTACAACTAATTAAGATGAAGATAAAGCACCAAAAAACATAATCAAACTCTGTGATGAATGAAATTCAGTAGAGCTACACCCTGCTTTAAGAAAACTTGAAATTGGAAAAATGTGAATTTGTAAAACTTTTTAGCACCCATTACAAAGCCATACAAAAGTCATTACAAAATGGTTTTTACCCCTACAAAAAAATTACTATTGGCTTTTTAGTTTGCTTGTTTTGTTTTATTTTTAAAGATAATTGGTGGCAAGGTAAATAAAGCATTGGGCCTGGAATCAGGGAGATCAATTCAAATCCAGCCTTAGACATTTACCAGATGTGTGACTAAGTCATTTCTATTTGCCTCAGTTTTCTCACTTCTAGAATGGATAATAATAGCATCTATATCACAAGATTGTTATGAGATAATATTGGTAAAACATGCTTAGCATAATACCTAGCAAATACTAAATGGTATATAAAAGTTTATTTTCTACCCTTCCCCCATTTATGTAGAGAATACCTTAACATGCTTTAAGATAACTAAATTATAATATTTGTCTTCAAAAACCTTACATCTGGACTCTATCCACTTTCATATGTCCTTCCTCATCAAAGTGTTCCTTTGATGTATCATCCCTGGAACATACTAAATCTCAGTAGTCAGTCAGTGGATTAAAGTGTGACAGGCACTCCAAGTATAGTCAAGGTCTCAAGTCAAAAGCCCTAGTTCCCTCAAACCAGACAGAACCAAGACTCCACATGTCCCCAGTTGCTTAGCTTACTTCCTTCTCTGTCTGGAATGATCATACAACAGAAAGAACAGGGAATCTGAAGACAAGATCCCTGGCTTCAAATCTCATCTCATCTTGTTCCTCACTACTATGACCTCAGGCAAGTTGCTTTATCATCATAGATGTTTCTCCCATCTATAAAATGAGGGGATTTGAGTACATGTCCTTAACGGTCCTTTTTAGCTTTAAAACTATCCTGGATTGGGGCAGCTAGGTGGTGCAGTGAGTAGAGCACTGGGCCTAGAGTCAGGAGGACCTGAGTTCAAATCGGGCCTCAGACACAACACAAAAAACTAGCCGTGTCACCATGGCAAGTCACTTAACCCCAACTGCCCTCCAAAAAGAAAAACAAAACAAAACTATGCTGAATAAAATGCAGGTATATATATATATATATATATATATATATATATATATATATATATATATATATATATATATATATATATATATATATGATATATTATATATACAATATGTAAATATACATATACATTTGTAAATATCTTCCTGAAACAAGTAGAAAACTACCATTGTGGTGCTGCATGAAGAGTATTACTCAGACTGGATGTTTTCCCCCAATATTTAATGGAAAAGGCCTACAATTTCCTGTTTCCTTTTTATAGGAACATTGCCATAGAAGACATGCATAAACATGTAAATGTGCACACCTAAAATCATACATATCCTTTAAACTCTAAGTCAAATATCTCCTCTTCTGTGAAGCCTTATTCAGTCCTCAATTGATAGTGACCTTTCCTTCTTAAAAGGCTATGAGATTCTAGATATTAGGGACTTATCTTAAACTCCTTCTGTCTCACTTTCAGCACTGTTAACACAAGGACATGGTCAGTATTTAGTATATGTTGGTTAAATGTATGACCAAACACCATCACCCCCTAATGGTCTGAACTTACAGTTTAATAACAAGGACAATTTTTAGTTTGGTGCTTGATTAGAAAATTAAATACAAGTTACTTAAATGATGTTTTTAATTCCAAGGGCTGTGGATGTGACTTTGCTGAGGTCTTAGTTAAGGCAATATTCTGAATCCCCAAAATAACAAGGATCTGAAATTTAGTGCACAGATCCAAGAGAGAAAAGGATGGGGAGCCTATACCTAGTAGGCATGGTATTCTCACTGATCATATTTGTTTTGGCTGGAATATCTGATCTAGAGCTGGAAAAGCCCTTAGAGTTAATTTAGTTCTGAATTATCATTTTAAAAGGAGGGTACTGAGGTACAGAAATAAAACAGGATTTAACTAAGGTCTCATAACTAATATGTAGAAGAAACTAATGTTCTCTGACTCTAAATTCAGTATTTTCCCCTCTGTATCAAGCTGTGCTGTTACTTAATTTCCAATCACTCTATGTTATGCCCCATTTCTTTAAAAGCAAGGGCACGTTTATTTTATGTTACCTAAAAGCAAGAATTCAGTTTTTGGGAGGAGCCAAGATGGTCGAAAGGGAGCAGTAACCTCGCTGAGCTCCTCGGTCACTAAGTCTCAAAGGGTGAATCTGAGCAGATTCCGGAGTGACAGAGCCCACTGGAAGACAGAGGGTGGCAGAGTCCAGCCCAGGAGGTTGCCCACTGTGTCTGGACAGGACGAGCCCAGAGATCCTGGGGTCTGCACAGTTCAGACCTAAGGGCAGACAAACAGACTACACCAGAGAGAGAAAAGCCACAGCCTGCATACTTACCGAGGACCAATCACAGTCATCTCTCAGACGGGAAGGATCATTGGAGCCAGGTAGGAGAGTTGGGCCCTCAGTGGAAAGAGCAGCTCCTCTGGCTGCAATCGGTCCCCAGCCTGGAAGTTTAGAAACTACCTGGCTGTATAATACAGGGTCTGGAATGGCAAAGTAAATTCTAGCTGCTCTGATCCTCCCATCCCTCCTTCATGAAGCAGAAAACCCAAAGATAAGTCTCCCACCCAGATTGAAATCCCAAGTTAATGGAAATAGACCCAGGCTTGAAAGTCTCAAAAAAGGGGTGTAACTGAGACAGCCAGGAGTCTGAAGAGAAGAGAGGGAGGGGTCCCAACAAGCCCCACTTCACCTCACCAACAAAAGCCTACATATAGCCCAGGGGTATAGAGGCAGAAATCTGAAGTGGTCAGATGCACCCCCACCTATGCATCTACATTCCTCACTGACTTCCTGACTTAGCCATAAACTAGCCACCCAGAGGTATTCAAAGTCAAGGATCAGGCCCTAAACTCATAGCCTGAGAAAATAAGAAACAGGAAGTCACAATGGGAAAGAAGGAAGCTGAGAAGAAGGGGAAGGCAAGAAAGTCTATTCAAGCCTACTATGCAGGGCATGAACAACCAAATACACAGGACAATATAGACTATCTACCCACACCTGAGACCACAGAAGGAAACATGAACTGGTCTCAAGCCCAAATAGCATTCCTGGAGGAGCTTAAGAAAAATTTTAGAGACCAAATCAGGGAGGCAGTGACCAACCTGGAAAAATGTCTCAGTGAAGTAATTGGAGAAAATACCTCCCTTAGAAAGGAACTTCAAAAACTAACTGAAGACCATAATTCGCTAAAAATTAGAAACAACCAAACTGAAACTCAGAACTCTATGATGCAGCAAGAGTCAATCAAACAAAACAAGACGATCAAAAAATTGGAAGAAAATGTAAAATATCTCACTGGAATAATAACTGACCTAGAGAACAGATCCAGGAGAGACAGCCTAAGAATTATTGGTCTACCAGAAAGCCATGATGAAAAAAGCAGCCTAGACAACATCCTCCAAGAAATTGTCAAAGAAAACTGTCCTGAGGCCCTGGAATCAGAAGATAAAATAGCTATCTATAGAATTCACCATACTCCTCCTGAGAGAGATCCCAAACTGAAAACTCCAAGAAACATAGTAGCCAAATTCCAGAATTACAAGATTAAAGAAAAAATTCTACAAGCAGCCAGAAAGAAACAATTCAAATATTGAGGAACTACAGTTAGGATCACACAGGACCTAGCAGCTTCTACATTAAAAGAGCAGAGGGACTGGAATTTGATATTTCGTAGGGCAAGAGAGCTAGGACTACAACCAAGGATTAACTACCCAGCAAAACTGAGCATACTCTTTCAGGTAAGGAGATGGTCGTTTAATGAAATAAGAGACTTCCAGACTTTTCTGTTGAAAAAGCCAGAGCTCAATGGAAAATGTGATCTCCAATCACAAGACTCAGGAAAGACATAAAAAGGTAAACAAGAGAAACACAGACTCACGCATGCATAAGTGCACACACCCACACCCACAAACACACACTCATTACTTGGGATGCCACAAGAGCAAAATGTTCACATGCCTATATATGGAGCTGATAACTGTCAATATTTGAAATCTTTATGATTATCATGACCTTCAAAAGGGTTATACTTAGATAGAGGGTGTGGGTATGAATGCACTAACCTGAAGACATTAAAAAAAAAAAAACTATTAAGGGGATCAAAGGGACTGTAATGGGAAAAAGGAAAGGAGGAGATAGGAAAAGGTAAACTATGCCATCTGAAGAGGCATTAAACCACAATATAGAAGAGAGGAAAGAAAGAGGGAGAAGAACATAATTTAAACACTATTCTCACTGGTTCTGCTTCAAAGAGGGATCAACTTAATCAGTGAAGTTTAAGATTCTAATATGAATAGACACATAAATTCATTAAACAGAGGAAAAGGAGGGCGGGAGAGGAGCACTGTTTGAAATTTACTCTCATTGGTTTGGAGTCATAAAGGGAGTAACTTACTCTGATAAGTATAAAAATTTATTGTGTCCTATAGGTAGTGGAGGGTAAGAGGGGTTGGAAAGGAGGAGACTAAAGGGGGGGATTAGAGGGGAAGGAAATAATAGTAAGGGGAGAGTGTAATAAGGGAGGTCACTGGGTGGGAAAACTAAGGGAGGGGTCGATCAAAAGGGAAAACTTCAAGGAGGGGAAGGGAGAAGGAAGAAACAAAAACATAAACAGGGGAGGGAATAGGATGGAGGGGAAGAGACAGATAGTCATCATTACTGTGAATGTGAATGGGATGAAGTCTCTCATAAAACAGAGGCAGATAGCAGAACGACTTAAAAACCATAATCCTACAATATGTTGTCTACAAGAAACACATTGAAACAAAGGGATACCCACAGGGTAAAGGTAAAAGGTTGGAGTACAATTTATTATGTCTCAGCTAAAGTAAAACAAGCAAGGGTAGCAATACTTATCTCAGATAAATCAAAACCAAAAATAGATCTAATTAAAAGAAATAAGGAAGGAAACTATATCCTACTGAAAGGCACCATCGAGAATGAAGCAATATCACTACTTAATATATATGGACCAAGTGGTATAGCATCCAAATTCCTAGAGGAGAAGTTAAAGGAATTAGAGGAAGAAATAGATAGCAAAACTATACTAGTGGGGGACCTTAATATCCTCCTCTCTGAACTCGATAAAACTAACCTCAAAATAAACAAGAAAGAAGTTAAGGATGTGAATAGAGAGACTAGATATGATGGTTTCTCTGGAGAAAACTGAATGGGGATAAAAAGGAACTTACTTTCTTTTCAGCAATGCATGGTACATACTCAAAAATAGACCATGTACTATGGCATAAAAACCTCACAATCCAGTGCAGAAAGGCAGAAATATTAAATGCATCATTCTCAGACCATGATGCAATAAAAATTATATGCAATAAAGAGCCATGGAAAGATAGGCTAAAAACTAATTGGAAATTAAACAATTTAATCCTAAAAAATTGGTGGGTCAAACAAGAAATTATAGAAACAATCAATAATTTCACTCAAGAGAATGATAATAATGAGACAACATACCCAAATTTGTGGGATGCACTAAAGGCAGTTCTCAGGGGAAGTTTTATATCCCTGAGTGCATACTTAATTAAAGCAGAGAGAAGGGAGGTCAATGAAATTTAAAATCCCCAATTTAGTACTAAATTAGAAATATTGAAAACCAAAGATGAGATTAATAAAATTGAAATTAAGAAAACTATTGAATTAATAAATAAAACTAAGAGCTGGTTTTATGAAAAAAATCAACAAAATTGGATAGACCCTTAGGCAATATGATAAAAAAAAGAAAGAAGGAAACCAAATTATGAGTATCAAAAATAAAAAGGGTGAATCTACCTCCAATGAAGAGGAAATCAAAAAAATAATGAGGAATTATTTTTCCCAATTGTATGTGCATAAATATGACAATCTTAGTGAAATGGATGAATATTTACAAAATCACAAGTTGCCCAGATTAACTGAAGAGGAAGTGAATTACCTAAATAACCCCATCTCAGAAAAAGAAATCAAACAAGCCATCAATGAACTCCCTAGGAAAAAATCTCCAGGGCCAGATGGGTTTACTAGTGAATTCTATCAAACATTTAAAGAACAATTGATTCCAATACTCTACAAACTATTTGGGAAAATTAGTGAAGAAGGAGTCCTACCAAACTCTTTCTATGACACAAATATGGTACTGATTCCTAAATCAGGAAGAGATAAAACAGAGAAAGAAAATTATAGACCAATTTCCTTCATGAATTTAGATGCAAGAATTCTAAATAAAATATTAGCCAAAACACTCCAAAAACTTATCACAAAAATAATACACTCTGATCAGGTAGGATTCATTCCAGGAATGCAAGGATGGTTTAATATTAGGAAAATCATCAGTATAATTGAGCATATCAACAATAAAACTAGCAGAAACCACATGATCATCTCAATAGATGCAGAAAAGGCTTTTGACAAAGTACAACATCCATTCCTATTAAAAACACTAGAAAGTATAGTAATAAATGGAGCCTTCCTTACAATAGTTGATAGCATCTATTTAAAACCATCAGCAAGTGTTCTATGCAATGGGGATAAACTAGAAGCCTTTCCAATAAGATCAGGAGTGAAACAAGGGTGTCCACTATCACCCCTCTTATTCAGTCTGGTACTAGAAACACTAGCAGTAGCAATTAGAGAAGAAAAAGAAACCAAAGGAATCAAATTAGGCAAAGAAGAGACCAAGCTATCACTCTTTGCAGATGATATGATGATATCCTTAGAGAATCCTAGAGAATCAAGTAAAAAAACTACTTGAGACAATAAATAAATTTGGCAAAGTTGCATGATATAAAATAAACCCACATAAATCCTTGGCATTCCTGTACATCTCTAATGAAACTCAACAGCAAGAGATAGAAAGAGAAATCCCATTTAAAGTCACTGTAGACATTATAAAATATTTGGGAATCTACTTGCCAAAACAAACCCAGAATCTATATGATCACAACTACAAAACACTTCTCACACAAATAAAATCAGATCTAACTAATTGGAAAAATATCAATTGCTCCTGGCTTGGTCGAGCTAATATAATAAAAATGACAATTTTATCCAAACTATACTATATATTTAGTGCCATACCAATCAATTTACCAAAAACCTACTTTCTAGAGTTAGACAAAATAATAACAAAATTTATTTGGAAAAAACAAACAGTCTAGAATATCAAGGGAATTAATGAAAAGAAACGCTAGGGAAGGTGGACTAGGTATGCCAGATCTTAATATGTATTATACAGCAGCAGTCATCAAAACTGCTTGGTACTGGCAGAGGTGTAGAGTAGTGGATCAATGGAATAGATTAGGCACAGGAGACTCAGCAGTTAATGAATATAGTAATCTATTGTTCGATAAACCCAAAGACCCCAGTTTTTGGGATAAGAATGCACTATTTGACAAAAATTGCTGGAAAAACTGGAATATAGTATGGCAGAAACTGGGCATAGACCATTATCTAACACCATATACCAAAATCAAGTCTAAATGGGTGTATGATCTAGGTGTAAAGGATGATACTCTAAGCAATTTGGGAAATCAAGGAATAGTTTACCTGACAGATTTGTGGAGAGGGGAAGACCTTAGGACCAAACAAGAATTAGAGAGCATTATATAATGCAAAATGGATAATTTTGGTTACATTAAATAGAAAATCTTCTGTACAAACAAAGCCAATGTAACCAAGATCAAGAGGGAGGTGGGAAACTGGGAAAGGATTTTTTACAACGTGTGTCTCTGATAAAGGACTCATTTCTGAAATTTATAGAGAATTGAGCCAAATCTATATGAATACAAGTCATTCCCCAATTGATAAATGGTCAAAGGATATGAACAGGCAGTTTTCAGAGAAAGAAATTAAAGATATCTATAAACATATGAAGAAATGCTCTAAATCACTATTGATTAGAGAAATGCAAATTAAAACAACTCTGAGATACCACTTCTCTCCAGTCAGATTGGCTAAGATGAAAAAACAAGAAAGTGACAAATGCTGGAGAGGATGTGGACAAACTGAAACAGTAATACATTGCTGGTGGAGTTGTGAACTTATCCAACCATTCTGGAGAGCAATCTGGAATTATGCCCAAAGGATAATAAATAATTTCATACCCTTTGACCCAATAATATCACTTCTAGGGTTATATCCCAAAGAGATCACAGAAGTGGGAGAAAGGCCCATATGTACAAAAATATTTATAGCAGCCCTTTTTGTGGTTGCAAAGAATTGGAAACTAAAGGGGTGCCCATCAATTGGGGAATGGCTAAACAAGTTGTGGTATATGAATATAATGGAATATTATTGTGCTATAAGAAATGAAGAGGTGACGGATTTCATAATTACCTGGAGAGACTTATACAAACTGATGCTGAGTGAGAAGAGTAGAATCAGAAGAAATTTGTATGCAATCGCAGACATACCATATCTGTGATGACCAATTATGACAGACTGGACTCTTTTTAGCAATGCAGTGATATAAGTCAATTCCGAAAGACTCAAGAAAGAGAGAAATGCACCATCCAGAGATATAACTAGAAAGAACTGAGCCTGAATCCTGATGGAAGCAAACTAAATGATCTTTTTCTTTCCATTGTTTGGTTTTATTTCTTCTTTACCATCTTTCATCCCACCTAGTACAATACGCCTTTGTCATTGGAATAATGTCTAATATGAATGTATTTGTAGATCCTATACTAGACTGTATGCTGTCGTGGGGAGGGAAGTAAAGGAAATTTGAAAATCAAGGAACTATGGAATTGAATCTTGTTAACTGAAACTAAACTAATAAATTAATTTTTAAAAAAGAATTCAGTTTTCATGTTCAGCACAGATATGACAGCATGACATAAAGCACTGGGCTTGAATCCAAGAAGATATAGATTTGAATTTGGACTAGGGCACTTACTTACTAGCTGCATAACCCTGGGCAAGTCACAAAATCTCAATCTGAACCTCAGTCTCCAGGCCTGGAAAACCTGTATAAATAATTTTTGTAGCACTTGCCTCATAGGGTTGCTATAAAGATCAAAGAGCTACTATATGTAAATAGTTTTTCAAACCTTGAAGCATGATATAAATGTCAGTCATTATTATTCTCATTATTATTAACACGATGTGAGTGACTAATTTGCTACTAGCTCTACTGCCTGCAGTCATGACAAAGAAGAGTATATGGGTGGTTCAGCACTGAACTGGTGGACAGTGCCAAGTCTTTTCTTGCTTAGTGGCATTGTGCTACATTACTGTTTTTGAGGACAAGAGCCCTGAAGATATTTAAGGAAAAGGAAGTGTGGGTTATGAGAATTGGTTAATTTAATTATGTAATTGGTTATTGTGTCTTTTGGCATGATTAATTGTTCACAGAGTGAGCAGAAGACCCAGCATGTCTTTTCATAACCCATAAGACAGCAAAGTGTGTGTATCTGTGTGCCCTTTTCATAGGTGCCTGTTAGCTTGTGATAATGATTAGTACAACTAAGATATGGTAAGGGAGTCAGTGTTCCAGTAAGATCTGAAACTTTGAATAGAAGGGCTTTCAACAATGCAATAGCCTCAGCTTAGTTCAACTGCACTTTGCTGCTTTTCTGATGAAATTGTAAAAACCAAACCAAGAGAAACCAAAATAAAACAAAAAATCTTAGAGTTGGGAAGGATCCCCTTACATTCTCCCTGTCAGCTCCCTGGTTTCATGAAATCATCCAGGACAGAGATTCTCTGTGCTACTTTCTATGGAAAACACCTTTTAAACCATCTCTTTGAAACACAAGTCACTAACAATGTTAGGTAGGAAATTGCCAATTTTGAAAAACTTCTCTAAGAAAATCTCATTGCACAGACTTCTTACATACATTTTCCTCCCTGAACACTACATAAGAGCCTGTCTGGACACAGATATGCTTGGTGCCCAGTCCTCTTTAAATAAACAGTTCAATTCCCTTCCCTTCATAGATAGAGTTTTCTCATTTCAAGTAGTTTCTACTCCTTGAATGCTAAGGGTTTAGCTCTGCGTCTCCCCTGTGAAACAATAATCAGATTTACACTATCCAGAACTTTAATTCTACATCCAACTCCTTAGGATAATTATAGTAGAAAACTTTCTTTATCTCAGGTCCCAGGACTAGTCTTATTTGGACTCTAGTACAAGACTCCATAGCTGGTCATAAGACCATGTATTCTTTTGTTCCTACCTCCCTAAATGTTCCATGCTGGAATATAAGCCTTGTGCTAGATCAGAAGACCTAAGTTCTATACCAACTGACACTAAAACAGTGTGTGATCTTAGATCTCAGTTACTTCCTCAATAAAATGAAACAGCTGGACTTAGTTCTTTCTAACTCTTCAAAATATAACATATTAGAGTAAGAAGGAACCTCAGAGGTCATCTCATTCAATCCTTTCATTTTATAAAGTGAAGAAAGATGAAGCCCAAAGACTGTCTTTTAAGAGGAAGAGCCAAACAAATCAATAGACAAGAAAAGAAAAAAAAAGCAAGTATTCTCCTTGGTCCTTTAGGCACAGACACAATTGTGCCAGAATCAATTTATGTATGTTATTGTGATGTGGAAAGAGTTTCTCTTCAGTGTCCCAGGCTTCCCCTTCTCTATGCTTCTATCCCTTCTTCAAGATCATAGGATACTCTTGTTGCCTAAATTCCTCCTGTCAAGAAGGGAATTAGTAAAAAATAAACAAAAACACCTCCTCATCCTAAAGTGAATAGGATGATCCATCACTTGTAGGTTTTGCTTTTTACCAGAGGATTTTAATGAGACAATACTTACTTGTTTACTCTCCAAAAATCAATGGAACTCTAATAACCAGGAGTTAGAGAAATTGTGTTAGGGTGGGAGGGATGGGTCTATATTTTAGCAGGGGGCTGTGGTGGCAGGGGGGGGTGGTGGGTGTCTTCCCAGTACCTACTTTATCTTACCATGAATAGTAAAGCATTGAATCTGTAAAGTGAAGGAAAAATCTAGGAGTCAGTTCAAAACCCTGAATTTCATTTCTTAGTATAGTCAGTAGAAACCAATAGATCTGCTTCTGAGACCAAAAGCCTAGGTGGACAAGCTACTATGTGTGTGGACTTTAATGAATCCCTCCCTTCTCTGAGTCCCACTTCCCTCTTTGGTAAAGTGAAATGGCTTGGACTCACCAATTCCTAAGGCTTTTCCCAACTCTATTATTCTACAGTCTCAGGTCCCTTCCAGTTCTGATATAGCAAACCTTTTCTTCCATACAGGGGAAGTACATACACTGGGAGACATCCTATCCAAAGGACTGTATGTTCCACAAATTTTCAAGCTCCTTTCAAAGGAGAAATGACATATACAAGGATGCAGGAGGTGGTAAGTGAACATAAGAGGAATTTGCTGTTTCAGAAAAATAAAAGGAGAAAGAACAAATAATTGGTCAGTGGGGATATAGCCAAATATAACTGTTGAAAGGCCAGGAAAGAGAGCAGAGTAAATCTTTGGCTATAGCATCTGTAAAGTACATAGAAGATTTACTGAAGGGAAACAGGAAAAATCATTCTGAAATTGGTTTCTTGGTGCAGGTTCAGGGGGAAAAATGTCATCTAATGCTCGGGCTTGACTCCTTTGTCTCTCAGCTTCATTAAGTACAGTAAAGGGAAGGTGAAAAAAATAATGTGCCCCTTCTTAGTCTATGGGGGAAGAGACAAATTGGTTCTTTCCAGCTAAAGCTAACATCAACCCAACCTCTGACTTGCTACACATGGAATGCAGAAGCTCACTGTATTTAATACACTCTTTGTACTATATAGAAAGCCTTGGTTATAAGTTGTACATAGAGTCTGAGAACTTTATGGTTGAAGGCACCTTTGAGATTATCTTCTCCATCTTTCCCTCACCATCAATCATTCAACCATTTACAGATAAAGAAAATAAATCCCAGGGAGATAAAATGATTTACCCAGTCAGGGCAAAGGCAGCACCCAAACTCAGGGTTTCTGGATTTCCTGACTCTCTAATTCCCCTAAGTATAAAACACCACACACACACACACACACACACACACACACACACATAACTTAAGATTAAAAGAGCTCTCCTCACAACAACCTGTTCCGGCAAGCAATGCAAGTACAGATGAAGAAACAAGACCTAAAGGGGAAAATAATGTATCCAATATCTGATAATAAATTTCCACTGAGACAATTCTAAATGTTAATACAGAGTTCTCTATGCTCTAATCTAAGACCAAACAGGAAACAAGAAATACTAAATTTATTAATTTGGGCTCATTTGACATTTATTGCCAAATCTAAAGAACTAGAAATTGAGGGGTTATCCATCAATTGAAGAATGGCTGAATGAGTTGTGGTATATGACTGTGAAGGAGTACTGTTGCGCTATAAGAAATTACAAGGAAGATGCATTCAGAAAAAAAAAAAAACTTGGGAAGACTTTAATGAATTGATGCAAAATGAAGTGAAAAGAACCAGGGGAACTTTGTACAAAGTAACAGCAGTATTGGATGATGATCAGCTGTAAATGACCTAGATACTCTGATCAATACAATGATGCAAAATAATTCTGAAGGACTCCTGATGAAAAATGCTGTCTATCTCCAGAGAACTATTGAACTCTGAGTGCAAATTGAAACTTAATTTTCTTTTGCTTTCTATATTTTTCTTTCTTTTTTGGTAATATGAATAACAGGGAGGGGCGGCTAAGTGGCACAATGAATAGAGCACCAGCCCTGGAGTCAGGAGGATCTGAGTTCAAATCCGGCCTCAGACACTTGATCACACTTACTAGCCATGTGACCTTGGGCAAATCACTTAACCCCGATTGACCTGCCTTCAAAAAAAAAAAAAAGCAAAAACAAAACAAAACAACAAATATGACAAACATGGAAATATGTATTACATGATTTTACATGTATAATTGCTATTATATTGCTTGCTTTCTCAAGGGGTGGGTAAGGAAAGAATTTCGAAATTAAAATTTAAAGTAAATTTGCAGCTGCTTACCTCTGAGGGTTGTTATGAGGCTAATAGAGTTCCCCAACCCCTGAAGTGATATGTCAGAGTACTTCTGGCATGGTTTATTCTAGGGGTGGGCAACCTGTCATCTCAAGGCCACATGTAACCTTCTAGGTCCTTGGGTGCAAACCTTTGTCTAAATCCAAACTTTACAGAACAAATTCTCGTAGTAAAAGGATTTGTTCTGTAAAACTTAGACTCAGTCAAAAGGCTGTACCCAAGGACCTAGAAGGCCAAGTTTCCCTATCCCTGGTCTGTTCTGTTACCTTCTGACTTGGCTGCACCCTTCAGAGTCTGAGAGTATGCAGAAATCTAGGAAAAGGCTCACTAAAATCCCAAATTTTGTAAAAAATTTCCCAATAATAAAAGTTGCTATCAAGTTACCAGAGGCATATCACTGAACATGTAGCATTCCCACCACTATCCCCACCCACCATGTGTACATAGAGCCAGAAAAGACCTTGAGAGAGGCCACCAGCACACAGGACAATAAACAACTATTTAAAGTGATATGTTTCACTTTTTCTTGAAGTTAGGTGGCACAAATAGAACTTTGGACCTATAGTAAGGAAGACCTGACCTTAAATCCAGTCTCAGACACTTAGTATCTCTGTGATACTGGACAAGTCACTTAACCTATATCTCCTTCTGACTCCTCATCTGTAAAATGGGAATAATAGTAGCACCCCTCCCAGGATCTTTGTATGTATCAAATAAGATAATATTTATACAGTGTCTTGTAAACCTGAAAGTGATATAAAAACACTAGTTGATGTTGTTCTACATGTTACTACCTCCAGAGAAGTCTTCAATGCCCATTCTAGGGTCTGGTCACCATGATGTTGAGAAGTAAAATCAGAGAGCCTTAGACATTTAGAGTTGAAACCCTATCTCCTATTTAATTGTAGTTTTTCTTGTTTTAATTAAAGACTACTTCTTCTTAGTTTGTCTTCTGTGGACAGTGCAATAATCCAAACAGCATCCTCTTCTGGCAAACTCAATTTCTCAAAGGATTGTAAGTAAGTTACCACTTATCAAGGCCAAATCATAAAACTCTTTTTGTCTAGCTAAGCAGTGAAGTGGATACAATGAGTCTAGAGTCAGTAAGAGCCGACTTTAAATCTGTCCTTTAAAACATACTGTTTATGTGTCCCTGGGTAACTTGGTTAACCTCTATTTTCTTAAGTTTCCAGAGCTATAAAGTGAGTGTCACAAAGCACCTACCTCCTAGGTTTGCTGTGAGAATCAGATGACATAATACTTAGAAAATGCTTAGCACAGTGCCTAGCGCATAGAGGAGTTAAGAAATGTTTGCTTTCTCCTTTCCTTTATAGGGTCAGTTTATCTTCTTTTGATTCTTTGTTCCTTGACTCTTCTTTGTCATTATTGACCAAACCTTCCCCACTTTTATGAAATTTCAATGAGGCAAACTGTGCTTTGCACTGCTCAGGGTTTTATTTATATAAAGGCTTCATTCTGGTTTGTCCTACTCTTTTTGGTAGATCAGAGAAGATGAATCTTCAGAGCTGAAAGGGAATTCAAAGTTCATATAATCTATTACCTCCCTCAAATAGAAATGAATTGTATTCTTCATAAATTGTCATCTAAAACTATGCTTTAAGACTGTCCATGACCAGAAACAGCATTTCCAATGTGCTCTGCCCCACACAAATTTCAAACAATGTGAAAGGAGACCGAACAACTTCTGGAGCCACAACACCCAAAGAACGGCACAGAGAAGCTAACCTCCTGATGAGAACAGCCCAGCAGCCCTGCAGGGAGCGGCCAGTGCACCGCTCTGAGAGCAGGCAGCACAGCGCACAGGGAACTGACAGCTCAGCTCGCAGAGCCTAGCCTGGGTACAAGGTTTTAGCCCCAGGGCGGCCAGGCCTTCAGCCGGCTGGAAGGACCCCAGAACATCAGCAATTATGGTGATTCCAGAATTATCAGCACAGATATGCCTAGGACAAAGTGAGAGGTTGGTGCCCTATGGACTTTGGGACCAGTATTTGGGGAACGAGTGGCTTCCTCCCTTGGGGGCGAAAAGCTGCTGAAGAAATAGCATCACAGAAGCCATTTTGCAGTGTCAGTAGTGGCCCTAGCTCCTGGTCTGCAAACTGTAGGGAGATCCAGCAATCAGACTGGGGGTTAATCACTCTTGCTTTAAACTGCCTGGATCTGGATTGTGGTCTGGGTGGGGGGAAGTTTGGGGTGCATATCCAATTTGCCAGAGTGGGTGGAGGCTTTACAGTGGCCATCCAACTGGCGGAAGTTGTGAAGAACCCACATTTGGACAGAAGCTCCCCTGTCTGGTGGCAGAGTCCTACTGTGGCAACAAGCCCAAAAATCAAGTAATTAAGTGGCAACATGTCTAGGCAAATGAAACAAAATAAACAGAAAAGTTCAACATTGGACGCCTATTTTAGGGGCAAAGAGGCTCAAAGCATGGAGGAGGACTGTGAGGTCAGAACTCCTGCACCAAAAGCCCCAAATGAAAATACAAGCTGGCTACAGGCCATAGAGGACCTTAAGAAGCAGAAAAGAGAAGTGGGGGAAAATTTGGGAAGAGAAATGAAAAAGATGCAAGAAAAGTATGAAATGACAGTCAACAGCCTGACTGAGGAAAATAACACCTTAAAAATAGACTAATTCGGAAAGCAAGAGGCGGAGCCAAGATGGCGGAGTAGAAACAGCTAGTCCAAGCCTCTCTGCCCCCAGATTCTCCACAAACTATGTAAAAAAGGACTCTGAAAATCTTCTGGAGCCCCAGCACCCACAGAACGACACAGAGAAGCTAACCTCCCGCTGAGGACAGCCCAGCACCCTGCAGGAAGGACCAGCGCAGTGGTCTGGGAGCTGGCAGCGCGCAGAGCGCAGGAGCCGAGCCGAGCCCAGGTCCACGTGAGCCGAGGTTTTAGCCCCAGGGCGGCAGGGCCAGCAGCCAGCTGGAGGAACCCCAGAACACCAGGAACTGTGGAGACGCCAGAATTATCAACATAGACTTGCCTAGGACAAAGTAAGAGGTTAGTGTCCTATGGACTTTGGGACCTGTATTTGGGGAATGCGTCAGCTCCCTCCCCTGGGGGCTAGAAGCTGCTGAGGAGACGCGCCACTGTGTAGTTTTCAGAGGCATTTCCGGCTCCCAGCCTACAAATCGTGGGGAGATCCAGCGATCAGTCTTGGGGGGTAATCGCTCTTGCTTTAACCTCCCTGGATCTGGATTGGGATCTAGGGTGGAAGTTGTGGGTGGGTTTACAGCTTGCCAGAAACGGAAGTTGCCCCCCACACGTTCGGGACGAAAATTCCTCTATCTGGCCTTAAAGCCATAGTGTGGCAACAAGCCCAAAAGTCAAGTAATTAAGTGGCAACATGCCAAGGCAAAGGAAACAGAAAAATGCAACCCTAGACTCCTATTTTGGGGGCATAGAGCAGGAAAAGGACTGTGAGGTCAGAAGTCCTGCTCCAAAAGCCCCAGGGGAAAACATGAGCGGGTTGCAGGCCATAGAGGACCTTAAGAAGGACTTTAAAAATCAAATAAGAGAAGTGGAGGAAAAATTGGAAAGAGAAATGAGAAGGATGCAGGAAAAGTATGAAATGAGGGTCAACAGCCTGACTGAAGAAAATAACACCTTAAAAAATAGACTAACTCAAATGGCTAAGGAGGCCCAAAAGGGCAACGAGGAGAAGAATGCCTTAAAAAGTCGAATTTGCCAGATGGAAAAAGAATCTCAAAAGTTCACTGAGGAGATTCATTCCTTCAGAGTTAGACTGGAGCAAATGGAAGCTAGTGACTTTATGAGAAATCAAGATGCTGTTAAGCAGATCCAAACAAACGAAAGATTAGAAGGCAAAGTGAAATATCTCATGGGAAAAACCACTGACCTGGAAAATAGATCCAGGAGAGACAATTTAAAAATTATTGGACTACCTGAAAGCCATGATCAAGGAAAGAACCTAGAAATCACCCTTCAAGAAATTCTCAAGGAAAACTGCCCTGATGTTTTAGATCCAGAGGGCAAAATAGAGGTTGAAAGAATCCACCGATCACCTCCTGAAAAAGATCCCAAAAAGAAAACTCCCAGAAATATTATAGCCAGGTTCCAGAATCCCCAGATCAAGGAGAAAATACTACAAGCAGCCAGGAAGAAACAATTTCAATATTGTGGAAACACAATCAGAATAGCCCAGGACCTGGCAGCTTCTACACTGAGGGATCGAAGGGCATGGAATATGATATTCCAGAGGGCAAAAGACCTGGGAATGAACCCAAGGGTTACCTACCCAGCAAAACTGAGTATTTTGTTTCAGGGGAAAATATGGTCATTCAGTGGAATAGAGGACTTTCAAGCATTCTTGAGGAAAAAACCAGAACTGAATAGAAAATTTGACATCCAGACAGAAGAAGCAAGAGATGCCTGAGAAGGTAATCAGGGAAAAGAAATCAAAAGGAACTTATCAAAGTTGAACTATTCACATTCCTACATGGAAAAACAAAAACAGTGACTGATGAAATCTTTCTCAGTATGAAAATAATGGAAGAAGGGTGTATGGTCATATGAATACATATGTGAATGTGGGTGTATATGGTTACAGTTATATATGGATAGAGGGCATAGGTTGATTTGGTTGGGAAGGGAGAGTACTCAAGGGATGAAATTATGAGGTGAGAGAGGAAAGTGGCAAGAGGAGATGGGGAGAGACATGGTAGGGTAAACTATCTCATGTAGGGGAAGTGGGTGCAAAGGAGGGGGAGAATAAGGAAGGCTAAAAAGGCAAAACCACATTCACATTGAATTTGGTTCAGGGAGAAAATGACATACATACTAAATGGGATATCTCAACCTGCAGCAGGATAGGGGGAAGGGGGATGAGAGGAGGGATGATGGATGGGAGGGCATCCTTGGGGTGAGGGGAGGTTGGAAGTACCCACTATAGAAGAGGGACAGGATCATGTAGGGAATGGACCAGGTGGGGGGTGGGATGAGTGGGAGGGAATTATAAGCAGCCTTGAACAATATATCTACTATGATAATGTTTTGCATAGCTAGACATGTACAACATATACTGAATTACTTATATCCCAAGAAGGAATGGGTGACAAGGGAGGAAGGAAATGGATCTGAAATTCGAGGTCGTAACATTAAATGTTTCAAATATATATAAATACTATTATTAATACTCTTTTGCCTGTAATTGGGAGATAAGATGTGCAGGCATTGGGACACAAAGATTCACCTTCCTCTAATGGAAAAGTCAATGGGGGTATGGGAGAAGGTATGGGAGAGAGCAGATTGGAGGAAGCGATATCTTGTGGGACTGCTATTCTGGGAGGTTGGGTAGGGGAATAATGGGGGGAAAATGATTGTAACTCAAAATCTGGCGGAAATGAATGATGTAAAACAGAAGTTAATAAAGTATTTGTTTAAAGAAAAAAAAATAGACTAATTCAAATGGCAAAAGAGGCTCAGAAAGGCAATGAGGAGAAGAATGCCTTAAAAAGTCGAATTTGCCAGATGGAAAAAGAATCTCAAAAGCTCACTGAGGAGATTCATTCCTTCAGAGTCAGACTGGAGAAAATGGAAGCTAGTGACTTTATGAGAAATCAAGATACTATTAAACAGATCCAAACAAATGAAAGAATAGAAGGCAATGTGAAATATCTCATGGGAAAAACCATTGATCTGGAAAATAGATCCAGGAGAGACAGTTTAAAAATTATAGGACTACCTGAAAGCCATGATCAAAGAAAGAACCTAGAAATCATCCTTCAAGAAATTCTCAAGGAAAATTGCCCTGATGTTTTAGACCCATTGGGGGAAATAGAGGTTGAAAGAATCCACAGATCACCTCCTGAAAAAGATCCCGAAAAGAAAACTCCCAGGAATATTATAGCCAGGCTCCAGAACTCCCAGATCAAGGAGAAAATACTCCAAGCAGCCAGGAAGAAACAATTTCAATATTGTGGAAACACAATCAGAATAGCCCAGGACCTGGCAGCTTCTACACTGAGGGATCAAAGAGCATGGAATATGATATTCCAGGGGGCAAAAGAGCTGGGATTGAAGCCAAGAGTCACCTACCCAGCAAAACTGAGTATCTTGTTTCAGGGGAAAATATGGTCATTCAATGGAATAGAGGACTTTCAAGCATTCTTGATGAAAACACCAGAGTTGAATAGAAAATTTGGCATTCAGATGCAAGAAGCAAGAGATGCTTGCGAAGGTAAACAAGGAAAAGAAATCAAAAGAACTTATCAAAGTTGGACTATTTACATTCCTACATGAAAAAAACAATAACTGTGTTTGACGAAACCTTTCTCATTATGAAAATAATTGAAGAAGGATACATGGCATATGTTCACAGGTATACATGGATAGAGGGCACAGGTTGAATTTGATGGGAAGGGATGATTTTTTTTTTGGAGGGCAATTGGGGTTGGGTGACTTGCCCAGGGTCACACGGCTGGGTTTTTGTTTGTGTGTTGGCTGTCTGGGGCCAGATCCGAGCTTGGGTCCGTCTGGCTCCAGGGCTGGCGCTCTGCTCATTGCACCACCTAGCCGCCCCAAGGAAGAGATGATTCTTAAGGGGTGAAGTCAAGAGGTGAGAGAGGAAAGTGGCAAGAGGAGATGGAGAGAGACAGGGTAGGGTAAACTATCTCATGTAGAAGAGGCAAGGGGAAGTAGTTGCAGGGGAGGGGAAGAACAGGAAGGCAAAAAGGCAAAAGCATATTCTCATTGAAGTTGGCTCAAGGAGAGAATCACATACATACTAAATGGAATATCTTACCCTCACTCACTCTCCTGAGTAGGGGAAAGGGGGATGAGAGGGGAGATGATGGAGGGGAGGGCATTCTGGGGGGAAGGGAGGTTGGAAGTACCCACTATCAAAGAGGGCCAGGATCAAAGGAGGGAATGGACCAGGTGGGAGGTGAGACGGGTGGGAGGGAAATATAAGCATTCTTTTACAATATATCTACTATGGTAATGTTTTGCATAGCATACATGTACAACACATACTGAATTGCTTATCTTCTCAGAGGGAGTGGGTGACAAGGGAATAAGAGAATGGATCTGAAAATCTAAGTTTTAAAATTAAATACTTCATAAGATGTCCAGGCATTGGGGCTCAGAGATTCACCTTGCCCTAATGGCAAAGTCGAAGGGGGTATGGGAGAAGATATGGGAGAGAGTAGATTGGATGAGGGGATATCTAGTGGGACTGCTATTCTGAGGTGGTGGGTAGGGATAAAATGGGGGAAAATGTAACTCATAATCTGGTGGAAATGAATGATGTAAACCAGAAGTTAATAAAGCATTTGTTTAATTAAAAAAAAGACTGTCCATGACCAGGATTTCATAGTTCAATTTGATGTATTTCTTAAATTCTTGCTGTTTTTAGGGTCTTCTGCTATGCCCTGGGAACACAAAAATGAAATAACACACAGACATCCTTATAACTCTCAAGGAGATTACAATCTAGTGGAGAAGGGGGGATGAGATATAAAAAAATAACAGTGATCCAAGGCAGAACATAATAGGTACAAATGAGAGATACATGAAAAGGGCTCAGCATTGTGATGGATGAGAACTTTAAAAAGGCTTTCAGGATGGGGGAGTTGGACATTGATGGAACAGAGGAATCTTAACAAACAGAAATGGAGAAGAAATATATTCCTAGCTTGGGGAAAGGAATAAACAATGACACAGGAATTGATGAGGCTTGGATGAGCTAAAAGGATAGTAAAAAAAAATCCACTTTGCCTGAAATACATAGTATACAAAAAGAAGTATCATGAAATAAAGCTAGCAAGGTAATCTGAAGACATGTTGCAAAAGGCCTTGAATGACAGGATCAGAAATTTATATTTGATTTGACAAAGTTTGAAGAGAGAAATGGCAACAGGTGTGCATTTCAGAAAGATTACTGAGGTGGTGGTATGGAGAAACATTTGGAAAAGAGAGAGACAAGTCAGCAGGACAATCTTGCTTTGTTCAAAGCAACCCTTCTATTTGGAGCAGCTCATATTGTTCGTAGTGTCTTTATATTAAGGTAAAACTTCCCTAATCTCCCTTCTACATAACAATCTTTGAGATATTTGAACATAGAACTATAATGGTTTTCCCCTACCTTCCACCTCACCCCCAATGTTTCTCTAACCAAATATCCTCAAAGTCAGGCTAGCATTGAACAAAAAAAAATCCTTACTGAGCTCCATTGTTGACTTAAATACAGTATATGGTCAGGATTGATGTTCAGTTTTTTTTTTCTCTATTTACTTGGCTAAACTAATCCCTCTTTCCCTCCTTTCCTTCTGCCTTTCTTCCTTCTTTCCTTTCTTTTTTCCTTTATATGCTGCTTTCTTTCTTCCTTTCCTCCTTCCTTCCTTCTTTCTGATTTTTGAAATAAATGCTTTATTGATTTTCCTTTTACATAATTGAATAATTATATTGATCAGATATAATTAATTGCAGATGCAATTAATGAGCTAGTATCAATGCTCTTTAAAAAAGCTTATAGGAGGCTTTCTGGCTCCTGGAATGGAAACCGTGGTGCCCGTGAAGAAATCTGTGATAAAGGGCAGCAAAAAAAAAAAGAAGTCCTCAAATTTACCGTGGATTGTACCCATCCTGTAGAAGATGGGATTGTGGATGCAGCCAATTTCTAACAGTTTTTACAAGAACGAATCAAAGTGAAGGGAAAGGCCGCAACCTCAGGGCGGAGTTGTGACCATAGAGAGAAGTAAGAGCAAGATCACCATGATGTCAGAGGTGCCGTTTTCTAAAAGGTATTTGACATACCTGACAAAGAAATACTTAAAGAAGAACAGTCTTCAAGATTGGCTTCGGGTGGTGGCCAGTAGCTAGGAGAGTTCCGAATTACAGTACTTCCAGATCAACCAGGATGAAGAGGAGGAAGAGGAGGAGGATTAAACCCTTTTGCGTCTGGAAATGTTTTGTATATGATCTTGAATAAAACTTGAACCAAAAATAAAAAAAAACCTTATAGGAGACATGGCACCATGTTTCATTCTTCACCTATAACACCCCCTGCCCCCCCCAACACACACACACACACACACACACACACACACACACACACACACACACCTTACTACCAAGAAGAGTGAAGTTTATTGCATAAAGTCCTGGGAAGTTGAGATTGGCCTTCAATATTCTTTCTGCTAAATCAGAATGATAACATATGCACTGGGATTCAGGTCTGGGGAGCAGTTTCTCATTTTTGTGTTTCCCTAGAGACTGGAAATTTGTAATAGGAACATGCTCAGGGCAGTGAGGTGACACAGTGAATAGAGCGCCGGCCCTGGAGTAAGGAGGACCTGAGTTCAAATATGAGCTCTGACACTTGAACTAGCCCTATGACTTTGGGCAAGTCACTTGACCCCAACCGCCCTCCAAAAATTAAAAAAAAAATAGGAAATATGTTCATTCAAGTCTTTCTGTGGGCATCAGGAGTATGTTGAGGAGCAGGCCTCAGTCTGACAGGCAGGTGTTGCAATTCCTGGTAATGTAAATAGAACCTAGGGTAAGTTGTGTGTCTCTGTCTGAAAGTTTAGCTCCAGGATTTCTTCTCTTCATCAGGGACTGAACAGATTTTTTTTTAAATAACACCCTTACAAAAGTCTCCATCCCTCACAACAGAAGTAAAAACAGGTTTTTAGATTAATGTGCTAATCATCCCTCCCTACTCCAGATAGACCAGGGAGATATATTTTTCTTTCAGGAAAGACATTTGCTGACATAGTTTGTTTTCTAATGTAATGTGTCTTCTGATAACAAGTGATTCAGATAAGAAAAAAAAAGGAAGAGCTGTCTAAAAGGATGTGATGTGGGTGTATAAAGAACTTATTGAATCAATTTGATTTTTTAAATGACACATACAGAAGATAGAAGAATGCAAGAATAAAAAATAATTGTGGGTAAGAAGAGAATCAGGAATTCCTGAGCACAAAATGAGCTGACGCTGATGAATTTGCAGAGGCCAAAAAGAAAAAAAGACAGTAGAAAAATTAAGCACAGAAAGGATAAGACTACCATCCAAGGTAGATGAAATACTGTTAATGTGCAATAGAGAAAAAGAAAAAATGTCAGATGTCCATTTTACTTCTATTTTCTCCAAGGAGAATGATCTGTGAACTGGGAAATCATAGGTGAGAGACAGAAGAAAACTTTAAAATAATCAAATCCAATGTTTGCTTTTTATTTCAAAGTTGAAAAAACTGAGGCCCATAGAGTTTGAGTATTGCCTAAAGTAAGACATGAATATATGCCAGAATCAGAACCCAAGTCTTCTGACACCAGAACCACTCTTTTAGAGAACTAAAATATTGAATATTGAAATTGAATTGAGGTAATTGAAATCAAGGCAAGGGAGGTAACGATAAGAATGTACCCAATTAAGCTGTCCTTTACGTGTTTGAGTTAACCCATTTGGACAAACTGTATCCATGGGAACTGAAAGTACTTGCAGATGTAATTAATGAGCTAATATCAATGATCTTTAAAAAATCTTATAGGAGACATAGCAAAAGATCATAAATGCGCAACTGCTGTCTTGATTATTAAAAAGAAGGATTCTTCAAACTATTAGCTACTACACCCAACTTCAATATCTTTTTCCCCTATGATAGTACTAACAAATTCTTTTTTTTTGTAAATAATATTGTTAATTTTTTCTAAGCACATGTAAAAGTAATTTTCAGCATTCATTTTTTTAAAGCAATTGGGGTTAAGTAACTTGCTCAAGGTTACACGGCTAGTTATTTATGTGTGGGTGCTAAGTAACTGAGGCCTGAACCAATCCCGGGTCCTCCCAACTCTGGGGCCGGCTACTCACCACTCCACCTAGCTGCCCCTCAGCATTCATTTTTAATAAAATTTCAAGTTTCATGTTTTTCTTCCTCTCTTGATTCTATCCCCCCACCCAAAGATGGAGAGCAGTATTATATAGGTTATACACATGTAATCATGTAAACATATTTCCACACTAGTTATATTGTGAAAGAAGAAATAGAACTAAGGGAAAAGTCAACCAAAAAAGTGAAAATAGTATGCTTTGATCTGCATTCAGACACCATAGTTCTTCCTCTGGATATGGATAGCATTTTCCACCATGGGTCTTTGGAATTCGTATTGTATCATTTTATTGCTGAGAAGAGCCAAGTATATCAAAGTCAGTCATTGCACAATGTTGCTTTTACTGTGTATAATGTTCTCCTGGTTCTGCTCATTTCACTTGACATCGGTACATTTAAGTCCAGGTTGTTTTCTGAAATCTGTCTGGTCATCATTTCTTATAGCACAATAGTATTTCATTACATTCATATACCACAACTTGTTCAGCCAGTTCCCAATTGGTGGACATCCCCATAACTTCCAATTCTTTGCTGCCATAAAAAACTGTTTTAAGTATTTTTTTACATATAGGTCCTTTCCCCTTTTTTTGTGATCTCTTTGGGATACAGACCTAGAAGTGGTATTGCTGAATGGAAGGGTTTGTACAGTTAAATGTTCTTTGGGCATAGCTCCAAATTGCTCTACAGAATGTTTGGATGAGTTCATAACTCCACCAGCAATTCAGTAGTGTTTTAATTTTCCCACATCTATAACATTTATCATTATCCTTTTCTGTGATATTAGCCAATAGGTGTGAGGTGGTGCCTCAGAGTTGTTTTAATTTGCATTTCTCTAATCAATAATGATTTAGAGCATTTTTATATGACGATAGTTTTAATTTCTTCACCTGAATCCTGCTTCTTCATATACATTGACCATTTATCAATTAAAGAATGACTTGCATTCTTACAAATTTGACTCAGTTCTCTATATATTTGAGAAATGAAGCCTTTTTCATAAACACTTGCTGTAAAAATTGTTTTTCATCTTTCTGCTTTCCTTCTAATCTTGGTTGCATTGGTTTTGTTTGTGCAAACCCTTTATAATTTAATATACTCAAAATTATCCATTTTGTATTTCATAATGTTCTTTTTCTCTTGGTTGGTCATAAATTATTCCCTTCTCCATAGGTCTGACAGGTAAACTATTCCTTCCTGTCCTAATTTGCTTATGGTATCACCCTTTATGTCTAAATTATGTACCCATTTTGATCTTTTCATGATATATGGTGTGAGATGTTGGTCTGTGTCTAGTTTCTACTACACTATTTTCCAGTTTTCCCAGCAGTTTTTATCAAATAGTGAATTTTTATCCCAAAAGCTGAAATCTTTGGGTTTATCAAACAGTAGATCACTATAATCATTTATTACTGTGCCTCATGTACTTAATCTATTCGACAGACCCATCTCTCTATGTCTTAGCCATTACCAAATAGTTTCAATGATGACTGCTTTATAATATAGTTTTAAGTCTGGTGTGGCTAGGTCACAGTCCTTTGCATTTTTTCATTAATTCCATTATATTCTTGACCTTTTGTTCTTCTTGAAGAATTTTATTATTTTTTTTCGAGCTCTATAAAATAATTTGGTAGTTTGATATGGCATTGAATAAGTAAATTAATTCAGGTAGAATTGTCATGTTCATTATATTCGCTCAGCCTACCCATGAGCAATTGGAATTTATCCAGTTTTATAGATCTGACTTTGTGTGAAAAATGTTTTGTAATTGTATTCATATAGTTCCAGGGTTTGTCTTGGTAAGTAGACTCCCAAATATTTTATGTTATCTACAGTTATTTTAAATGGAATGTCTCTATTGATAGCTTCTTACTGAACTTTGTTGGTAATATATAGAAATGCTGATAATTTATGTGAGTTTATTTAATATCCTGTAACTTTGCTAAAGTTATTAATTATTTTAAGTAGTTTTTAATTGATTCTCTAGGATTCTCTAAGTATGCCATCATATCATTTGCAAAGAGATAGTTTTGTTTCCTCATTGCCTAATCTAATTCCTTCAATTGCTTTTTCTCATATTGCTAAAGCTAACATTTCTAACACAATGTTGAATAATAGTGGTGATAATGGGCATCCTTGTTTTACCTCTTATTCTATTGGGAAGGTTTCTAGTTTATCCCCATTACAGATAATGCTGGCTGATAGTTTTAGATACTACTTACCCTTTTAAGGAAAACTCAATTTATTCCTATGCTCTCTAGTGTGTTTGGGAGGGATGGGTGCTGCATTTTGTCAAAAGCTTTTCCTGTATCTATTGAGATAATCATATGATTTCTGTTGACTTTGTTATTGATATGGTATGCTAATGGTTTTCCTAATGTTGAACCCAGTCCTGCATTCCTTGCATAAATCCCACCTGGTCTTCAGATATTATACTTATGATAAATTGTTGTAATCTCTTTGCTAATATTTTATTTAAAACTTTTGCAACAATATCATTAGGGAAATTTATCTATAAGCTTCTGTCTCTGTTTTGGTTCTTCCTGGCTTTGTTATCAGCACCATATTTGTGTCATAAAAGAAATTTGGCAGAACTCCTTTGCTTATTTTAAAAAATAGTTTGTATAGTATTGGAATTAATTGTTCTTTAAATGTTTGGTAGAATTTACTTGTAAATCTGACTGACCCTGGAGATTTTTTCCTTAGGGAGTTCATTGAAGGAGTGTTCAAATTATTTTTCTAAAATGGGGTTATTTAAATATTTTATTTCCTCTTCTGTTAATCTGGGCAATTTATATGCCTATAAGTATTCATCCATTTCACTTAGATTGTCAAATTTATTGTCATATGACTGGGAAAAATAATTCCTAATTATTGCTTCAATTTCCTTTTTATTGGTGGTGGATTCACCCTTTTTCATTTTTTATACTGGTAAATTGGTTTCCTCTTTCTTTTTTAAAATTGAATTAACTAAAGTTTTATCTATTTTGTTATTTTTTCATAATACCATCTCTTAGATTTGTTAGTTCAATAGTTCTCTTATTTTCAATTTTATTAGTCACTCCTTTGATATTCAGAATTTCTAATTTGATATTTAATTGATATTTTTTAATTTGTTCTTTTTATAGCTTTTTAATTGTAGGCCCAATTCATTGATATGCTCTTTCTCTATTCTATTCACGTAAGCATTTAGAGATAAAAAAATTTCCCAAGTGCTGCTTTAGCTGCATTTCATAAATTTTAATATGCTGTCACATTATTGTTGTTCTCTTTGACGAAATTACATATTGTTCCGATGATTTGTTGTTTGACCCACTCATTCTTTAGGATTATATTATTTAGCTTCAAACTAATTTTTAATCCATCTTTCCATGGTTCTTGATTGCATGTAATTTTTATTGCATCATGATCTGGAAAGGATGCATTAATATTTCTGCATTTCTGCATTTGATTTTGAGGGATTTATGTCCTAATACATGGTCAATTTTTATGTAGGTGCCATGAGCCACTGAGAAAAAGAAAGGTATATCCCTTTCTATCTCCATTCAATTTTCTCCACAGGTCTATCATATCTAACTTTTCTAAAATTCCATTCTTTAACTGCTTTCTTGTTTATTTTGTGGTTAAATTTATCTAGCTCTGATAGTGAGAGTTAAGGTCCCCCACTAGTATAGTTTTGCTGACTATTTCTTCCTGTAATGCACTTAATTTCTTCTCTAAGAATTTGGATGCTATACCACTTGGTAAATACACGTTTAGTAGTGTAATACTTCATTGTGTATGGTACTTTTTAGAAATATGTAGTTCCCTTCCTTGTCTCTTTTAATTAGATCTATTGTTGTTTGAGATCAGGATGGCTACCACTGCTTTTTTTTTTTTAACTTCAACTGAAGCATAATATATTCTGCCTTAGCCTTTTACATTTATTCCCTGTGTGTCTCCCTGCTTCAACTATGTTTCTTGTAAACAACATATTGTAAGATTCTGATTTTTAATCTGCTCTCTTATTTGCATTCATTTTATGGGAGAGTTCATTCCATTCCCATTCACAGTTATGATAACAGTGTATTTCCCTCAATCCTATTTTCGTCCTTTTTATATTTTTCCCTCCCCTTTCCCCTCTCACCAGTGTTTTGCTTCTGACCACTGTCTCCCCTAATCTGCCCTCCTGTCTATCAGTCCCTCTCCCTTTTCTTACCCCTTTTCCTTCCTACTTCCCTATAGGGTAAAACGGATTTCTCTATCCAACTGAGTGTTCATGTTTTTCCATCTTTGAAAGAAATATAATGAGAGTAAAGTTTAAACAATGCTCACCCCCTCCCTTCTTTCCCTCTACTTCAATAGGTCTTTCGTGACTCTTCATGTGATATGATTTACCCTATTCTGCCTCCCCCTTTCCTCTTCTCCCAGTACAATAATTTTTCACCCCTTAATTAATTTTATCATTACATCATAATATACCCCTTCTAATCCTAATTATGTCCTAATAGAGATAAAGTTCTTAAGAATTACAAGCATCGGGGCGGCTAGGTGGTGCAGTGAGTAGAGTACCGGCCCTGGAGTCAGAAGGACCTGAGTTTGGATCCGGCCTCAGACACTTAACCCACACAAACAAAAACCTAGCCTTGTGACCTTGGGCAAGTTACTTAACCCCAATTGCCCTAAAAGGGGCGGCTATGTGGCGCAGTGAGTAAGAGCGCCGGACTCGGAGTTGGGATGACCCGAGATCAAATCCGGCCTCAGAAAATGAGCACCACACATAAATAATGACTAGCCGTGTAACCTTGAGCAAGTTACTTAACCCCAATTGCTTAAAAAAAAAAAAGAAAAAAGAAAAAAGAATTACAAGTATCATCTTCCCGTGTAGGGTTGTAAACATTTTAACCTTATTAAATATCATGATTGTTGTTGTTGTTGTTGTTTTCTTTCTTATTTACCTTTTTATGCTTCTCTTGAGTCTTGTATTTCAAGATCAAATGTTCTGTTCGACTCTCATCTTTTCATCAGGAAAGTTTGAAAGGTCTTATTTCATTGAATGTCCCTCTCTTCCCCTGAAAGACTGTGTTTGATTTTGGGGGGTAGTTGATTCTTGGTTGCAATCCAATTTCCTTTTTCTTCCAGAATATCATATTACAAGCCCTCTGATCCTTTAATGTAGGAGCTTCTATGTCCTGTGTAATCCTGACTGTGACTGCTTGATATTTGAAATGTTTCTCTCCAGGTGCTTGCAATATTTTTCCTTGACCTGATAGTTCTGGAATTTTAGTACACTATTCCTTGGAATTTTCATTTTGGGATCTCTTTCAGGTGATCAGTGGATTCTTTCAATGAATGTTTTGCTCTCTGATTCTAGGATGTCTGAACAGTTTTCCTTGATAAATTTCTTGAAAGATGCTAATTTGTCTTTTTTTTATCATAGTTTTCAGTCCAATAATTCTTAAATCATCTCTCCTGGATCTATTTTTTCAGGTCAGTTGTTTATATTACTAATGGGGTATTTTGCATTTTCTTCTATTTTTTTTCATTCTTTTGATTTTGTATGACTGATTCTTGATGTTTCACAGAGTCATTAGCTTCCCAGTTGTAATTTTTAAGGAATCAGTTGCTTCAGTTAGCTTTTGTACCTCCTTTTCCATTTGGCCCACTCTATATTTTAAGGAGTTGTTTGCTTCAGTCAATTTGGGGCTTCCTTGTCCAAGCTGTTGGATTTTTTTCTTGCAATTCTCTTGCATAACACTCTTTTTTCCCCAAATTTTTCTTCTAACTCTCTTACTTGATTTTTTAAATTCTTTTTTAACCCTTCTAAGAGGACTTTTTGGTCTTGGGACCAATTCTTTTTTGTGGATTCGGGAATAGGCATTTTAACAATGTTGTCCTCTTCTGAGTTTGTGTTTTGATCATCCCTTTCACCATAGTAGCTTTCTATGATCTTGGGCAACTTAACCTCAATTGCGCTCCAAAACGAAAAACAAAAACAAAAACAAAAACATCAGAGAAAAATATTTTTATTTGCTTATTTTTTATATTTGAATGCTTATAGTTTTGTTTTTTTTATTTTTTTATTATAGATTCAGTCATCAATAAACATAAACACTTCAATAAACAAAGAACATAAAAGAAGATTGCATATGAAACTAAAGTTCGGTTATACTCAATTTGTTTCTTTGAAGAACTGTGTATTAAATTGACCATGCTTGTAAAATGACTACATCTTTTCATTTCTGTTGATGTGTTTTTACTGCTTTATGGATTTTTTAGACCTCTATCACCACCCATTAACTTATTGTCATTCCACCATTCCCACAGAAATTCTTACTTATAACAAGCAAGGATAATCAAACCAAACAAATTAACCTGCTGGACAGATCTCAAAATAGATTGTCATTATTTATCTTTAGTACTATCGCCCCTTTACCAAGAAATAGCAGCCACATTTCATCATTTTCCTTCTGAAGTCATAACTGTTCATGACTCTGATCAGAGTTTTGTATTCTTTCAAATTTGTTTTGTATTACATTATTGTGATCATTATATAAGTTATTCTCATGATTCTATGTACTCTGCATCAATTTAAATGTTTGCCTTGGTTTTTCTGAATCCATAATATTAATTTTTTTCTTTTTTTAGTCTTCATCAATTTGTTTGTTCCCTTTTCATTTACAAGATTCAATTCCACAGTTCCTTGAGTTTCAAATTTTCTCTCCCTCCCTCCCTTCCCCCCACTATAATGGCATAAAATCAAGTATAGGATCTGCAAATATTTTTACATTACAGATTAGTCATTTTTTTTATTCTTTTTTTTAATTAAACAAATGCTTTATTAACTTCTGTTTTATATCATTCATTTCCACCAGATTCTGAGTTACAATCATTTTCCCCCCATTATTCCCCTACCCAACCTCCCAGAATAGTAGTCCTACAAGATATCACTTCTTCCAATCTGCCTCTCCCATACCTTCTCCCATACCCCCATCGACTTTTCCATTAGAGGAAGGTGAATCTTTGTGTCCCAATGCCTGCACATCTTATCTCCCTATTACAAGCGAAAGAGTATTAATAATAGTATTTATATATATTTGAAACATTTAATGTTAAGACCTCGAATTTCAGATCCATTTCCTTCCTCCCTTGTCACCCATTCCCTCTTGGGAGATAAGTAATTCAGTATATGTTGTACATGTCTAGCTATGCAAGACATTATCATAGTAGATATATTGTACAAGGCTGCTTATAATTCCCTCCCACTCATCCCACCCCCCACCTGGTCTATTCCCTACATAATCCTGTCCCTCTTCTATAGTGGGTACTTCCAACCTCCCCTCCCCCCAAGGATGCCCTCCCATCCATCATCCCTCCTCTCATCCCCCTTCCCCCTATCATGCTGCAGGTTGAGATATCCCATTTAGTATGTATGTCATTTTCTCCCTGAACCAGATTCAATGTGAATGTGGTTTTTCCTTTTTAGCCTTCCTTATTCTCCCCCTCCTTTGCAACCACTTCCCCTTGCTTCTTCTACATGGGATAGTTTACCCTACCCTGTCTCTCCCCATCTCCTCTTGCCACTTTCCTCTCTCACCTCATAATTTCATCCCTTGAGTATTCTCCCTTCCCAACGAATTCAACCTATGCCCTCTATCCATATATAACTGTAACCATATACACACATTCACATATGTATTCATATGACCACACCCCCTTCTTCCATTATTTTCATAGTGAGAAAGATATCATCAGTCACAGTTATTGCTTTTCCATATAGGAATGTAAATAGTTCAACTTTGATAAGTTCCTTTTGATTTCTTTTCCCTGATTACCTTCTCAGGCATCTCTTCCTTCTTGTGTCTGGATGTCAAATTTTCTATTCAATTCTGGTTTTTTCCTCAAGAATGCTTGAAAGTCCTCTATTCCACTGAATGACCATATTTTCCCCTGAAACAAAATACTCAGTTTTGCTGGGTAGGTGACCCTTGGGTTCATTCCCAGTTCTTTTGCCCTCTGGAATATCATATTCCATGCCCTTCAATCCCTCAGTGTAGAAGCTGCCAGGTCCTGGGCTATTCTGATTGTGTTTCCACAATATTGAAATTGTTTCTTCCTGGCTGCTTGTAGTATTTTCTCCTTGATCTGGGGATTCTGGAACCTGGCTATAATATTCCTGGGAGTTTTCTTTTTGGGATCTTTTTCAGGAGGTGATCGGTGGATTCTTTCAACCTCTATTTTGCCCTCTGGATCTAAAACATCAGGGCAATTTTCCTTGAGAATTTCTTGAAGGGTGATTTCTAGGTTCTTTCCTTGATCATGGCTTTCAGGTAGTCCAATAATTTTTAAATTGTCTCTCCTGGATCTATTCTCCAGGTCAGTGGTTTTTCCCATGAGATATTTCACATTGCCTTCTAATCTTTCGTTTGTTTGGATCTGCTTAACAGCATCTGGATTTCTCATAAAGTCACTAGCTTCCATTTGCTCCAGTCTAACTCTGAAGGAATGAATCTCCTCAGTGAACTTTTGAGATTCTTTTTCCATCTGGCAAATTCAACTTTTTAAGGCATTCTTCTCCTCATTGCCCTTTTGGACCTCCGTTGCCATTTGAGCTAGTCTATTTTTTAAGGTGTTGTTTTCCTCAGTCAGGCTGTTGACCCTCATTTCATACTTTTCCTGCATCCTTCTCATTTCTCTTTCTAATTTTTCCTCCACTTCTCTTATTTGATTTTTAAAGTCCTTCTTAAGGTCCTCTATGGCCTGCAACCCACTCATGTTTTCCCCTGGGCTTTTGGAGCAGGACTTCTGACCTCACAGTCCTTTTCCCGCTCTATGCCCCCAAAATAGGAGTCTAGGGTTGCATTTTTCTGTTTCCTCTGCCTTGGCATGTTGCCACTTAATTGCTTGACTTTTGGGCTTGTTGCCACACTATGGCTTTAAGGCCAGCTAGAGGAATTTTCGTCCCGAACGTGTGGGGGCAACTTCCGTTTCTGGCAAGCTGTAAACCCACCCACAGCTTCCACCCTAGATCACAATCCTGATCCAGGGAGGTTAAAGCAAGAGCGATTACCCCCCAAGACTGATCGCTGGATCTCCCCACGATTTGTAGGCTGGGAGCCGGAAATGCCTATGAAAACTACAAAATGGCGTTTGTCCTCAGCGGCTTCTAGCCCCCAAGGGGGGGGAGCTGACGCATTCCCCAAATACAGGTCCCAAAGTCCATAGGACACTAACCTCTTACTTTGTCCTAGGCATGTCTATGTTGATAATTCTGGAATTGCCACAGCTCCTGGTGTTCTGAGGTTCCTCCAGCTGGCTGCTGGCCCTGCCGCCCTGGGGCTAAAACCTCGGCTCACGAGGACCTGGGCTCGGCTCCTGCGCTCTGCGCTCTGTGAGCTGCCAGGTCCCAGACCACTGCGCTGGTCCTTCCTGCAGGGCTGCTGGGCTGTCCTCAGCGGGAGGTTAGCTTCTCTGTGTCGTTCTGTGGGTGCTGGCGCTCCAGAAGTTGTTCACAGTCCTTTTTTACATAGTTTGTGGGGAATCTGGGGGCAGAGAGGCTTGGAAGAGCTGTTTCTACTCCGCCATCTTGGCTCCGCCCCCCAGATTAGTCAAGTTATAAAGATGGGTTGTATCAGATGGAATGAAAAATTGTAAAGATGAAACAAAACCAAACAAGAAAAAGAAAAAGAGCAGGTAGTTTGCTTCAATCTGGATTCAAACAGTTCTTTCTATTTCTTTCTCTGGATGTAGACATCTCTCTCCATCATGAGTCTTTTGGGATTGATTTACATCCCTGCATTGTTGAGAAGAGTCCAATGTATCAGAGTTGGTCATCACACATACGTTAAGTCTGTAATTGTGTACAAATTTCTCCTGACTCTACTCTTCTCACTCAGCATCTGTTTGTATAAGCCTCTCCAGGTAAATATGAGGTCCATCTGCTCCTCATTTCTTATAGCACAATAGTATTCCATCAAATGCATATACCACAACTTGTTCAGCCATTCCCCAATTGATGGGCACCCCTTAATTTCCAATTCTTTGCCACCACAAAAAAAGAATCACTATAAATATTTTTGTACATATGGGTCTTTCTATCACTTCTATGAACTCTTTGGGATATAACCCTAGAAGTGGTATTGCTAGCTCAAAAGGTAAGAAATTACTTACAGACTTTTGGGCATAATTCCAGATTGCTCTCCAGAAAGGTTGGATCAATTCACTACTCCACCAACAATATAATAGTATTCCAATTTGCCCAAATCCTTTCCAGCATTTCTCATTTTCCTGTTTTGTCATCTTAGCCAATCTGACTGGTGAGATGTGGTAGCCCCGAGTTGATTTGATTAGCATTTCTCTAATCAATAGTAATTTAGAGCATTTCTTCATATTTCTTCATTCTGGATGGTGCCTTTTAGCAGGATATAGTTTTCCTTCCTTATCTCTTTCAATTAGATCTAGTTTTGCTTTTGCTGTATCTGAGAAAAGGATTGCTACCCCTGCTTTTTTTTACTTTAGCTGAGGCATAATATATTCTACTGCAGTCTTTTACCTTTACCTTGTGGGTATACCTTTGTTTCAAATGTGTTTCTTGTAGACAGCATATTGTAGGATTATGGTTTTTAATCCATTCTGCTATCAGTCTCTGTTTTATGGGAGAGTTCATCCCATTCACATTCATAGTAATGATGACTCTCTGATTCTTTCCCTCCATCTTATTCCCTCTCCTGCTTATGTTTTTGTTTCTTCCTTCTCCCTTCTCCTCCTTTAGTGTTATTTTTTTTACCACAACCTCCCTCAGTGTTCCCTTCCTATGACCCCACTTCTTTACCTAATTTATCCCCTTACTACTCCCCTCCAATCTCCCACTTTATATACCCCCCCCCCGCCCCGTTACCCTCCTACTGCCTATAGGACACAATAGATTTTTATGCTTATCAGAGTATGTTATTCCCCTTTGACTCCAAACCAATGAGAGTAAATTTCATACAGTGCTCCTTTCCCTCCCTTCTTTCCCTCTATTTAATAAGTTTTTGTGCCTTTTCACATTAGAATCTTAAACTTAGGGGCAGAGCCAAGATGGCAGAGTAGAAACAGCATGTCCAAGGTACTCTCCCCCAGACCACCTCCAAACCGTGTAAAAGGGGACTCTGAACAACTTCTGGAGCCCCAGCACCCACAGAACGACACAGAGAAGATAACCTCCCACTGAGGACAGCCCAACAGCCCTGCAGGGAGGGCCAGCACAACGCTCTGGGAGCCAACAGCCGAGTGCAAGGAGAGCCGAGCCCAGGTCCTTGTGAGCTGCGGTTTTGGCCCCAGGGCAGCCAGGCCAGCAGCTGCCTGTCATACCCCCAGAGTACCAACAGCTATGGCGATTCCTGGATCCTTGGCACGGACATGCCTAGGACAAAGTAAGAGAACACTTGGGGTATGCACATCTCAGACTTAAGAGCAGACAAGCAGACTACAACAGAGAGAGAAGAAGCCCCAGCCGGCAGACTTACCAAAGAGGAATCGTAGTCATCTCGCCTTCATCTCATGAGGGGACAGGAGCAATCATTGCAGCCAGGAGAGTCAGGCCCCCAGCTGAGATAGCAGCCTCTCCTGCAGGGATTGGCCCCCAGCCTGGAAGTTTAGAAACTGCCTGCCAGTATAATGCAGGGGCTAGAATGGCAAAGTAAATTCTAGCTGTTCTGATCCTCCCATCCCTCCCCCAAGAAGTAGAAAACCCAAAGATAAGTCTCCCACCCAGATTGAAATCCCAAGTTAATGGAAATAGCCCCAGGCTTGGGAGTCTCCAAGAAGGGGTATAACTGAGAAAACCAGGAGTCTGAAGAGAAGAGAGGGAAGGGTCCCAACAAGCCCCACCTCACTTCACCAATAAAAGCCTACTTATAGCCCAGGGGTATAGAGGCAAAAATCTATTCACCTCTGCAGCCTTCTCAAGTGCATCTACCCTCCTTTCTGACATTCCTGAATTAGCCAGGAGGCTACAGCACTCAAAGTCAAAGACCAGGCCCTTAGCTCATAGCCTGAGAAATTAAGAAACAGGAAATCACAATGGGAAGGAAGGAAGCTGAGAAGAAGGGGAAGGCAAGAAAGTCTATTTGAGCCTAATATGTAGGGCAAGAACAACCAAATACACAGGACAATATAGACTCTCTAACCACACCTGAAACCACAGAAGGAAACATGAACTGGTCTCAAGCCCAAAGAGCATTCCTGGAGGAGCTTAAAAAAATTTTTAAAGAACAAATCAGGGAGGCAGTGACCAACTTGGAAAAAAGTCTCAGTGAAGAAAACCCTTAAAAATTAAAATTAGTGAAGTAATTGGAGAAAATACCTCCCTAAAAAAGGACCTTCAAAATCTAACTGAAGACCATAATTTGCTAAAAATTAGATTCAATCAAATGGAAACTCAGAACTCTATGATGCAGCAAGAGTCAATCAAACAAAACAAGACAATCGAAAAATTGGAAAAAAATGAAGCAATATCATTATTTAATATAAATGTACCAAGTGGTATAGCATCCAAATTCCTAGAAGAGAAATTAAAGGAATTAGAGGAAGAAATAGATAGCAAAACTATACTAGTGGGGGACCTTAATCTCCCCCTTACTGAACTTGAAAAATCTAACCTCAAAATAAAAAAGAAAGAAGTTAAGGAGGTGAATAAAATCTTAGAGAGACTGGATATGATGGATCTTTGGAGAAAACTTAATGGGGATAAAAAGGAGTTTACTTTCTTGTCAGCAGTGCATGGTACATACTCAAAAATAGACCATGTACTAGGGCATAAAAACCTCACAATCCAGTGCAGAAAGGCAGAAATATTAAATGCATCATTCTCAGATCTTGATGCAATAAAAATTATATGTAATAAAGGGCCATGGAAAGATAGACTAAAAACTAATTGGAAATTAAACAACTTAATCCTAAAGAACAGATGGGTCAAACAAGAAATTATAGAAACAATCAATAATTTCATTCAAGAGAATGATAATAATGAGACAGCATACCAAAATTTTTGGGACACACTAAAGGCAGTCCTTAGGGAAGTTTGATATCCCTGAGTGCATACTTGATTAAAGCAGAGAGAAGGGAGGTCAATGAATTGAACATGCAATTGAAAAAGCTAGAAAAAGAACAAATTGAAAATCCCCAATTCAGTACTAAATTAGAAATACTGAAAACCAAGGGAGAGATTAATAAAATTGAAATTAAGAAAACTATTGAATTAATAAATAAAACTAAGAGCTGGTTTTATGAAAAAATCAATAAAATTGATAGACCCTTAGTCAATATGATAAAAAAAAGAAAGAAGAAAACCAAATTATGAGTATCAAAAATAAAAAGGGTGAATCTACCTCCAATGAAGAGGAAATCAAAAAAATAATGAGGAATTATTTTTCCCAACTGTATGCACATAAATATGACAATCTTAGTGAAATGGATGAATATTTACAAAATCACACGTTGCCCAGATTAACTGAAGAGGAAGTGAATTACCTAAATAACCCCATCTCAGAAAAAGAAATCAAACAAGCCATCAATGAACTCCCTAGGAAAAAATCTCCAGGGTCAGATGGGTTTACTAGTGAATTTTATCAAACATTTAAAGAACAATTGATTCCAATACTCTACAAACTATTTGGGAAAATTAGTGAAGAAGTAGTCCTAACAAATTCTTTCTACAACACAAATATGGTACTGATCCCTAAATCAGGAAGAGATAAAACAGAAAGAAAATTATAGACCAATTTCCCTCATGAATTTAGATGCAAAAATTTTAAATAAAATATTAGCCAAAAGACTCCAAGTATAATAATAAATGGAGCCTTCCTTAAAATAGTTGATAGCATCTATTTAAAACCATCAGCAAATACTATATGCAATGGGGATAAACTAGAAGCTTTTCCAATAAGATCAGGAGTGAAACAAGGGTGTCAACTATCACCGCTCTTATTCAATCTGGTACTAGAAACATTAGCAGTAGCAATTAGAGAAGAAAAAGAAACCAAAGGAATCAAATTAGGCAAAGAAGAGAACAAGCTATCACTCTTTGCAGATGATATGATGATATCCTTAGAGAATCCCAGAGAATCAAGTAAAAAACTACTTGAGACAATCAATAAATTTGGCAAAGTTGCAGGATATAAAATAAACCCACATAAATCCTCGGCATTCCTGTACATCTCTAATGACACTCAACAGCAAGAGATAGAAAGAGAAATCCCATTTAAAGTCACTGTAGACATTATAAAATATTTGGGAATCTACCTACCAAAAGAAACCCAGAATCTATATGGTCACAACTACAAAACACTTCTCAACTAAATAAAATCAGATCTAAATAATTGAAAAAATATCAATTGCTCATGGCTGGGTTGAGCTAATATAATAAAAATGACAATTTTACCCAAACTAAACTATATATTTAGTGCCATACCAATCAATTTACCAAAAAACTACTTAAAAGAGTTAGACAAAATAATAACAAAATTTGTCTGGAAAAATACATGGTCTAGAATATCAAGGAAATTAATGAAAATAAATGCTAGGGAAGGTGGACTAGCTTTGCCAGATTTTAATTTGTATTATACAGCAGCAGTCATCAAAACTTCTTGGTACTGGCAGAGATGTAGAGTAGTGGACCAATGGAATAGATTGGGTGCAGGAGACCCAGCAGTTAATGAATATAGTAATCTATTGTTCGATAAACCCAAAGACCCCAGTTTTGGGGATAAGAATGCACTATTTGACAAAAATTGCTGGGAAAACTGGAATACAGTATGGCAGAAACTGGGCATAGATCATTATCTAATACCATATGCCAAAATCAAGTCTAAATGGGTGTATGATCTAGGTATAAAGGATGATACTGTAAGCAATCTGGGAAAGCAAGGAATAGTTTACCTGACAGATTTGTGGAGAGGGGAAGACTTTAGGACCAAACAAGAATTAGAGAGCATTACAAAATGCAAAATGGATAATTTTGATTACATTAAATTGAAAAGCTTCTGTACAAACAAAACCAATGTAACCAAGATCAAGAGAGAGAGTGGGAAAGGATTTTTATAACCAATGTATCTGATAAAGGACTCATTTATAAAATTTACAGAGAACTGAGTAAAATCTATAAGAATACAAGTCATTCCCCAATTGATAGATGGTCAAAGGATATGAACAAGCAGTTCTCAGAGAAAGAAATTAAAGATATCTGTAACCATATGAAGAAATGCTCTAAATCACTATTGATTAGAGAAATGCAAATCATAACAACTCTGAGATACCACATCTCTCCAGTCAGATTGGCTAAGATGACAAAACAAGAAAGTGACAAATGCTGGAGAGGATGTGGGCAAATTAGAATACTAATGCATTGCTGGTGGAGTTGTGAACTTATCTAACCATTCTGGAGAGCAATCTGGAATTATGCCCAAAGGGTTATAAATAATTTCCCTTTGACCCAGCAATACCACTTCTAGGGTTATATCCCAAAGAGATCATAGAAATGGGAGGAAGACCCAAATGTACCAAAATATTCACAGCAGCTCTTTTTGTGGTAGCAAAGAATGGGAAGTTAAGGGGATGCCTATCAATTGGGGAATGGCTAAAGGAGTTGTGGTATATGAATCTAATGGAATATTATTGTGCGATAAGAAACAAGGAGGAGATGGATTTCATATTTACCTGTAGAGGCTTATACAAACTGATGTTGATCGAGAAGAGTAGAATCAGAAGAAATTTGCATACAATCACAGACACTTCATAAGTGTGACGTCCAACTATGATAGACACTTCTCAGCAATGCAGTGATATAAGTCAATCCTGAAAGACTCATGAAAGAGAGAAACGAGACATCCAGAGATATAACTAGCAAGAACTGAGCTTGAATCCTGACAGAAGCAAGCTAATTGATCTTTTTCTTTTCATTGTTTTGTTTTATTTCTTCTTTACCATTTTTCATCCCACCTAGTACAATATGCCTTTTTAATTGAACTAATATCTAATATGAATGTATTTGCAGATCCTATACTGGACTATATGCTGTTGTGGGGGATGGGGGGAGGGAAGTAAAGGAAATTTGAAAATCAAGGAATTATGGAATTGAATCTTGTTAACTCAAACTAAACTAATAAATTGATTTAAAAAAAAGAATCTTAAACTTAACTGATTATGTTGATCCCTCTTTGAACCAGAACCAGTGAGAATAATGTTCAAATGGTGTTCCTCTCCCTCTTTCCTCTACTATGGTGTGTTTTTATGCCTCTTCATATGACATAATTTACCTTTTTCTGTCTCATCCTTTGCTTTTATCACATTACAGTCCCTTTGACCCCCTTAATAAGGTTTTTTTTTTAATCATCATATTAGTTCATTTCTACCCACACCCTCTATCTATGTATAACCCTTTTAAAGTTCATGATAATCATATAAATTTCAATATTGACAGTTTTCAGCTTCTCATATAGGGATGTGAGCATTTTGCTCTTATTGCATCCCAAGTTATGTGCATATGTGCATGTGTGTATGTGTGGGTGTGTGTTGTCCTTGTTTACCTTTTTATGTCATTCTTGAGTCTTGTCATTGCAGATCAAATTTTCCATTGAGTTCTGGCATTTTCATCGTGAAAGTCTGGAAGTCCCTTATTTCATTAAATGACCATCTCCTTGCCTGAAAGTGTATGCTCAGTTTTGCTGGGTAGTTAATCCTTGGTTCCAGTCCTAGCTCTTTTATCCCATGAAATATCAAATTCCAATCCCTCTGATCTTTTAATGTAGAAGCTGCTAACTTCTGTGTGATCCTGACTGTAGTTCAACAATATTTGAATTGTTTCTTTTTGGCTGTTTGCAGTATTTTCTCCTTAATCTTGTAATTCTGGAGTTTGGCTACTATATTTCTTGGAGTTTTCAATTTGGGATCTCTTTCAGGAGGATTCTGGTGAATTCTTTCAATAACTATTTTACCTTCTGATTCCAGGACCTCAGGACCGTTTTCTTTGACAATCTCTTGGAGGATGTGGTCCAGGCTGCTTTTTTTCATCATGGCTTTCAGGTAGACCAATAATTCTTTAGTTGTCTCTCCTGGATCTGTTCTCTAGGTCAGTTGTTTTTCCAGTGAGATATTATACACTTTCTTCCAAATTTTCAATGTTTGTGTTTTGTTTGAATGACTCTTGGTGTATCATAGAGTCCTGAGCTTCAATTTGTCTGATTCTAATTTTTAGTAAATTATTCTCTACCATTAGTTTTTGAAGGTCTTTTTCTAGGGAGGTATTTTCTCCCATTAGTTCACTAATTCTACTTTTTAAGGATTTGTTTTCTTCAATGAGACTTTTTTTTTCCAATTTGGTCACTATAGATTTAAATTTGACTTCTACCTCCCTAATTTGGCCTTTAAAATCTTTCTTGAGCCCCTCCAAGGATGCTTTTGGGGTTTGAGACTAGTTCATATTTCCTTCTGTGGTCTCAGATGTGAGTATAGAATCCATGTTGTCCTCTGTATTTTGTTGTTCTTAACTGCTATAATAAACTGGAATCAATTTTCTTGCCTTCCCCTTCTTCTCAGTGTCCTTCCTACGCATTGTAATTTCCTTTTTCCCAATTTTTCAGGCTGGGAGCTAAGGGCCTGGTTGTTAACTTTGTGTGCTGTAGCCTCTGAGTGTCAAGATTGAGGCCAAGGCCAGGGGTCTCAGTGTTTCCCCTGAGTTATGCTGAGACTCACAGAGTAATCTGTGGAGGAGGGGTAATCTGACCACTTCAGATTTCTGCCTCTATGCCCCTGGGCTACAGCTGTGGCTTGTTGGGACCCCTCCCCCTCTTCTCTTTAGACTCCTTGCTGCCTCAGTTACACCCCTTCTCAGTGACTCCTAAGCCTGAGGCTATTTCCACTATCTCAGGATTTCACTCTGGGTGGGACACTTATCTTTGTGTTTTCTAGGTCAGGGAGGGTGAATTTGAGCATCCAGAGTTTGTTTTTTTTTTTTTTTGTCATCTTGACACGTGGTAGGACAGGCAGGTGATTTCTAGACTTCCAGGCTGTGGGCTGGGTGGCCCTAAGCCCTCTCTTACCAGGCTCCAATGATTCCTCCCCTCCCATGGTGAAATACTGGTGAGAAGGCTGGGGTACACCCTTGGGGTGTGTGATTCCACCAGATGGGGATCCTTCTTTCTTTGTTGTAGTCTGCTCTCTATTCTGAGCTGCTGCAGCCCCCAAGTGCTTTGTGCTCCCCCTGCCTGGACCCACATGGGCGCCTTCTTGGGCTGAATTCTACCACGCTGTCTCCCAGTGGATTCCAACTCTCCAAAATCTGCTCAGATTCACCTTCCAAAGTTCAGTGACAGAAAAGTTACTGCTGGCCTTATCTGCTTGCCCAAAGCCACCCCAGATATCACCACATTGTTCTCTATGTACTGGTGACTTCCCAGGAAACAGCAGCAGCTACAGGAATGAATACAGCCCAACCAGGAAGAGGTGAGTGCCTATGCCTGGCTGTAGATGAAGCCAGATGTATTGATGGCAGTGGCAGCCTCTGAAGATGGACAAGAGATGACCAAACCTCTCCCTCCACATCTGCTGCCCTTTGTTCAGGCAGCAGAGCTTCAGGGAGATGTGGCCCAAAGTCTGGACCTGCCTGAGTTGACTCTGCTTCAGAAGTCTCTGAACACGAGAGTCAGTATGGGAACCCAATTTGCTCTTGGTCTATGGCTACAATGTCTGAAGAGGTCCTCAAAGCTTTATACATACCCCTCCCCAAAGCCAGAATCAGAATAAAAACAGACATTGGATGCCAACCCTTCTCAGCCCCATCAAGAAAGCCAAGTAGATTTCCATTTCCTTATGGACATATATAGGATTCATATCCTTTATTGTCGGTGAGAACATTGCTACAACTTTGGAGTAAATTAAAACAAAAGTCATAAGAGAGGGAAGAGTGAATTTGGGGGAAGGGGGACTGAATGTCTCCTCCTCCAAAGGTGCAGAATGAGTTCCATGACCATAACTCTAAGACTACAGTTCCCATTGGAAACTCAGACCCCAGGACAAGGAGGCCTTGGGGAATTGTCATCAACTTAAAATACATATATACATATATATGGAAATAGAGAACCAGGCAACAGGATAAAACCCCATCTCCTTTCCCATCCCAAACCTTAGAGAAGCAGAGAAGGAAAAGCTCTCATCTCATCGTCAGTCAGACTGAGAAAGGAGAAGCGGTCGTCTTTAGAGCTTTTTGGCTATTCTCATTTATGTCCAAAAAGCTGCAAGTGAAAATAGAGGTCTTGGGCCCTGAAAAAAAAGAAAAGTAAAGTAAAGAATTTACTGCTTCTGTTCTGCCATCTTGGCTCCACCTCCTCTATTCATTTTTTCTTACAGCATTACATCTCCATTGAAATCATATATTATAATGTATTCAGCTATTCCCTAGTTGCTTGATTGGGAAGCTAGGTGGTGCAATAGATGGAGCATTGGCCTTGGAATCAGGAAGACTCATCTTCATGAGTTGAAATCCAGCCTCAGACATCTATTAGCTATGTGACCCAGGGCAAGTCACTTTACCCTGTTTACCTCAGTCCCTCATCTGGGAAACAAATCTAGTATCTTTGCCAAGAAAACCATAAGTAGTGTCACAAAGAGTCAGACATGACTGAACAACAAATATTTCAAGTTTTTGCTTCACCAAAAAAAGTACTGCTGTAAACATTTTTTGTACACATGGGTTCTCTCCCCCTATGTTTTGTTCTTTTATTGCATGTACCTAGTAGGGTTGTCATTGGGCCAAAATTTGTGCACAGTTTAGAAGGCAGCACATTTTATGAAGAGCATCCATAAACTGAAGGTTATCCAAAGAAGAGTGAACAGAATAGTAAAGGGCTATAGACCATAGCATGTGACGATCACTCGAAAAAAAAATGGAAGTATTTTTTTTCCTGTATAATATTTAGGGGGTAAATAACCACTTTCCAAGAATTTGACTTGGTACTGTTCTCTTTAGCCCCAAGAAAGAAAATTCTAACTCTTTATTGGCAAAAAATAAGTTTGTGTGGTCAGATCTGTTCAAGAATAGAATTAGCTGCCCAAAGAAGTAGTGAGTTCTCCCTCATTGGAGATTCTCAAGGGATTACTAGATAACCACCTTTTAGAGATATAGTAAAAGAAATCCAGTTCAGGCACAAGTTGGATTAAATGTTCTCTTATGTCCCTTTCAACTATGCAATTAGATGAACTCAATCCAAAATGAAAATTGTGCTGATATAACCACAGAAAGCAAATCAGTTTTCTTAGGAGACAATCCAGAAAGGCAATGATACAATGGATGAAATGCAGGAAACAGTAGTAGGAGGTATGAAAAGCCCCTCCTCCCATTCCTTAAGATCTAGCCAATTTGGATCATCTAATCTCATCCCGAATTATTTCTTCCTGTGTACTTAGCATCTTCTAAATCACATCATAGAATCCAGAACTTGTAATGACTCTCAGAGAACATCTAAAAGAATGCCTTTAAAAAAAATGCCAAAGGTTTCATCTAGTCTCAGGTTCAGGACAGTGAGGGAGGAGTCACTATCTCCTGAGATAGCCTATTCTACTTTGAGATAGCTCTGATTATTTGAAAGTTTTTCATTATATAATTTAAATTTTCATCTCTACAGCTTCTGAGCTCCTACTTTGACTCCCTTGAACCAAATAGCAAAAGTCTGGTTTCTCTTCTCTTTGACAGTTCTTCAATTACCTGAAAACACCTAAGTCTTCTCCACTTCTTTAACCAAGCCTGTTATGGCATGTTCTCCAGTTCTGTCACCTTCCTGATTGCCTTCTTCATGACAAGTTCTATTTTGTCCATGCCTTTTCTAACATGCGGTACACAGAACAGACCACATTGTTCCAGATGAGGCCTGGCCAGGACAAAGTATGCCAAAGCTATTGACTTCCTTGTTCTGGGTACTCTGTCTCCTTTAATGCTAGCAAGGAGAGTATTGTTGTTTTTAACCACTTTGTTACTGTTAAGTCACATTCAGCTTGAAGTCCACTAAAACCCCAAGATTATTTTCACAATAATTTTTGTCTATACATTCTTCATGCATTCTTTACTTTCTAAATGATTTTTTTTCAAAATAAAATATAGTCACATTGTGCAATGATTAACTTTGATAGACTTGACTCTTCTCAGTAATGCAAGGTTCTAAGACAACTCCAAAAGGCTCATGATGGAAAATGCTATCCACATCCAGAGAAAGAATTTACAGAGTCTGAATGCAGATCAGAGCATACTATTTGCTCTCTCTCTCATTCTCTCTCTCTCTCTCTCTCTCTCTCTCTCTCTCTCTCTCTCTCTCTCTCATTTTGTTTTTTCTTTCTTGTGGTTCATTCCACAAGAATTCTTCTTTACAACATGACTAATGTGAAAATATGTATAATATGAATGTAGATGTACAGCCTATATCAGATTGCATGCTGTCTTGGAAAGGGGGAAGAGGAGAGAAGAGGAGAAAATTTAACAGTCAAAAACTTGTGGAACTGAATCTTGTAAACTAAAAATAAATAAATAGTTTAATAAATATTTTAAAAATATACAAAACTTAATATTTAACTCTATTAATGTTCTAAATAAAATATAAATATAAAATTAAATATAAATATATCTGGGAACTCTGTTATGCTCTAACATATTCATCCTCCTCATTCTCTTCCCACTGGAACTTTGGACTCAGCCACTGGCATGCTGGGTAAGCTTCTACTTTATCTTGCCTAGAATTAGACCTCATCACTACCCAGGCATAAACCACTGAATTTTACTCTTGCTTGTCATGATATTTTTTGGATCCCCATTCTGTCATCCAACACAATAGTCATCCCTTCCCGATCTCTCTCTTTTTTACACATTTGATGAGCGTGCCATCTACGCTGTAGTGCAAGTCATCAGTAAAAATATTGAATTGCATAAGGCCAGAAACAATTGATATTAACATTAACAGTCATAATAAATAGCATTTATATCGTATTTTGAGTTTTTCACAGTACTTTATATATGCTATTTCATTTGATCTCAACAACCCTGTGAAATAAATGCTATTAATATTTTGCATTTTATAGATGAGGAAATTAAGACAGGGAGAGGTTAAATGACTTTAAACAGCTAATCAATCTCTAAGGTAGGAATGGAATTCATATCCCTGAAACATTGAAATACAGAGCTCCCTTCAAGATTACCCTGACCCATCAACAATTTTTCATGTTTGTTCATTCAATTAGAATCAAACCTTCCTGACTTCCTCACATCTTTTCACCTTATCCACAAAGCATAACAGCATAAAGGACTTTAACATATTCCTTGTTAAAAAAAAAAAATCTAAGTACAGCTTTGCCTGCAGCATTTCTCTGATCTACCAACATAGTTAAACTCTCAAAAAGAGGGAATTGGGTTAGTCTAGCATGACCTATTCTCAATAAAGGCATGCCAGCTTTTAGTGACCATTTCTTCTCTTTCTCGGCATTCACAAACCATCTCCATTAATAATATAGCTGAGAATTTTGCATGACATCAAAGTCAAGTCCTCAGATGAAAGCTTGCCAACATCATTCTCTTTCCTTTGGGGGTAATTTGAGACAGTTCTTGCCCTTTTCCAATTTTGTGGGACTTTTCTCATTCTCCAACATCATTCAAAGACTGCCATTAACAGCTCAGTAACCATATCTGGAGATTCCTTTCAGTACTTCAGTATGTCATCATCTGGACCTAGTTACTTTAGCTCCCTGAGTAATCAAAATGCTATCTCACTATCTCCTCACCTAACTTAGACTCCCACTCCTTCCTAACAAATGTTGGTCTTTCTCTTCTTAGAAAAGACAAAAGAAGGGAGATGAGTTGAATAATTCAGTCACTTCATCATCATCTTTTATCACCATGCCAATGGCTCAGTCCCTTCTTTAATATTCTTCTTGTCCCCAAAATGAATTAAAAATATTTTTTTAATCCTTGTGATCCATTACAAGTCTCAGTTCATTTTGGACTTTAGCAAGCTTGACACAATTCTTGGAGGATGAAATTACAGTCTTACATTCATTCTCAGTCACTCTTACATAAGTCTTTTTAAAATCTCAAGTTATCTATGAGTTTTTATGTGTCTATGTCAGTGACTTTAGGCAATTCCTCATTTTCCTTGTCAATGGCACAATTCTTACCTTGGTCTTTAGATTGTCTTTCTTTAGAGATTTCTATCTCTCTTTGGCCAATTTCCCCTTCAAGTTACTAAGCCCAGGGCTTTGACTTCTCATTTCTCTGAACCTTTTAAAATTTTCTCTCTCAAATTATAGGATGCAGGTCTTGCCTGTTCTATCTTTCCTCAATAACTATAATAATACCTGTATGTATTCCCACATTCACATCCACATCAACACCTATACACATACCTAAAACCGTAAAGGAAGGGGGGCAATAGGCTTCATCACATAACTTAATGGGCTCATGACACAGCAAAAGGTTAAAACTCCCTCTTCTAATCTGACTCTTACTTTACAGAAGAGACTCAGAGAGGGGAAAAGGCTAGTGCCGGGCCACCAAGTGACTTAGGGGCAGAATTGTGATAGAAACAATACTTCTCAGTCTGGGATCTAAGACTTTTTCTATATAGCATCAGTTATCCTCAGAAACTGGTAAACATTCCTATGAGGCTGCCATGACTCAGGCCACTTGAGAAAAGTGATTAGGGCATGACCCTCAGAGCTATTTTAGAAGCTTCGATACAAATTGAGTCTCTTGACTTTAAAGTCACCCTTGAACATGTGAGCTGAGAGGAGAGGGAGGGAGGGAAAGAGAGAAATACAAATAGTCTGAGGTTAATTGGGGAGCCCATCCATTGTGAATTCACAATATAGTCCATTCATGATCGGTCCTTTTATGCTACTTCAAGGTACTTTCTGGAAAGCAGAAATACTCTCTCACCTGATTAAATTGTCTGGAAGCTCTTATTTGGTCTCCGAAGATTCCTCTCACTTAAGGAAGTATGATTGCAGGGCTCATACCTTCCTGATAAAAATATGCCAACTTTTCTCTCAATTGGAATTCAAGAGCTTTCTGGGGAAACAAGAAGTACAAAAATGTGTCTGCCTGTGTCTATATGTGTCTATGTATATCTATGTCTGTCTGTGAATTTAAGAATGCTTGATCACAATAAAGATCAACAAGAAAGTATCTTATCAAGGAATAGTCAGAAAGTATCATCTAAGCCCTGAAGCCCAAAGACTCTAATTTCCTAATATTGAAGAGGAAGAAACTGTGGCTAAGACAGGTGAGGGGGTTAGCAAGTTACTAGCAAAGCTGAAAGCACAATCCAGATTTCCTGACTCTCATACCAGAGCTCTTTTCAATGCATTTCCCCAGAAAGTATAAGTCCTTTCCAAAGGCCCACCTCAGTCAAATAAAAGGAACGTTGGCCATACACAGAGAAAGTTCATGAAGGACCATAATGAGTGGTTTTTCATTACTTCCATGTACTGAGTGATTTGCCCTATAAATAAGTCACTTCATTGGATGAAAATCTAATTTTTATAACCACAAAGTACAGGTCAGTCTGACCCTTCGAAGTCCTTTGACATTTCAAAAACCTTTCTCCACATTCTTCTGTTGTCTCCATAATTCCTGCCTGGGATGGGACCAGACCATACAGAAATAAGGCTAGTAAAACCTGAGAGAACCCTAGAACTTCAAGTTAAGGGGTAGTTCTTAAAACATAGAACATAAAAGTTTAGATGGACTCTTAACATCTAGTATAATCTCTTCATTGTATAGATGAGGAAAATAAGGCTTAGAGGTCCAGGACAGGTGATGCATGTAATTGTTACTTTGGGGGAGGCTGAAGCTGGTAGATTGTATGAGCTCAGGAATTCTGAGCTACAATCAGGCTAAATTTGATTAGGTATTTTTACTGCTTGGTACAAATATAGTTAATCCCCTAAAGTAGGGGGCCACCAACCTGCCTAAGGCATGAAGAACAAGTACAAGTCACAAACAGAACAAGGCATAGTTTCTATGTCTTTCAGTAGTGGTATCAGGACTTTTAAGTATCCCCTGCACTTCCAGCCTGAGTGAAATAGGGAAACTAAGAGGAAGAAAGGAAGGAAAAAAAGGAATGGAGGAAGCAAGAAAGGAAGGGAAGAAGGAACAACTGAACAAACAAAGGAAGGAAAGAAGGGAAACAGGAAGAAAGGAAGAAAGAAAGGAAATGAGACCAGAAGGGAGGAATGAAAGGAAGAACGCCTTTGACAAGATCATAAGCATATCCTGTTGTCCTCAGAGATTCAGTTGCTAAATATCCCATTATGGGTAGTTCCCTGTGGTCTAAGAAGAGAAAAGAGTAATTCTTTCAAAATCATTATGCTATGAACTGGATATAATTTTCAAGGATTTTAAATTTCCTATAAATTTTGTGAACCCATACATAGGTGGTTCTCTTAGAGCTATTGTTCATGGAAACATATGGCAACAGAATTTGTTATTTTTCAGAATTTTAAATATTCTGGGTTAAATGAATCACTCTCCAGCAGACAAGTAGATAGTATTTCATCAACTTCTGAAAGTTAAAAAAAAATTCCATAAGCAAATATCAACCAGCATATATTCATTATGTATAAATCAAAGGAGTATATGGAACAGTCCCTATGAGCTGCAAATATTATTCCCATTTTCTAGACAAAGTGACTAAAATAGCCATAACCTTTGATACAGATATGCCACAACTAGACACATATCCTACAGAAATCCTTGATAAAAAGGGAGGCTCCATATACACCAAAATACTTATAGCAGCATTTACTGTGGCAGCAAAGAAGAGAAAACAGATTCTCAATGACTGGGGATTGGTTAAACTGATTGTTTTACATTACTGTAATCAAATATTATTGTGTCATAATAAATTATAAACATGATAAACAAAGGACACTATGGAAAGATTTACATGAACTGATGCAAAGTGCTGTAAGCAGAGTCAAGAAAAAACAGCATATGTAATTAACACAATAATGTGAATGGAAATAGCCACCACAAAACAATTGATAATGAATGTTGCAAAATTTCAAAATACACACATGGCCTCAAAGAAGAGACATGAGAAGATACCTTCCCTTCCAACTCATTTACAGAAGTGCTGGTTAGGGGCTAGAGGTGGAACATTGCATATATTGTCCTATTTTTCAATATATTGATCAGTTTTACATATATATATATATTTTTTTTAATTTTTCTTTTAAAAATTCTTTGTTGGGGCGGCTAGGTGGTGCAGTGAGTAGAGAGTTGGCCCTGGAGTCAGAAGGACCTGAGTTCGGATCCAGCCTCAGACACTTAAAGCACACACAAACAAAAACCTAGCCATGTGACCTTGGGCAAGTTACTTAACCCCAATTGCCCTCCAAAAGGTGAAAAAAAAATTCTTTGTTATATTGGAATAATTCAGAGGGAAGTATTCAGGGATAAGTGTAGGTAATATAAAACAAAAGATAGCAATGAACATTGACTTTTAAAAAAGAAAGTAAAGATCAGAGGGGATTTTTTTGCTTTTTTTGGAGGGGGGAAGGCAGGGCAATGGAGGCTAAGTGACTTGCCCAAGGTCACATGGCCACTAATTGTTGAGTGTCTGAGGGCAGATTTGAACTCAGGTCCTCCTGACTCCAGGGCTGGTGTGCCACCGGCCGCCCCCAGATCAGAGTATCGAAGTGATTTCTTCAAGGTCCCATAGAAAATAAATATAAGAGCTTAGACCAAAACCCATATTTTCTCTCTCTAAATCTATTTCTCTTTTCAATTCACCACACTTTCTCTAATTCTCTCTGTCAATACTAACTCAGGATTTATTCAGGTAAGGCCCCTGATGGCCAAATCTGGTGTGGGTAGAGTTGGTTGTTTTTCAGTCATTGACAAGAAACAATGTTTAATTCTCACAATTTAATTTGGAGAGGACATGTTCCCTCTCCTGGAACATTACTCCCTGCTGACATTTCCAACCCAAGCGTCAGCACCAAGAGATTAATTATCCAGTGGAAGGAGGTTAATAATAAAATAATGATCAAAATAATTCTTGAACTGATTTCCTAAGTGAGGCATATTCCTGGGGGAAATGTTATCTCAAATGTCCAGGCTTTAATTCTGTCTTTTTTGTCAAGGGTGTCTAACTCCCTTAGTTCAAGTAAGCAGACTGTCTGACTTATTTTCGTCATGATACGTTACAAAGCACCTATCCCACAACCTAGGGAGGTCAGTCATTTGAGTACTATTTCGTCCATTTTACAGAGGGGGGAAAATGAGGCTCAGAAAAATATAGTGACTTCATAGGACCACAGATTGATCATGTAGTTTAACCTTCTTACTTAACAGATGAGGAAACTGAGACCCAATGAGATTATGACTTGCCCAAGATCACACTGGTAGAAAGGGACAACCATAAGATTTTTAATGCATATCCTATAATTCCAGGTCCTGTGTATTTTCCTTCTGTCTCTCACTACACTTAACACAAGGTTTGTTTATGGTTCATGTTCCCCTGAATCTCAAGCTACAGGGAGATAAGGGGATCAATAAACCAAGGCCCTAAGCTCTGGGGGCTCCCTCAGAGTAAAGTCCTGCTAAGCCCAGCTCAAATGCCATCTTCTTCAAGAAGCCTTTCTTCATCACCTGACTCAACCCTCTCCCCATACCCAGTCCCAAGGTCTTGGTTTGTATTTCTTCTATGTAAGTTCATGGATTATGGATCACAGTTATTTATATTACTTACATTCTTCCTTCTTACATGGTGATCTCCATAGGTACTGAGACACTTTATGTCTCTCCACAGTAGACACATGATTAATTTTTGTTGAAATTAATTGCCATAACACTTTTTGACTGTATTATTTTGATCTGTGTTTTCTTTTAAAACATGACTAATATAGAAATATTTTATATGACTGCACATGTATAACCTATATTGAATTGCTTGCCTTTTCAATAAGAGGGGAAGAGAGGAAGGGAGAGAATTTGGAAGTTAAAATTTAAAAAAAACAAATGTTAAAATTTGTTTTTACATGTGATTGGAAAAAAATAAAATATTAAAAAATGAATGGCATAAAATTGAATTATATTACATTTCTTTCAGCTATCTTGTCTTGGGTAGTTTGGTCACAGATATCACTCTAAGAGAAAGTAACCTCCTTGAGGAAAGACAGTCTTGTTTTTATATCTGAGTCCAGTACCTAGGATAGTGCCTAGGAATATAAGTAGGTGGTTAAAAGTGTTTTATCAATTAATTGGTAGATACCACGAAAGTACTTGATACCCAGGGACTCCTCTCCACTCCCATGTCATTTAATTGGCCAAGCTATGATTTTTCTTAATGATCTCTTAGCCTCAAAATCTGTTTAATTACTTCCAGTAACCTGTTCAGCTAACAGAGCATGTTAATAAAAGTCATGGGTAATTAGATGTTTTTTTTTTTTTCCAAAGAACACTGATTCCCTTTGACATCTACAAGCACCCAACCTACCCAAAATAAATAGATGAGCTGGGCCTGCAGGTGAAATCCCAAATTGCTTTTGAAAGGTTCATCTTTCAAAGAATCTATTGAAAAGTCATCTTGGGGAGGGCAGCTCCATGGAACCTAAGATCTTTCTGGCTTAGACTACACAGTCAAAATGGATTGATGTAGGGAATTGGATCACAAGGTAGATAACCAATCTGGACCACATGGGTGCCAAATCTATCTTTTGTTGTTTTTTTTTTTTTAAAGCAATTGGGGTTAAGTAACTTGCTCAAGGTTACACGCCTAGTCATTACTTATGTGTGGGTGCTCATTTTCTGAGGCCGGATTCTATCCCAAATCATCCCAACTCTGAGGCCAGCGCTCTTACTCACTGCGCCACCTAGCCACCTCTAAATCTATCTTTAAAAAAAAAAATTAAACCAGGGACAGGTTTTGTCTGACAGTCTGAATTATCAGTACTCAGGCGTTTTGCCATAATAGAATGCCAGGAAAAAAATGGAGGTAAACAGAATGTGTGCCCATCTAATCATTTTTACAGTGAAATTGGGGAGCTAGATGTCCATTCCCATCCCCTGCCACTGCTTTTTGGAGCCTCAGATATTGCCACCAAAGAAGCAAACCAAAGAATAATGTTAAAAGCAATAAACATTTTATTGTTGTATAAACCTTATATTTTTCGTGAGCTAAGGGGATTAGTTTTGGGAGTAGAGTGAAAAGGAGCATCATATTCACCAGGAAAACAGCCAGATCTCCACAAGGAGCACAATGAACATGGATCCCTAGGCAGGACATAAGGAGGAAGAGAGCCTTTCTCCTTCCCTATATCCCATGCCATGCTAAATTCTCCATCTGATTCTTCAACTTGGGACAACTGCACTGCCCCACGAAACAGCAGTGCGTCTCCATTGGAAAGAAGGGCATGTGTTTCCTCAGATAGGGAAGGAGTCTCCATGGGCTGCAAGTGATTAATTTACCACCCCTGCTGTCTTAGGTAGGAGTCACACTCCTCGAGGAGCTTACAGACTAGTTTCAAAAGATAGCATGTACATGAATACCCATCATACAAAATGCAATATAAAACATACAAAGGAGAAGCAGAATGATTTATGAGAGATCTAAAGGGGGAACTATCACTTTCAGGTTCTACATAGAAAGAGGAAGAGGGCAGAAAGTTCTTCCCTAATGGGCTCTGGTCTGGGAATCAAGGCTATTTAAATGAACACAGCTTTCCTACCTTCCTCCTTTCCTCCACCCTTTCCACTTGCCCAACTAACCTAGCCCACTTCAGAGAATTGCTCCTGTTGTGAAAAAACCTCCAGAGAAAGAATCCCAAACACTTTTGGTAAGGACCAGTTGTGCTGCCAAGGTGATACCCATAGCAGATCCTATGAATATGCATGTGTATTTCCAGGTTAGATTCACAAAATATAAGACTCTCTTCCTCAAAGGTAAAACCAAAATATTTATTTGGAACATCATTAGGATACCAGAGGATAAGATTTAACAGGATACTAATCACCAATCCAGGGAATTCTGAGATCTTAAACCTTCTTTCTGTTAGGCCTCCCCACAAACAAGTTCCCCTAGGCAAGTTCCCCCCTTCCACCCACTCATGCTTGCTTCTTTCTCTGCTCTGCTCCTCTGGGCCAACTCCTCCCACTATGAGCTCCATGTGCATCAGGCTCCAGGTCACATAGGCTTATTAATGGGCAGGGAAGATCTTCCTATTTCATGAACATTACACTGGTTCTGCTCTAAATCCTCTTTGGTGCTTCCCTGAGGCAAGGCACTGTAGGAGAAGAGACACAGGATTGAAAATCAAAGCATCTATGATCCAAACAGATATGTGCTACTTACTATATGTAAGCTACCTCTTAGCAATCAGCTGCCCATCTCTTCTCCTTAGTCCTATATGCTGAAAGAGTTAGGCTTCATGATCTATAAAGTTCCTTCCAGCCCTAAATCCCATGAACCTAGTTAGGTATGCTGAGTGATTACCTTTCTTTTTTTTCCTCTGAGTCACAGAGACCTGGCAGGGAGCAATCATTTATTCAGATCTTTTCTCTTCCCTTCTTCAAAAAGCCACCTGCAATGATGTGCATGTCCTGGACCAGTGGTCCTAAGAAAGGATGGGAATCAGACAGGTAAGTAGGGGGAAAGGAAGAGAAAGAGATCAGGGGTGTTTCCCTTCAAACACTATGATTGAGCTAGGGTTGATAGGAATGAGATAAAAGCTGGAAAACTAGGGAAAGTTTAAATAGCCTTAAGGGATTCAGGGGCTTGGGCTTTGAGAGCTGGAACAGTGTGAGATGGAACTCTATCAGTACAATCCCTTTAGAGGAGTTCCTAACCCTTTCAGTATCATGGACTCCTTTGGCAATACCATGAAGTCATTGAACCCTATCTCAAAATAATGTTGTTGTTTTTTTTCCTTTCTTTTAATAATTGAAGGAAATATTCAATTTCAGATGAAGGTTAATAAATATAGAGATATGATTTCCCTCTATTCAAGAAGATCTCTCTCAAAATTCATCCATGGATTTCCAGGGAACCCGTTTACCCCCAATATAAGAACTCTTGCTCTAGAAGCTGAAGAATGAGCACTAGCTTCTTGGAACAGTGAGACAGAACTGAGGACAGGGATGGTTGAGCAGGTCTTTAGGTAGGGAACAATAACAGAAGGGCAGCAACTAAAGGTGAGTTGTCTAAACAGCCATGTAATACAAACCATCAATGTAGAAGAGTGAACCCTGACCCTTACTGAAGAACCCTACTCTGCCAGGGTGGTGGAGTAAGTCATAGGCAATGGGGAAAGGGTATCATAATGGAAGAGAAAAAGAGGCTTAGAATCTCAGTGAGCTCAGATGTAAGTAAGTACTTTGTATCCAATAATTTATAAATATGGCCATCAAACCTTATTTATATGAGTCTTCTTAAATATGCACATAGTCTGGCATAGGGGAACCAATCACTGAACTTGATGTCAAAAGATCTGAACTGATATCCTGGCTGTTCCAAACAGTGTAGCTAGGCCCCCAGGTCCTGCTCTTTCATCAGAAAGGGAGATAATCTTTACATTATAAAATGCTACTTAAATATTCTCATTACAACTTTACACTAAGATATTAGCAGTTATAACTGCCTTCTTGTGGGATCCCTCCCAGAGGCACTTACATTTTAAGAACTGACCAAGGATCATACACCTAAAGCAGGCTATCAGAACCCTCAGAGGTCATCTCTTCCCATATCCTCTTCTTTTTTTTCTCTAGATCAGGTGTTTCTGATTTCATTAATGATTTCATTAATACAGGGAAGTCCTGACAAAGGGACCACCTCTCTTAATGCATGTGCATCTTATATCATAGAGAGTTCATGGGGCACTTAGAGGCTGAGTGGCTAGGCCAGTTTCACTTAGTCAATATGTGAGAGGGAAGACTTGAACCCAGACCTTCCTGACTCGGAAGCCTGCTTTCAATCCATTCTGCAGGGCTGTCATTGAATGCAGACTCTCAGAGTCCTAAGGGACCTTAAAGTTCATAAGGTCATAGAGTGATAGATTTAGTGCTGGAAGGTATAGCAGCAAGCAACCCAGCATCTCCAGAGTGGCTGCCAACACAGGTTCTTAGATCTGATTTTCTAAAGGAAAGCAACTCAAAATGGGTTAACAAGCTTACTTTAATCAATCAAACATAGATCATAGATCGTTTACCTAGTTCAGGGGGAAAAGGTCAGCACCCCAAACTTCAGAGTATACAGACAGATCAAATAGACAGGCTTCCAAACTGTCCAACCATTATCAATACCAAATCACAGTTACCAGAGAGGGAAGCATCAACATCTGGGTTTTCAAAGCTGGGGAGCTCTCAACAGCTGCCCAGAGTCTCATCTGGTCAAATCACACAACACTTCTCAAAGTGAGCCCCAAAGCAAAGCCTCCCATCAGGGTTTATATAGCCTTCTCCTGGCTCAGAGAATATCACAGCCCTCTTGACCCACTGCCCAATCACACAGAATCAAGGTGTGGTCATTCCTGAAAACCAAGCCTCCTACCACAGGCTCCAAGTGACCACATTCAGCCTATTAGGAGGCAGAGTATATTTTCAAATCAAGGAAGGTTTTCAGAGTCTCTTAAGTCAATCAAAGGGCCTACCGGCAGGGAAGATCTTTAAATCTGCATTTCCATTACAGAAGGGAGAGTATAAGTCATCATCTCCAATACCATCATTCTAGAGATGACAAGATATACAAGAGTATAAGTGATTCACACAGGGTCACACAACTAATAAAGGTTAGAGGGAGAATGCAAGGTCATCTGGCCCAAACCTCACATTTTACGGATGAGGGAACAGAAGAGTTGCTTGCCCAGTGACATACAGTGAGTTAGCAACAGAGTCAAGACTTGAATCTCGACATTGTTATTTGACCTAGTCTCTCACCTGCTACCATGTCGAGAGAGCAGATCTAACTTGTCCAGTGAAAGCACACGCTCCTAATGGGAAGCAGCAGCAGTATTCTTTCTGAGTGGAGAAGAGAACATGAGCATGATGAGGAGAAACAAAAGCAGTGGATTTGGAGATAGAAAACCTGGGTTAAAATTCTAATAACTTAGTGTTTTGTATCTTAAGACAAATAGGGGCAACCACATGGTACAGTGAATAGAGCACCAGCCCTGGAGTCAGGAGGACCTGAGTTCAAATCCGGCCTCAGACACTTGACACAAAAAACTAGCTGTGTGACCTTGGGCAAGTCACTTAACCCCAATTGCCCTACCTTCCCCCCTCCAAAAATAAATAAAAAGAGAGCAAAAGAGAAAGAAAAACAAATAGCTTCACCTTTCTGGGCCAGTTTCCTGCCTGGAGAGATTCAAAGACATACCCCTATTCCCATAACTAGGAAACATGGGACGAAAGCTGGGAAGTTGGGTCTTTAGACTCCAGGCTGCCTCTCTGATGAGGCTTTAGCTGTGAACTCCGTGGGAGAAGGTGCTCAGGGGCACACATTAGTGCTGAGGGGACAGCGATTGATCTAACCTGAAATACAAGGGAAGGAAAAGAGAGGAGCTAGGAAATGGACTCCTGAAAGCAGAAGACATACATCACAGAGGAAAGGAAGAGGTGAAAGACTCTGACAACAAATGTCACTGACGTCACAACATTGCCAAGGGCAAATAAATCATCCTTTATTCAATTATTCATTCATTCATCAAACATGGCTGAGATGCTACTGTAAACCAGGCACAGCAGGATAGAAAATAAAGGAGACAGAAAATACACAAGAGTAGAATTGAAGTCTGCCAAGTATTGCAAACTCGTTAGAAAGTAGAGACCCCAGGTTTCCCAAGAAATGCAAAGCATAACAGGGAGGATGAAGTTGGTGGAGCAACTCCTAGTCATAGCACCTTAATCTCTCAGACATTTCCTTCAGTCATTTCTTCTACAACATTCCTGACAAGTTAAACACCCTGATCCTGCTTAAGAATTCTCACTGAGGGGGGGAGCTAGAGCCAAGATGGCAGAGTAGAAACAGCTCTTCCAAGCCTCTCTGCCCCCAGATTCCCCACAAACTATGTAAAAAAGGACTGTGAACAACTTCTGGAGCCCCAGCACCCACAGAACGACACAGAGAAGCTAACCTCCCGCTGAGGACAGCCCAGCAGCCCTGCAGGAAGGACCAGCGCAGCGGTCTGGGAGCCGGCAGCGCGCAGAGCGCAGAGCGCAGGAGCCGAGCCGAGCCAAGCCCAGGTCCGCGTGAGCCGAGGTTTTAGCTCCAGGGCGGCAAGGCCAGCAGCCGGCTGGAGGAACCCCAGAACACCAGGAGCTGTGGCGATTCCAGAATTATCAACATAGACATGCCTAGGACAAAGTAAGAGGTTAGTGTCCTATGGACTTTGGGACCTGTATTTGGGGAATGCGTCAGCTTCCTCCCCTGGGGGGCTAGAAGCCGCTGAGGAGACATGCCATTTTGTAGTTTTCAGAGGCAGCTCGGGCTCCCAGCCTACAAATCGTGGGGAGATCCAGCGATCAGTCTTGGGGGGTAATCGCTCTTGCTTTAACCTCCTGGATCTGGATTGTGATCTAGGGTGGAAGTTGTGGGTGGGTTTATAGCTTGCCAGAAACGGAAGTTGCCCCCCACACGTTCGGGACGAAAATTCCTCTATCTGGCCTTAAAGCCATGGTGTGGCAACAAGCCCAAAAGTCAAGCAATTAAGTGGCAACATGCCAAGGCAAAGGAAACAGAAAAATGCAACCCTAGACTCCTATTTGGGGGGCATAGAGTGGGAAAAAGACTGTGAGGTCAGAAGTCCTGCTCCAAAAGCCCCAGGGGAAAACATGAGCGGGTTGCAGGCCATAGAGGACCTTAAGAAGGACTTTAAAAAATCAAATAAGAGAAGTGGAGGAAAAATTGGAAAGAGAAATGAGAAGGATGCAGGAAAAGTATGAAATGAGGGTCAACAGCCAGACTGAGGAAAACAACACCTTAAAAAATAGACTAACTCAAATGGCAAAGGAGGCCCAAAAGGGCAATGAGGAGAAGAATGCCTTAAAGTCGAATTTGCCAGATGGAAAAAGAATCTCAAAAGTTCACTGAGGAGATTCATTCCTTCAGAGTTAGACTGGAGCAAATGGAAGCTAATGACTTTATGAGAAATCAAGGTGCTGTTAAGCAGATCCAAACAAATGAAAGATTAGAAGGCAATGTGAAATATCTCATGGGAAAAACCGCTGACCTGGAAAATAGATCCAGGAGAGACAATTTAAAAATTATTGGACTACCTGAAAGCCATGATCAAAGAAAGAACCTAGAAATCACCCTTCAAGAAATTCTAAAGGAAAATTGCCCTGATGTTTTAGATCAAGAGGGCAAAATAGAGGTTGAAAGAATCCACCGATCACCTCCTGAAAAAGATCCCAAAAAGAAAACTCCCAGGAATATTATAGCCAGGTTCCAGAATCCCCAGATCAAGGAGAAAATACTCCAAGCAGCCAGGAAGAAACAATTTCAATATTGTGGAAACACAATCAGAATAGCCCAGGACCTGGCGGTTTCTACACTGAGGGATCGAAGGGCATGGAATATGATATTCCAGAGGGCAAAAGAACTGGGAATGAACCCAAGGGTCACCTACCCAGCAAAACTGAGTATTTTGTTTCAGGGGGAAAATATGGTCATTCAGTGGAATAGAGGACTTTCAAGCATTCTTGAGGAAAAAACCAGAGTTGAATAGAAAATTTGACATCCAGAAACAAGAAGGAAGAGATTCCTGAGAAGGTAATCAGGGAAAAGAAATCAAAAGGAACTTATCAAAGTTGAACTATTTACATTCCTATATGGAAAAGCAATAACTGTGGCTGATGATATCTTTCTCACTATGAAAATAATGGAAGAAGGGGGTGTGGTCATATGAATACATATGTGAATGTGTGTGTATATGGTTACAGTTATATGGATAGAGGGCATAGGTTGAACTTGTTGGGAAGGGAGAATACTCAAGGGATGAAATTATGAGGTGAGAGAGGAAAGTGGCAAGAGGAGATGGGAGAGACAGGGTAGTGTAAACTATCCCATGCAGAAGAAGCAAGGGGAAGTGGTTGCAAAAGAGGGAGAGAATAAGGAAGGCTAAAAAGGCAAAACCACATTCACATTGAATTTGGTTCAGGGAGAAAATGACATACAAACTAAATGGGATATCTCAGCCTGCAGCAGGATAGGGGGAAGGGGGATGGGAGGAGGGAAGATGGATGGGAGGGTATCCTTGGGATGAGGGGAAGTTGGAAGTACCCACTATAAAAGAGGGACAGAATCATGTAGGGAATGGACCAGGTGGGGGGTGGGATGAGTGGGAGGGAATTATAAGCAGCCTTGTACAATATATCTACTATGATAATGTGTTGCATAGCTAGACATGTACAACATATACTGAATTGCTTATCTCCCAAGAAGGAATGGGTGACAAGGGAGGAAGGAAATGGATCTGAAATTTGAGGTCGTAACATTAAATGTTTCAAATATATATAAATATTATTATTAATACTCTTTTGCTTGTAATAGGGAGATAAGATGTGCAGGCATTGGGACACAAAGATTCACCTTCCTCTAATGGAAAAGTCGATGGGGTATGGGAGAAGGTATGGGAGAGAGCAGATTGGAGGAAGTGATATCTTGTGGGACTACTATTCTGGGAGGTTGGGTAGGGGAATAATGGAGGGAAAATGATTGTAACTCAAAATCTGGCGGAAATGAATGATGTAAAACAGAAGTTAATAAAGCATTTGTTTAAAAAAAAAAAAAAGAATTCTCACTGAGGGGAACTCACAGTCAATGGAGAAAGCCTGTTCCATTGTTGGATGGCTCTCATTGTTAAAAAAAAAAAAGTTCTTCCACATATTTAGCTGAAGTCTGTCTCCCTATGACTCCTACCTAGTTCTGTCTTCTGGGGTCAAACAGAATATATTATCCTTCGTCTTTATGATGCTCTGCCTAATTCCTGTCTCTTCTAGGCTATGCATCTGCAAGTCCTTGATGTAAGAGGGAAGGAAGCAAGCATGTATTAAGAGACACCATGTTCCAGGCACTGCACCAAACAGTTCATAAATATAATCTCATTTGATCCTCAGGGCATCTATGGGAGACTGGTGTTGTGTTACGATTATCACCATTTTACAGTTAGCAAAACTGAGGCAAGGGGGGGGCGGAGCCAAGATGGTGGAGTAGAAACAGCTCTTCCAAGCCTCTCTGCCCCCAGATTCCCCTCAAACTATGTAAAAGGGGACTCTGAACAACTTCTGGAGCCCCAGCACCCACAGAACGACACAGAGAAGCTAACCTCCCGCTGAGGACAGCCCAGAAGCCCTGCAGGAAGGACCAGCGTAGTGGTCTGGGACCTGGCAGCTCGAAGAGCGCAGAGCGCAGGAGCCGAGCCCAGGTCCGAATGAGCCGAGGTTTTAGCCCCAGGGCGACAGGGCCAGCAGCCGGCTGGAGGAACCCCAGAACACCAGAAACCTTGTCGACTCCAGAATTATCAACACAGACATGCCTAGGACAAAGTAAGAGGTTAGTGTCCTATGGACTTTGGGACCTGTATTTGGGGAATGCGTCAGCTCCCTCCCCTGGGGGCTAGAAGCTGCTGAGGAGACACGCCATTTTGTAGTTTTCAGAGGCAGATCCAGCTCCCAGCCTACAAATCGTGGGGAGATCCAGCGATCAGTCTTGGGGGGTAATCGCTCTTGCTTTAACCTCCTGGATCTGGATTGTGATCTAGGGTGGAAGTTGTGGGTGGGTTTATAGCTTGCCAGAAACGGAAGTTGCCCCCCACACGTTCGGGACGAAAATTCCTCTATCTGGCCTTAAAGCCATAGTGTGGCAACAAGCCCAAAAGTCAAGTAATTAAGTGGCAACATGCTAAGGCAAAAGAAATAGAAAAATGCAACCCTAGCCTCCTATTTTGGGGGCATAGAGCAGGAAAAGGACTGTGAGGTCAGAAGTCCTGCTCCAAAAGCCCCAGGGGAAAACATGAGCGGGTTGCAGGCCATAGAGGACCTTAAGAAGGACTTTAAAAATCAAATAAGAGAAGTGGAGGAAAAAATTAGAAAGAGAAATGAGAAGGATGCAGGAAAAGTATGAAATGAGGGTCAACAGCCTGACTGAGGAAAACAACACCTTAAAAAATAGACTAGCTCAAATGGCAAAGGAGGCCCAAAGGGGCATTGAGGAGAAGAATGCCTTAAAAAGTCGAATTTGCCAGATGGAAAAAGAATCTCAAAAGTTCACTGAGGAGATTCATTCCTTCAGAGTTAGACTGGAGCAAATGGAAGCTAGTGACTTTATGAGAAATCAAGATGCTTTAAGCAGATCCAAACAAATGAAAGATTAGAAGGCAATGTGAAATATCTCATGGGAAAAACCACTGACCTGGAGAATAGATCCAGGAGAGACAATTTAAAAATTATTGGACTACCTGAAAGCCATGATCAAGGAAAGAACCTAGAAATCACCCTTCAAGAAATTCTCAAGGAAAACTGCCCTGATATTTTAGATCCAGAGGGCAAAATAGAGGTTGAAAGAATCCACCTATCACCTCCCGAAAAAGATCCCAAAAAGAAAACTCCCAGAAATATTATAGCCAGGTTCCAGAATCCCCAGATCAATGAGAAAATACTACAAGGGGCCAGGAAGAAACAATTTCAATATTGTGGAAACACAATCAGAATAGCCCAGGACCTGGCAGCTTCTACACTGAGGGATAGAAGGGCATGGAATATGATATTCCAGAGGGCAAAAGAACTTGGAATGAACCCAAGGGTCACCTACCCAGCAAAACTGAGTATTTTGTTTCAGGGGAAAATATGGTCATTCAGTGCAATAGAGGACTTTCAAGCATTCTTGAGGAAAAAACCAGAGTTGAATAGAAAATTTGACATCCAGATGCAAGAAGCAAGAGATGCCTGAGAAGGTAACCAGGGAAAAGAAATCAAAAGGAACTTATCAAAGTTGAACTATTTACATTCCTATATGGAAAAGCAATAACGGTGACTCATAATATCTTTCTCACTATGAAAATAATGGAAGAAGGGGGTGTGGTCACATGGATACATATGTGAATGTGTGTATATGGTTATAGTTATATATGGATAGAGGGCATAGGTTGAATTTGTTGGGAAGGGAGAATACTCAAGGGATGGAATTATGAGGTGAGAGAGGAAAGTGGCAAGAGGAGATGGGGAGAGACAGGGGAGGGTAAACTATCCCATGTAGAAGAAGCAAGGGGAAGTGGTTGCAAAGGAGGGGGAGAATAAGGAAGGCTAAAAAGGAAAAACCACATTCACATTGAATTTGGTTCAGGGAGAAAATGTAATACATACTAAATGGGATATCTCAACCTGCAGCAGGATAGGGGGAAGGGGGACGAGAGGAGGGATGATGGATGGAAGGGCATCCTTGGGGTGAGGGGAGGTTGGAAGTACCCACTATAGAAGAGGGACAGGATCATGTAGGGAATGGACCAGGTGGGGGGTGGGATTAGTGGGAGGGAATTATAAGCAGCCTTGTACAATATATCTACTATGATAATGTCTTGCATAGCTAGACATGTACAACATATACTGAATTACTTATCTCCCAAGAAGGAATGGGTGACAAGGGAGGAAGGAAATGGATCTGAAATGTGAGGTCATAACATTAAATGTTTCAAATATATATAAATACTATTATTAATACTCTTTTGCTTGTAATAGGGAGATAAGATGTGCAGGCATAGGGACACAAAGATTCACCTTCCTCTAATGGAAAATCGATGGGGGTATGGGAGAAGGTATGGGAGAGAGCAGATTGGAGGAAGCGATATCTTGTGGGACTACTATTCTGGGAGGTTGGGTAGGGGAATAATGGAGGGAAAATGATTGTAACTCAAAATCTGGCGGAAATGAATGATGTAAAACAGAAGTTAATAAAGCATTTGTTTAAAAAAAAAAACTGAGGCAAACAACAGTTAAGTGACTTGCCCAGGGTCACATAGCTAGTAAGTATCTGAGGACATATTCAAACTTATTTTTTTCCTGACTCCAAGTCCAGTGCTCTATCCACTGCACCACCTCTAATAAGATATATAAACTAGATAATCACCAAGATCCATATCTAAATTTATGATCTCATAATATAAAACACTTGACCATCCAATTAAGGATTGGGTTTGAGCCAAGAAAGATACCTACATTCATCCATTATTTAATTAAATTTGTTTATTAGAGAAGCCTCAGCAGAAATACCCTGGATATATAGATTTGGAAATCCTCTATGTACAGACCCTCCACAAAGACCTGCTCTGGTTCCTTATCATGACATAGAGGCGGTCCTAGATTCCTAATGTCTATGTGAAGATAGTGAAAGCTATGTCGAATTTTACCATGGTGAACATGTTAAATATAATTTTGGCAACAGACTACGTCTTTCTGAGAATTCACCCAGCTAAAAACTGAGAGTTTCATTAGCAGTAGACTGGCCACTTGCTGATTAATTCTTTGACCCTGGAAATCCATGAAACAATCTTATGGAGATGAGACTTGAACCCATGGAAGCCTGAGAGAATCAGAGCAAAAAGGGGCAATAGAAGAGATCCCAAAGAGATGAGCTAGAACAATTGAGACAGAGAAGCTCTTCCTCTTGACCCAGTGTGTCAGGAGAAATAACAGAAGAAACAACTAAGGTCGGAAATCATAGCCAAGGTTTCAGTGATTACCGGAGAATGTCATGTTTCCACAAATAAGACAAGAAAGTGTAATGAATATGGAAGGAGAGAAATCAAGCATGAAGGGAAGTCTGTTAATACTTGAGATTCCAGTGGTTATAGTGGAAAAGGGAATGGAGAAATGTAAATGGACAGAGGAATGATAAAATTGAGCTCACTGGGGACAAAGGAGAGAGAGAGAGATAGCAAAGGAGGAAGTTTTCTTCCTGGGGTCCTATAACTAAGAGTCACTGGTGGTAAGAGAGTTAAGAGATGCAAATCTGTTAGCCATAGGTGCCAGCTTGTTGGGGCCTCTACCTTCTAAGATGTTGTGATGATAACAAGTTGTCATTTGTTCTATGTTTCTCTTTTAATACATGGAAGCTTAGGGTGTTTGGGATAGATGAGATGAATTCATGTTGGGATTCCCAGAGACTAGACCAAACTCATACATTGTACCCAATAAAGTGAGGAAAAAAGACACGCTCAAAGGTTGTGTCCCAGGTGCATAATATACTCAGCTCTGTGTCAGGTCCAGTAACCAATGTCTTTGTCCTTTAGCATTATTGTATATCTGAGGGTCAGCTAGGTGTGGCACAAGAATTTTGCCTAAGGTCTCAATTTTTCCAGTTCTAGGCATGGCTCTCCTTTGCCTCTTGAATAAGGTAAAAACTAATGTTTATATTCAAGGTCCCATACAATAGGGCAACTAATCTAACCTGCTCAGAATGACTTCACAGGAATTTTAGGAATTCAGGGATTCTCCCTTCAAGTCAAATCCAATTGTACTCCCACTACTTGTTCTGCCCTTTCCTTGTGTGTCCCCCATACCTAGAATTCAGGTATTTTTATCTTCTTTTCTTCATGTCTCTTTTGCCCTTCAAGAACCAAGTCATTCTCCACAAATGGAGTATGTAACACAATCTGTTTTATTGTTGTACCCTAGGAATGTTGAGGCCTTTCTTTTTGCTGCTGAAACCCTCTATATAGTGTCTCCCCCATTAATATGTGAGATCTTTGAAAGCAAGAACCATCTTCCTCTTCTTTTCTATCCTTATCTAGAGATAGTAACTGCTTAAATGACACTGGGGAAATGTCAATTGGCATTAGCAAATTATATTAGGGTAGAAACCACTGGTGATTGACATTGTAGGGAACACACTGGATGAAGGCTTGAGCTGATAGCATTAAATAATCACCCAACCCTTCAGGATTGCTCTCCTGGAACCTAATGGAAAAAAGATTATCCAAACTCTGGGGACCCAATCCTGCAATGTGAGGGAGAGTTAGGATAGTGACTAACAGAATCATATAATATGCACTACACAAGCAAGATAAATGGAGTTAAAACCAGTAGAGAAACAATTAAATGGGGACAAAATTTTCATAGAAAATTTTTCTGAGAGAAGTCTGATATCCATCCAACATGTACAAAGAAGCTATACAGGTATATAAGAATAGGATCCATTCCCTAATAGATAAATGATCAAAGGATATGAATAGACAGGTGCCAAACGAAGAAATATAAACTATAAAAACATATGATAAAATGTTCCAAATCACCAACAATAAGAGAAATGCAAAGGAAAACAACTCTGTTGTTTTACATCAAACTCATAAGATTTGTAAAAATGAGAGAAGAAGGCAATAGCAATTGATGGAAGGGTTGTGGGAAGACAGATATATTCATGTACTATTGGTCCTCAGATAAGACCTTTTATAGCCAATTTCTGTACTTTTCCATAGGCTGCTCTCCTTGTCTACACTGTTTTCCCTCCTTAACTCTACCCCATATTTACCCTGTGTTCCATCAAGTTTCTGTTCAAATCCCATTCTTCTACAGGAGGTCTTTCCTGGAGATTTCTTAACCTCCCCCCATCTCCACCCCACCCCAACCTTCTACTACCTTCTCCTTTGGAATTGCCTCTCATCTATTCAGTATATATCTTGTATGTGTCTGGTTATTTACATAGTTATCTCCTTTATTAAAATGCTAGTTCCTTCAGACCAAGGACAGTTTTTGCCTTTCTTTAAATTTCCAATGCTTAGCACAGTGCCTGGAAAAGAATAAGGACTTAAAAAACATTTTTGATTGATTGATTGATTGACTGGTGGAGTTGTGGATTGGTTAGACTGTCCTGAAACACAATTCAGAACTTTACCTACAAAGTCAACAAACTGTATATACCCTTTGACCTAATGACACTACTATTAGTCATAAATCAAAAGGCAATTATGGACAAAGGGAAAGGACTTGTGTAGAAATATAATATATGGAACTGGAAGGATGAGTGAGAATGACTGAACAAATTATGGTATATAAATATAATGAAATATTATTGCTTAGTATTTTGCCTTTGATTTCCCATCCCAAACTGTGACCAGGATGGACACATAGGAACTTTGGAAGACTTGTATGAGCTGATGCAGAGGAAATGAGTGGAACCAGGAGAAAAATTAATGTGATGATCATGATTCTATATGAAGCAAAATAATTTAGAAGACTAAATTCTGATCAAAGCAGCAAGTTGTTATGATGACAGTGGAAGCAAATGGAACAATTTTTACTACTTTGTTTGAAACAAAAGTTCACAGTTTATTATGCTTTCTTGTTTTTCTTTGCATATTGAAATATTTATCGATAATTCTTAAATTCAAAACAAAAAGGGTTTTTTTTTAGAAAAATAGAATGTTTTTTACACTATCCCAAACGTCATATGAATAGGAACTGTTAAGAAAAAATAGAAATCCTTTCCAGGAATAAGTTCTCCCATTTGTAAAGTCAGGTAGAATAATCTATGGTCCTCTCTACTTCTCAGGGATTTGAGATCATTTGGCAGCCAGTATGCTGTGAGTTTCCAGATACAGTCACCATATGTACTGGCTGTAAAAGTGTCTGCTTTCTGGCCAAGCATGACAAATATGTCTGAAGGACCATTAAAATGCAAAAGGTTTTATCAAATTGCTATGGTGACAATGTGGCAACTTACATAAAGCCAGGAATCAGAAAGAAGAGAAAATTCTATTTTTATCAGGAAGTTTTGTTCCCTCCCTCTATGTCACCTTGGCAATAAGTGAATGACCAGAGGAGATTCATCTCTAGAAAATGCCCAGTGTCCAATGTTTTCCATATGCCCCCAATCTTCATTTTCCTAGGCCCATGCTCCAAGATGCAATGCTTGACAATACTGGATATATGCTTTGTATTTACTGACTTGTGAGCAAGTTGCACCCTCCACCCAGCAGAATATAAGCTACTTGAGGACAAGGATGGTTTCATTTTTGTCTTTCATTTCTCATTTTGTAGAACAATGCTTTGCACGTAATAGGTGTTGAAAAAAAAGTTTGTTAAACTGAATTGAATTTGAAGGTCAAAGGGGTTAGGGCTCATTAGAATCTTAAAGATCAGCTAGGGGATCAGCTGGGAAAACTGAGGCTCAGATAGATTAAATCATTTTATCAAGGGCACAGAAATTCAAGACTCAAATTCTTGTCCTCAGTCTCTAAATCCATACTAGCTATTGTTGTTATAATACTATGATTCTTTGGTGACTTCTTTTACTGTGGTTCTCCTTTATTTTTTTTACTATGGTTTTTCTTTAAATTTCCTTATCTATTACATATTGCAGTCTACTCAAAACTATCATGCTCCTCCCCACTGTCCTCAATGTGATGCTCAGCCTGCTGTCTTTAGTCAGGCTGGTCCTTAGAAAGTAATCTCTATCTGATACCTTTCCACCACAGTGAAACCTGACTGAGCTTGTGAATACAAGTCATTCCCCAATTAATAAATTGTCCAAAAATATGAACAGGGGGGTGGCTATGTGATGCAGTGAATAGAGCACTGGACCTGGAGTCAGCAGGACCTGAGTTCAAATCTGGCCTCAGACACTTGACACACTTACTAGCCGTGTGACCTTGGGCAAGTTACTTAACCCCAATTGCCCTCCAAAAAAGCAAAAAAAAAAAAAAAGAAGAAGAAGAAGAAGAAGAAGCTCACATTCTAATTCAATGATATGATTTCAGTACTTAATTGCTTATAAAATATAAGATGATCATGATTTTATATAGATTCTTTTGTTCTAAATTTCTCTTCTCCACTCTTGGGAGGCTACATCCAGCTGCCTAGAGCAAGAAAGAGGGTAAAACCTTACTATTTCATATATAACCTTGGACGAGTATTTTAACTACAATGCCCTGCAGTTCCCTCATTTTTAAAATGAGGGAAGCAACATTTTAGAGATGGCGTTGATGAATACCTCTAGAGGAGGAATGACCAAGATGGTGATAACTTGAACCTTTGCCTTAAGCAGATTGATTGAATGAAATAGGGATACTTAAGCTAGAGAAGATTTAAAAGGGGAGATGGGTAATACGGTTTTATTTGGAGAGCTTTTTTTTTTTTTTAATAAAAGAGAGATTAGATTCATGCTACTTGACCCTGGGGGCAGAAATAGGAACTGTGGGTGGGAAGTTGTAGAGAGGCAGGTTTTGGATTTAGTGCAGTAAAAGTCACCCTACCCACCAGAACTGTCTGAAAGATGAATGTCCTGCCTGTTTCTGGAGACAGTGGGCTGCTCCTCTATGAGGGTCTTGAAACAGTATCTGGGTAATCACTTCTCAAGGCTGTTGGGGAAGGGGTCCTTGTTCCAGTATGGATTGAAGTAGATGGGTTCTGAGGTTCCTTTTACAAGAGATTCTTTGATTCAGGGACTAGTTAATTACTAAGCTTCTCCCAGCTATAAATCATATGATTATGCTAATTCCATTAACTTGAAAAATACAGCATGCAAGGATAAAGGGCCAGGAGAATTTGAGTTCAGTTCTGACACTTACTAGCTATGTGACCATAGGTAAGTTATTTAACTTCCCAGGAGAGGTGTAAATGTTTAACAACCAGCTCTGTTCGTAGCAGAGATAAGGCACCTTAGGACACACTTCTAAGTTCATCTGCATTATTAATATTTTCCTCATCACTTTCTTAAGTCTATACAGACAATAAAATTATAAACCAAGTCATGATTTTCAGTTTATTGATTTCTAAGGTATAAATATTCAAACTGAAAATTTAACAATATGCCTTCTCTGACAACCCTTAGAACTGGCCCCAGCCCACCTCTGCTTACCACTGTTCCAAACACCACTCTAAAACTCTAAGAAGCAGGTGAGTTTCAGATATGTATCAGTGGGAGGAGGTTTCTACCCTTGTATCTCCATATGCTGACAGAATCACAGGTGTTGGCAATAAAAATAAAATAAAAGGTCCTGAGGGTGGTACTCAATGGCTCCCTATCTGGCCAGGAATGTGGCAGGAACACCAGAAGTGGGCCTTGGAGAGAGTAGTAGCAGCAACAGCATATTCAGAAGCTCCCAGCCCAGATGGTGAGGGGGTCAGGCAACTGGTAAGAAAGAGATTACAGAAGATACTTTCCTGGCACTGGGTACAGCTAGCACTTACTGGAAACTCTGTTGCCCATAAGCAGTTCTGGGTCCCAGAGCAGGAAGGAGTACTTCTGGTTGGTCACAAGAGAGCAATCCCTGGTCATACATAGTTCCAAGGTGGTGAGGGGCACTCATGCCTGTGGCTGCAGGAAAGCAAGGGCCCTTCCTAGGCAAAGATCAGAGCACAGACCAGGAGAGCAATGTCCATATCTCTCCCAGGATCACACCACCTTGAAAGCATCAGAAACTTGTAGACTGCCAGAACTATCTCTGAAAATGAAACAAAACAAAACAAAAAAAGCTAACATATCAGACAGTGTCTCCCCACTCCCAAATGAGCAGAGCCTAACTTTGACATTAAATTTCAAACTCAAGAAATAGGCTGGATAAAAGAGTAAACAACAACAACAACAAAGAACTTGATCATAAAAAACTGCTACAGTGTCAGGGAAGAACCAAGATAAAAACTCAGAAAAAGAAAACAATGTGAAAACAGCTACTAAAACAAACCTCAAAGAAAAATGCTAAATGAACCCAAACCCAAAAAGACATCCTGGAAGAGTTAAAGAAAGAGATGAGTGGCAGAGGAAAAAATGGGAAAAAAATAAGAGTGATCAAGAAAAAAGAATTATGAATTACAAAAAGAAAATTAACAGTTTGGCAAGAAGAGGCACAAAAAGTATTGAAGAAAATAACATCTTAAAACCATAATTGGCTTAGTGGTAAAAGAGGCACAAAAATTCAATAAAGAAAAAAAAAATCTTTAAAAAGAAGAATTGGCCAAATGAGGAAAAGGTGTAAAAGCTCACTAAAGAAAATAATTCCTTGAAAATTAGATTTGGGAAAGGATAAACTAGTGACTCCAAGAGACATCAAGAAACAATAAAATAAAGTCAAAATGAAAAAAAATTAAAAATGAACTATCTCACCAGGAAAAAAACTGACCTGGAAAATGGATTGAGAAGAAAATTTAAGAATTATTGAACTACCTCAAAATCATGATAAAAAAAAGTACTTAGATATCATATTTAAAAAAAAATCAAGGAAAACTGTCCCCAATATCTTAGATCCAGAGGGTAAAATAAAAATTGAAAGAATCCACTGATCACCTTCTGAAAGAAATACCAAAATGAAAACTCCCAGGAATATTATAGACAAATTCCAGAGCTCGCAGGTTAAGGATAAAGAAAGTAGTAAGGAAGCAAGTAGTAAGAAAGAAACAATTCAAATATTGTGGAGCCAGAGTCAAGATCACATAATAATTTAGCAGCTTCCACTTTAAAGTAATAAAGGACTTTGAATATGATATTCCAGAAGGCAACGGAGCTAGGATTAAAACTAAGAATAAGCTAGCCAGCCAAACTAAGTATAATCTTTCAGGGGAAAAATTATATGTAATGAAACAGAGGACTTTCAAGCATTCCTGATGGAAAAAAAAGAGATGAATAGAAACTTGACATTCAAACACAAGACTCAAGAGAAGTACAAAAAGGTAATTATGAAAGAATAGCTTAAGCTGTTTACATCTGTATATGGGAAGATGATACTTGAAACTTCTAAGGCTTTTATGATTATTAAGTAAATTAGAAGGTGTCTACATTAACAGAGGATGTGGATGTAAATCAATTATGTTGGAGTGAGCTCAAAAGCAAACAACAAAGGGGTAAGAAAGAGGGATACACTGGGAGAAGGAAGAAGGGAGAAGTAGAATGGGAACATTTTTCTCACATAAAAGAGCCACGTGAAGAAAAGCTTTTATAATGAAGGAGGAAATGAGGGGTTGGCAATGCTTGAACCTGACTCTCATTGGAATTGGTTCAAACAGGAAAGAATATACATAGATATTCAGCTGGGCATAGAAATCTATCTTACCTTATAGGAAAGTAGGAGGAGAAGGGGATAAGAGAAGGTGGAGTGAGGTGATAGAAAGGAGGGCAGATTGGGGGAGGTAAATGTCAGAAGCAAAATATTTTTGAGAATGCACAGGGTGAAAGGAGAGAGAGAGACACAGAGAGAGAGACAGAGAGAGAGAGAGAGAGACAGAGAGAGAGTGAGTAGGAAAAACAGGAAGAAATAGGATGGAGGGAAATACATAGTATTCATAACTGTGAACAAATTACAAGATTCTCTGATAAAGAGCTCATTTCTCAGATATATATGTGTATGCGTATACATATATGTATGTCTACATATATGTGTGTATACATATGTGTGTATACATATGTGTGTATACATATATAACTCTAAGGTACCACCTAAGGTACACCTAATAGAAATGACAAATTCGGATGGAATAAAAATAGGTACACTAATAAACTGTTGGTGAAGTTGTGAACTGGTCCAACCATTCTGGAGAACAATTTGGACCTATGTCCAAAGGGCTATAAAACTGTGTATATACCTTTTGACCCAGAAATACCACTACTAGTTCTGTAACCCAAAGAGATCAAAGAAAAAGGACCAACAGGTACTAAATAATTATAGGAGCTCTTTTTACACTGGCAAAAAAAAAATGGAAATTGAGGAGATGCCCATCAATTGGGGAATGGCTAAAAAGTTGTGACATAATTGTGACAGAGTACTATTGTGGTATAAGAAATAACAAGATGGGAGGGGGAAGTTTCAGGAAAAAGAAATGGCAAAATCCATATGAACTGATGCAAAGTGAAGTGAGCAGAACTCAGAGTTACATGGTTATACATTATTAAAAGGTTACATTGTGCATAGTAACAGCAATGTTGTAATGATGATCAACTGTGAAAGACTTGGCTGCTCTGATCAATACAGTGATGCAGAACAATTCCAAATGACTCGTGAAGAAAAAATGCTATCCGTCTCCAAAGAGAACTGATTGAGCCCTGAGTACAAATGGGAGCATAGTTTTATAGCTTTTTTGTCAAATGGCTAATATAGAAATCTATTTTCCATGATTTCACATGTATAATTAATTGATAGTGATTTTGCTTGCCTTTTCAGTGGGTGAAAGGAAAGGAGGAAATTTGGAATGCAAAAATTTAAAAAGAAAGAAAAGTGAAAAATAAATAAATAATGCATTTTTCATTTTAAAATAGAAAACACCCAATCAGACCAACCCTCCAGACCCTTAAGAGACAGAATCCTACTGAACTCGGGGGCAAGTCCTAGGCCATTTTAATTACATCCAGGTCATGTATTTCAGGCCTTCTGGAAGGGCTACTAATGCCTCTGAGCACACAGAGGGAATCAACCTTGCTGAGCAACATTTTATTTTTCAGGCCATACTTTTAGGAATGTGAGAACACATTAGAGTTATTTTTTACCACCACAAAGGCCTGCCAATGCAAAGCCATAATTGGTCTCAAATTGTCCATGTGCTGAAACAACCCAGTACTGCTTCAGGCTGCTGGCACGCAGCAATGATGGGTGGGGGAGGGGAGCATTACTGACTACAGAATGAGTCAGACCCCCATTGGGTGATCTCCTACCTCACCCTGGGGAAGCTAATCCTGAGCTAGTGAGAGGCTAGGATCTGCAACCAGAGGCCCTTGGCCGAATCCTGCCTACAGCGACTTGGGTAAAAGATTTTAACTCTCTGGGCCTCAGTTTCCCCCTCTATAAAGATGAGGGTATTAAATTAAACAAAAGCTCACATATATACAACGCTTTAGAGTTTGCAGGTCTGTACTACACGTTATCTCATTGGATCCTCACAACAACACAGAAAGGTAGGTGTTATTTTTCCCTCCATGATCTAGTCCTGTGAACTCCCCAAGAAAGGAAACCCCCTCCACTGGTGAATATAAGCAACTCTTGTGCCTAAGGGAATTGCACTGGGCAGTCCCTCCTGACCAGACTATGAAGTTCTTGAGAAAGTAAGATGTAGACACTAGGAACCCAGGATTTGGAGTCAGAATTTCAGGATTCTCCACCAGACTGGGCCGACTATGTTTTTCAAATCCTTTCTCTTATTCTTGGCTCCTAAAGGCCGAGTCAGGAGCAGTGAAGGGCAGCTAGGTGATACAGTGGATAGAGCCCTGGACCTGGAGTCTGGAAGACCTGAGTACAAATCGGGATCAGACACTTACTAGCTATGTGACCCTGGCCAAGTCACTTAACTCTGTTTGCCTCAGTTTTCTCAGCTGTAAAATAAACTGGAGAAGGAAATGGCAAACTAGTCCAGTAGCTTTGCCAAGAAAACTCCAAATGGGATCACAGAGAGTCAGACACAGTTGAAATGACTGAACAACAAGATGAGCAGTGAATGAGCTGTATAAAGTTCCATTTCAACTCAATATAAGGAGATACTTCCTATTAACAAGAGCTATCCAAAAAGTGAAATGAACTGCTTTGGGAAGTTTTCCAGGGAGAGTCTACACCGAAGCTTAGGGCAATGAAATGAATGCTGACCTTGCAGTCACAAGACCTCAGTCTGAATCTGGGCTCCATTACTTAGGACCTAAGTGACCTTGGACAAGTCACTTCACTTCTCCAGAACTCACTTATTTCACCTGTAAAATGAGGGGATGTTCTCTAAGATCCCTTCTGGCTCTAGATTTATGATCCTATAAGCATGTAGGAATTCTGGATGAATATTTATCAGGGATATTGAATTGAAAGAGTGGTTCTAGATCTGAAGAAACCATTAAATGGGCTGAACAAAACTGGGCTTTGTATAAATATTCCACTTCTGTAACTGAAAGCAACATGGGTGCCATGGTGGGTAGAGCTCCAGGACAGACCCAATACATGAATATTGTTGAGAGATGTTATATTCTAATGTTCTAAGCCTCTAGGGAGATGGCTTTGTATCTTTATCTTGCATATAGAAAGCATGGAATGATTATTTGTTGAATTGAATTTTCTAGTTCTACGAACATTATACAAATCATTCTTTGGAGCTGTTCTAGATCTTACACCAAACTGGGCTCCCCCTATATTCTCTAAACAGCAACCCAAATCATTAAAACAGATACAAAGACCAAGTCACCTTGATACAGAGTGACCAAGTCACTCTCAGAGAATAAGTTAAATCAGAAATCTGTGGCAATACTCAGGATGGACCAACACAGACCCAAAGACTACAATCCAAACCAACTAAACCTTGGGAACCATGAGTTGAATAACAATTAAATCTCTTGGTTTGACCCTCTGAAACATTACTGGAAAAAAGTGAATGAGAATCATTTTTTTTCTTCTTGATGGACTAAATGAGATCATCTGTGGCCAGTGCACATCAAACCTTGAAGCATTATCTAAATGCTAGCTATTGTTGTTGTGAGGACTGGTGTGTAATCTACAAGCCTAACAAGTGGTCCCTTGAAACAACAGCATTCTTACCAACGTCTACCTCATATATTCTATTGAATTCCTCCCTACTCTCTTCATCGACCCTACCTTCCACCTGAAACAGAAGTAAAGGTGGAGGTAAAGATAGAGAGAGAGATCTAGTCTTTCTCTGTCTTAAAATGAATTGTAATAATATTTATCACTATATTTCTTCTACTACAGTACCCCACCAATGCCTCACCTTTGTACAAATACAACCGAGATTCTCTTAACTAAGACTAGGAGAACACAAGCTCCGGAAAGTCCATTTGTTGTTGTTGTAAGAATGGGTCTCATCATCTCATCTGGGTCGGTAGTGCAAGAACAGCTCATAGCGGATCCCACTACTTGATCAGCACTGGAAATTTCTTACCTACTTCCCTCCTTCTCAGGCAAACTGGGAACCACTTTTCTGGGCTGTGAGGGGAGGAGAGGCTCTCCATAGGGATACTGAACTTAATGCCAACACCATATAGTCATAGCCCGATAAAGCTCAGAACCCCCTCACGCAAGACATCATCTGACATCTCGTCACCACCCAGATTGACTCTCAACTCATCCTCATTTGCTTTTCTTCTCAGACTGGAGGGCTAGAAGATGGGGTACTAAACCCCTCCCAAAGTTTTCCTTTATAGAGGGCTTACAACATTTCTGGTGACTCAATTTTCTGTCAATGGCTCTGATTGGCTTCTAGTCCTTGAAACATCATGTCTCCATGCCAGGTACCCTCTGGTGTCTCCCTTTTCAGCTTCTTTTTGTGTGTCCCCCCATTAGATTATAAGGTTCTTGAAAGCAGGGACTGTCCCTTTTTCTGATTTGTATCCTAAGCACTACTGACTGGCACATAGTAGGCTTTTAATATATGTGTATTGAATTGAATTGAAGACATCTACCAGTCTCAGCCTCCCTAGTAGCTGAGATTATAGTCAGTGAGCCACCTTTTCTGACTTGGCCCCTTCTGTCAAATTGAAAAGGCTTTGAATGTGGGTCTGGGAACTGACAAGGAGCCCAGATAAGACCAGCATCAGAAGCCTGAGTACTAAATGATGAATTTGGGGGAGGGTCAAAGCACTTCATGAAGACAGTTCACCAAGGCATGGAGAGATTTTCATCTGCTTCGAATGACAGACCAATAAAACACAAATGGAATGTGGAAATATGAAAGCATGAAGTATGGAAGCATATCTGAAATGTGGAAGAATCATTATCTGGACATATAGGTTGTCACTAAGAACTCCCCTGACCTAACAATGCTCCTTAAAGCTAAATCATAGACTTGAACTAAGGGACATGAAAAATATATGGGTGGAGTCTGTGGAATAGTGAAGGTTACTCTAGCTATAGATGGATGAATTTAATTTCAATCCATTTGATTATAATTATATTTCAACAGAACGGTGAGCAAAGTCAATAGAGAAAAGGTAGCTTTGAGGATTCAGTACAGCCAGGGCTCTTGAACTGTATGTACTGTAGCAATCAAAAAAGCTATAATAAACAACCTTAGGCAGAGACAAGACCATTTTCCTATACTATAATTTGCAGAACCACAGGGCAATCCAGAGTAGTTTTTAGTTCAAAGAGATACAAGGGTTCCCTCTTCCCTCAAACCAAAACATACAGCTTTTTTCCATTAATTAGAATGCCCCCTACAAAAAAACAAGACTGTTTTTTGACAAAGTAGGAAATATAGAAGAATCTGGGTCCTAGTCTGGGGTTCTCCTCCTCACTCCTTGTATAACCTTGGGTTTACCTTTAATTTATTTCTAATTTTTGGTCTTTATTAATTTGTTTGTTTACTTTTAGTTTACAAGATTAAATTCCACAATTCCTTGAGTTTCAAATTTTCTCCACCTCCCTCTCTTCCCCTCCGCCCCTCCATGGTGGCATGCAATCAAGTATAGGATCTGCAAATGCTTTCACATTAGACATTAGTCACATTATAAAGAAGGTTTGTATGGGGTGGAATGAACAATGGGAAAGAGGAAACAAAACCAAACAAGAAAAAACAGAGAGCAGGTAGTGCGCTTCAATCTGCATTCAAACTCTGTTCTTTCTAGTTCTTTCTCTGAATGTAGACATCTCTCTCCATCATGAGTCTTTTGGAGTTGACTTATAACTCTGCATTGCTAAGAAGAGTCCGGTCTATCAGAGTTGGTCATCACAATATGTTGTGTCTGTAATTGTGTACAAATTTCTCCTGGTTCTGCTCTTCTCACTCAGCATCAGTTTGTATAAGCCTCTCCAGGTAAATATAAAGTCCATCTATTCCTCATTTCTTATAGCACAATAGTATTCCATTATATTCATATACCCAACTTGTTTAGCCATTCCCCAATTGATGGGCATCCCCTTAATCTCCAATTCTTTGCCACCACAAAAAGAGCTGCTATAAATATTTTGTACATATGAGTCTTGTTTGGGTTTACCTTTCTAAGCCTCAGTTTCTTTATCTGTAAAATGAAGGGGTTGGATAAGATTATTTCTCTCTAATATCTTACTTAGGAGAAAATACTTCTTTCAAGAAATCAATCAAAACATCTTAATTTGTCCAACACCATGTTCAATTATTGAGAAGATGTTGAAAAGCTCTCCTCTAAATCCCAAGAGAGCCTGAATTCAGGGTTGTGTGTCTATTCACCTCAGACCAGGTCTCCAAATTTCTAAAACAGGACCCTTATTCTCCATCAGCCCCCCTGTTGTCTCCCCTGCTCCTAGGTCCACTTTAATAATTCCTAGGTGACCTGAAATTCCCTTGCAGGTAGTTTTCTCAGTCCAGAAAAGTGGGCATTTGCTACCTTTCTGGTTTGTCTGCCAGGCATACCCTTGGACAGAATCCCTTAGCTTCCTGAAAGGGTAAGTTCCTGAGGCATGAGTGTATAGCACTGTTTTTGGCAGCCTTCACATTTGGCAGGGACCATACTGCTGTAAGCATGGAGTATAATAAAACCTGTTTAACGTCCTTGTTTGTTTGTTACATTGGCCTGTGTGTGGAAGGCAGTGGCGAAAATAACCAAACACCTCAATTATTTTGAAATCTTCTCCAGAATGGGACAGTGAATTATGGAGCATTAACCAGTCTGTGTGGGAAGCCTAAGCAGATGAAAAACTTTTTTTAAAAATACTGTATAGTTTCAGAGAAGATAGCATCTGGAAATGGGAGACATGGAATATCATAGCCATGAGGATGGTGGTATTACCCTATGAAGGGAGTAAATCTGTTGGAAACTGAAGTCCAGCCTACATCACAGTCACAGAGTCACTATCTGGGACTTTCAGAGTCCCTGTGGCTTCACCAGGGTCTCTGTGTGCTTGTACTGGTCTTGGCCTTAAATGTAAAAGCCAGATATTCCATATTCAGTCAAGCTACTAGTAACCCTGCTGGATTAAATTCTATTGAATGAAGGAAGTTCTCATCTGCCCAGGGTGTCTAGCCAATAGAGCATCTTAAGCCAGTGGTCTTTACACTGTACTGTGACACCATGAAGATCTCATTCTTTAAAAAACCTTTAATCTCCCCACAGGGGAACTGTCCAATCAAAGGTGGCCCCTCCATGTTTTCCTTTCACAAAGATGAACTGGACCTGATCTTTAAAGAAAGTACAAAACTGTATTTTGAAGGCTGATTCAGGCTGACCTGAAAAGGATAATACTTAGTCTTACCGTCCTTTACAATGGAAAGCAATACTATAGAGTTTCAGCTAGACTGTACAGCTAGGCTGTACAGTGAATGAAAAACTGGAATCAGGAAGACAAGTTCAAGTTCTGCCTCAGACTAGATGTGTTACCCTGGGCAAGTCAATTAACCTATATGTGCCTCAGTTTCCTCATCTAAAGAATGAGGGAACTGGAGTCAGGGACTATAAATTGATGATGTTGTTGAATTGGTTATTGAATTATTATAATATCTACTTCAGTATCAGGGGCATGGAGGGTAGTGGGTATGCATAGTGACAGGAATGGGGTAATTCCACTTAGATACTACTTTAGCAATAACTTTTTGTATCTTAGGTACCTGCCCTCCAAGCATGTCCAGACTTTAAGCAGCTCATAGCACAGTCCAACAAACAAGACTTCCCCAAGGACACATACTTATTATGCAGAAACTCCAAAGCAACCATAAAAGTGTACTGGAGGCCATCTTTGAGCATTCATTTGAACTTGTGCTTTGGTCCATTCTGGTGAGCCCCAGGGCTCTGGCCCTTTGCATACCAGTGACTTCTGGTTGATACCGTGGCTCCTGGGACAGCAAGGCTGGGTCAAAGACAATGGGTGACTGAGCCAGGAAGAGCTGCCCATTCTGTGGGTCATAAGGAGTGAGGAGAGATGATTTCCAATCTCTTTTGATATGGCCTTTCTGTTGGGATGCAATCAACATCAGTTCTCTCTTGAACTTCCAAGGGGTAAAGGTGGTTTCTCCTACTTCTCCACAGTCCAGTAGCCTTGGTGATTGCCTACACATGTGTTATGTATTTGTCTTTCATTCTCGAAGAGCACCATGATATCAGGGAAATGATAACGTGACTTGCAGTTGACTTTGATTTGAATGAAGGAGGGCTGTGCAAGGTCACCAGCCTCACTTTCTCCTCCAGAGCTATCTAAGTCCAGTGGCCAGATATTCATCAGGACAACTGGAGATGGCCCAGGATGCATTAAGAGACCATGACCCTTTTAGGCTTAGGCCTTTTCAGGTTCTCATTCTGAGGCCCATTCAGTGAATAGGCCTCTTTAAGAAGTCAGCCAAGGGATGGCCACTTTAATTAAAAACAAATCGAACTGGGAAGGAAAGACCCTCGGGGTTCCTGGACCAAAAAAAAAGTGACTATTTACTATTTGCAAGAATATGTGTCTGCCTAAAGGAGCATGAGACTAGGTGGACCTCAGAGCTTAGGCTGCCTGACTTCTTTAAATACAGATCATGAAGTGATCCCAAGAGAAAAGAGGAAGGAGCATTTATTAAACACCAGCTATGTGACAGATTTACTAAGGTCTTTGCAAATATTATCTAATTGAATTTTCACCACAACCCTGCAAGGTAGGTCTTATTATTATCCCCATTTTACAGAAAAGACACATAGAAGTGAAGTGACTTGCCCAGGGTCACATGGCTAGTAAGTGTCTGAGACCGGATTTGAACTCAGTTCTTCCTGACTTCAGGGCTCTGTTCACTGCACTATCTAGTGCCTCTATAGCTCACAGAGTAAGCAGTGACATTTTCTCACTCAAGTCACCAAACTTCTTTGACACAGGTCCTTTTTCATAGGAGCCAACAGACCTATCAAGATCTGCTGGCCATGCATGTTTCTTAGCAAAGGGGTCAGAGCCCATGTGGCCCACCAGAAAGGGCCAGAGTGCAGGACTACCTCCATGCATACTTTATGGAATGGTTATCCCTACCTTAAGAAAGATATCTAAGACACCAGACACCTGATAGCTCTACTGTTCTGTCACAAAGAAGTCCCACCTGACTTTGTTCACCTTATTAATGCATTCAGCCCTATAACCACAATATAGCTTAAGAAATATGAATTAAAAGATTTTCAGTCACCTTCTTTTATTTGCTGTATATGGACAACCCCAGAGAAGAAGAGAGGACGGTAACCCTTGTTAGCACTACTTCCTCAACAGCTACTTCCTTCATGGTCTCACAGTTCAATTGCCTTATCTCCTTAAATGTGCTAAATTATGCTTTGTTCTTTCTTTTCCCATTTTTTTATATTTTCATTATAATTCAAAGAAACATAGATAGATAAATAGATGTATGGATAAATAGATATATGGAAAGGTAGATGGAAAAAGATTTTGATGAAGCTCATACTCATTTAATTTTTAATTTATTTTATAAGCATTTATTATCCTTCCCACTCAACCTACACACACACACACACACACACACACAAACATACACACACACACACACACACACACACACACACACACACATACACATCACTGAACAATAAAAAAGAAAACCCTCATAAAACATGCATAGTCCAGAAAAAAAATCCCACATTGGTTGGGCTTAAAAATATATGTCTCGTTCTTCATTTTAAGCCCCTCACCTTTCTGGTAGGAGGTTGTCACGTACGATTCACCTTCAGTGCCCTGGACTCAGGGCTTGTCATTGGGTTGATAGTTCTAAAAACCTTCAAAATTGTTTTTCTTTTTAATGTTGTTGACATTGTATAAATTGCTCTACAAGATCTGCTCAATTTACTCTGTATCAAGTCATAAAGAAGTTCCCAATTTCCTCTAAAATTGTCAATTTTGTCATTTCTTATGGTACAATAATATTCCATTACATTTATATACCATCACTGATTTAGTCAATCCTCAAAAGGTAGGCATTTTTTTTTCCTTCTTAGTTTCTATCATGAGGCTACTGTGGAAGGAGCCTCTATAAACATTGTTGTATGTGAAGGTCCTTTTCCTTTTTCTTTGCTCTCTTTGGGGTATAGGCCTAGCAGGGATATTGCTGGGTCAAAGGTTATTATGCAGTTCAAAGTTCTCACTTATTTCTTTGTATGTCCACTATAACTAAGCCCAGGTTATCCTACCCGTTTCCATATCACAGATAGTTCTTTCATTTCTCTAATAGCCTGTAACCAATAGAGTCAGGTGCTACTTCTAGAAGCCATCTTGAAAAGATCTCTAAGGCTCTGACTGGCAAGATTCTTGTCTTGCTTCAGTAGTAAAGAACATTATCTTTTTCTGCAGTGAAGTCATTTTTTATGATATTATAATGTAATACTACTTCAGTAAAGGGGGACAGTACTGAGAAGACTACCTAGAATGAGATGGAAATCCAGAGGTACTTTCTTCTAGTCTCAAATAATTACCTGGATCAGGTAATTAATATAGACTTGCTTTAATAAGGCAACAAAGGGAGTAAATGGAAGAACCTGGTAGGAACCCAGGTCCTTAGATTGCTACTCTTTTCATTGCATCACTCCAGGTCACAGAAGGGAGAAAGGTCTGTTATGGTAACCGGCACAGGGCAGCAATCTATTCCTTCCCAGCTCAAACACTTGACCTCATAAAAACCCAAAAAGACCTCATTTCCCTGAACAATAAGAACTCTGGATCAGGAATCCGGAAACCTGGGGTCATACCATAACTCATCCATTGATTTATTATGTGAACTGGGATAACTCATTTCCCCTTTCTAGGCCTCAGTTTTCCAGTCTATACAATGGATATCACAATTCCTGGCCTCCTTCCATCAGAGAGCTGTTCTAAGGCTTGACTTAGATCAGAAAACACTTTATAAAAGTTAAATCTCTGCTCACATGGAAAGGGTTATTATCATTAGTCATTATTGGTATTATTATTATCAGTGAAAATAGTACCACCTGCCTATGGTTTTATTATCTGGAGCATATGGATATATGTCTCAATATATATCCAAAGCAAGGACTAATCAGCCTGTGGGAGAAACTTGCTTTGGGCAAAATCATTTTCCTGAGAGAAAAAAAATCTTATCCTTAAAACCAAACCAGCCCACCTGTGCAAACAGTCCTCTCAGTCATCTACAGTAAGTAATAATTATTCAGGGAAATGAAGTTTCTTGGGATTTTTATGAGGCCAGAGTATTTGAGCAGGGAAGGAATAGATTGCTGACCTGTGCTGGTTACCATAACAGCCCTTTCTCCTGCCCTCGGCCTGTAGTGATGCAGTGAGAAGAACAGTAGTCTAAGGACCTGGGTTCCCACTGGACTCTGCCATTTACTCCCTTTGTTACCTTATTTAAAGCAAGTCATCTAATATCTCTAAACCTGTTTCCTTATTTATAAATTGATGGAATCCAGGAGGATAGATTAGATGATTTCAGGTCTGAATGCAAAGACTGCTCCTAGGAGACTCACATTCTCAACTCTGCTGCAAACTAGCTGTGCCACTATGAATTGTGGGTGGGCAGGTCACTAGGGCTTTGGTTTCCCCACTTGTAAAAATGTGGATTTAGACTAAATGATCTCCAAAAACCTTTCACGTTCTGGAGTTTTATTGTTTATGTCCTAAGGCAGTTTCCAATTATAAACTGGAAGATTGGGTAGTTATTAAGTTATATTAATTATATGCCACAGTTAGAAAATGATCCTCTGAGTACAAAGTCTCTGCATGTGCAGAAAAGTCACAATTGATTAGGAATTGCTTTAAGAAGAGCATATTTCTCAAAGAAAATGATAGTGTATGTTTTGTTGTAAGAGATAATATAAATAAATGGGTGGTTGGTATGGAATTCATCTTTGTGTAGCAGGATTTGAGGTCCTGATAGCTCTATAGAATCACCACTATCTTCTGTTATTTCTAAATAGCCTCCATAGGGAGTAAAGCTATCCAGGATTGAGGCAAGCAATAAGTGCCTGACTGGGGATGAGACAGACAGATCTATATACTGAAGGGTGCTCTCTGCCCTAAAGCCGTCATTAGCTTTCTTCTTTCTTCACCTTCCTCTTTTCTCATTCCCTTTTTTTTTAGGTTCAGGAAACAATAAACTCTGAAGTGAACTCAAACTTTTTTTAATCCAAGCCAATCTTTTGACAGATGGAAAAATCCAGGTCCTGACTGGGGAATTTTATTAGCAATAGGTGTATGTGAGAATCAGGTACTTACAGTGATCCAGTAGCCCACTGGGTAAGTGACCGGCCCCTAAAGCTGAAGATTGTGGGTTCAAATCCACTGGGTCACGGTATAATTAATCCCAAGGGGGAATTGATTGCTGAAATAGAACTGTTGGGAACTAGGAGTGATAGAGTACAGAAGCAGTCACTTCATCTTAGAATAGTATAGAAAAGAAGAGAGAACCCTGATGTAGTTTGACACACTTACTGAATTAAGAGAGAGTGGTTTTTGAAGAATTCAGAACAAGGATCAGTAAAATTCCATGGATGAAAATTCAGTAACTGAAATCAGCCTAGGATAGGCAGAGGCAGAAAGATCTCAATGGTGAAATTCTGACAGTACAGAGAAACAGTCCCAGTAAGTAGGAAAAATTACTGGAAAGACTAATGTAGAACTCATCAGCCAGCCTGGATTTTAAAATGTGTGTGTCTGTGTGTCTTGTTACATACATATACATATCTACATGTATATATACACACATATACATGAAGGAAAGAAAGGCATATAGTCATAAAATTTACAATTTATTTTTTTTCCTTTTGGAGGGCAATTGGGGTTAAGTAACTTGCCCAGTGTCACATGGCTAGGTTTTGTTTTTTTGTTTGTTTGTTTGTTTGTGTATGCGTTAAGTGTCTGAGGTCAGATCCGAACTCAGTTCCTTCTGACTCCAGGGCCGAGGATCTACTCACTGCACCACCTAGCAGTCCCCTTACAATTTATTTTAAGTTCAAAGAGTACTGTAAGTTTGGAATAAACTAAAGTTGATGATGAATCAAAAGGGATTTTTTTCAAAAGTTATATTGGAGAAATGAAAAATATCAAAGAAAAAATATGGCCATTTCTTTTTTTAATAGTATTTATATATATTTGAAATATATAATCTTAAGACCTTGAATTTCAGATCCATTTCCTTCCTCCCTTGTCACCCATTCCCTCTTGGGAGATAAGTAATTCAGTATATGTTGTACATGTCTAGCTATGCAAAACATTATCATAATAGATATATTATACAAGGCTGCTTATAATTCCCTCCCACTCATCCCACCCCCCACCTGGTCCATTCCCTACTTGATCCTGTCCCTCTTCTTTAGTGGATACTTCCAACCTCCCCTCCCCCCAAGGATGCCCTCCCATCCATCATCCTTCCTCTCATCCCCCTTCCCCCTATTCTGATGCAGGTTGAGATATCCCATTTAGTATGTATGTCATTCTCTCCCTGAACCAAATTCAATGAGAATGTGGTTTTGCCTTTTTGCCTTCCTATTCTCCCCCTCCCTTGAAACCACTTCCACTTGCTTCTTCTACATGAGATAGTTTACCCTACCCTGTCTCTCCCCATCTCCTCTTGCCACTTTCCTCTCTCACCTCATAATTTGACCCCTTTAGTATCCTCCTTTCCCAACAAATTCAACCTATGCCCTCTATGCATATATAACTGTAACCATATACACACACATTCACATATGTATTCATATGACCATACACCCTTCTTCCATTATTTTCATAGTGAGAAAGATTTCTTCATTCACAGTTATTGTTTTTCCATATAGGAATGTAAATAGTTCAACTTTGATAAGTTCCTTTTGATTTCTTTTCCCTGATTATCTTCTCAGGCATCTCTTGCTTCTTGTGTCTGGATGTCAAATTTTCTATTCAACTCTGGTTTTTTCCTCAAGAATGCTTGAAAGTCCTCTATTCCACTGAGTGACCATATTTTCCCCTGAAACAAAATACTCAGTTTTGCTGGGTAGGTGACCCTTGGGTTCATTCCCAGCTCTTTTGCCCCCTGGAATATCGTATTCCATGTCCTGCGATCCCTCAGTGTAGAAGCTGCCAAGTCCTGTGCTATTCTGATTGTGTTTCCACAATATTGAAATTGTTTCTTCCTGGCTGCTTGGAGTATTTTCTCCTTGATCTGCGGATTCTGGAACCTGGCTATAATATTCCTGGGAGTTTTCTTTTTGGGATCTTCTTCAGGAGGTGATCTGTGGATTCTTTCAACCTCTATTTTGCCCTCTGGATCTAAAACATCAGGGCAATTTTCCTTGAGAATTTCTTGAAGGGTGGTTTCTAGGTTCTTTCTTTGATCATGGCTTTCAAGTAGTCCAGTAATTTTTAACTTGTCTCTCCTGGATCTATTTTCCAGGTCAGTGGTTTTTCCCATGAGATATTTCACATTACCTTCTATTCTTTCATTTGTTTGGATCTGCTTAACAGCATCTTGATTTCTCATAAAGTCATTAGCTTCCATTTGTTCCAGTCTAACTCTGAAGGAATGAATCTCCTCAGTGAAATTTTGAGATTCTTTTTCCATCTGGCAAATTCAACTTTTTAAGGCATTCTTCTCCTCATTGCTCTTTTGGGCCTTCTTTGCCATTTGAATTAGTCTATTTTTTAAGGTGTTGTTTTCCTCAGTCAGGCTGTTGACCCTCATTTCATACTTTTCCTGTATCCTCATTTCTCTTTCCAATTTTTTCTCCACTTCTCTTATTTGATTTTTAAAGTCTTTCTTAAGGTCCTCTCTGGCCTGCAACCCGCTCATGTTTTCCCCTGGGGCTTTTGGAGCAGGACTTCTAACCTCACGGTCCTCTTCCTGCTCTATGCTTTGACCCTCTTTACCCCCAAAGTAGGAGTCTAGGGTTGCATTTTTCTGTTTAATTTGTTTCCTTTGCCTTGGCATGTTGCCACTTAATTACTTGACTTTTGGGCTTGTTGCCACAGGCTCTGGTGCCAGACGGGAACTTTCGTCCCGAATGTGTGGGGTCTTCACAGCTTTCTGGCAAGCTGGAAACCCACCCACGACCTCCCCCCAAGATCACAATCCAGATCCAGGGAGGTTAAAGCAAGAGCGATTAACCCCCGAGACTGATCGCTGGATCTCCCTACAGTTCACAGGCCAGGAGCTGGAGCTACCTCTGAAAACTACAAAATGGCATGTCTCCTCAGCGGCTTCTAGCCCCCAGGGGAGGAAGCTGACGCATTCCCCAAATATTGGTCCCAAAGTCCATAGGGCACTAACCTCTCACTTTGTCCTAGGCATTTCTATGTTGATAATTCTGGAATCACCACAGCTCCTGGTGTTCTGGGGTCCCTCCAGCTGGCTGCTAGCCCTGCCGCCCTGGGGCTAAAACTGCGACTCGACTCAGGCAGACCTGTGCTCAGTTTCCCGAGCTCTGTGTGCTGCACTGCCGGCTCCCAGACCGCTTCGCTGGTCCTTCCTGCAGGGTTGCTAGGCTGTCCTCAGCGGGAGGTTAGCTTCTCTGTATCGTTTTGTGGGTGCTGGGGCTCCAGAAGTTGTTCAGAGTCCTCTTTTACATAGTTTGGAGGTAATCTGGGGGCAGAGTGGCTTGGACACGCTGTTTCTATTCCCGACATTTGGCTCCACCCCCGGCCATTTCCTAAGGTATTTGAGATGATGACAGTAGTCAACAGAAAGAAGGAAGAACTTAGATTATATTATATTCTTGTTTTCTCTGCCAAATGGAATATTACTTGGATTGAAGACAGAAAAAAAATATTTTTCTAGTAGAAAATATAAATCCTAGATAATTAAGTAGATAGTAAGAAAGGATCTAACTGCCCTTGATAATTTCAAGTCACCAAGCCTAGATGATCAACCTCTCAAGGTACTTAGAGAACCAGAGGTTAGGACTTCTGGGCTACCATCATTGACCTTGGAAAGCTGGTGGATAATAGGAAAGGTCCCATAGGACTGGAGAACAGTAAGTATCTCAATTTTTTAAAAGATCTGGGGGTGGAAGAAGTAGACCACAAGCTTGATTCTAATGCCTATACAACTTGTAAAAACATATTACTAGTTAATCATCCTAAGGATGATTAGCGAGCATATAGAAAAGGACACAGTGATCACAAAGAGCCAACATGGTCAAAATAATTTACCTAAATTTTGGCAAAGCATTTGACCAAATATCCCTTATTATCCTTGGGAATATACTAGAGAAAGATAGGCTAGAGTCTAGACCGTAGTTCATTTTGGGTGATTCAGGAATTGGTTGAATGACCAAAACCTAAACAACAGTTAGTAACAGGCTGGTGAAAATTTCAAAGAAGTCTTCATGGAGGTGCTCCAGTTATCAGTGCTCTTATTTAACATTGTCTTATGACTTAGTATGAGGGCCACAGATGATAAGCTTTCCAAATTTGCAGATGACATAAAACTGGGAGGAATAGAAAATACATAATAATTGGAATATAATCTGGACCTGTGATTTCATTGGGATGTGGAGTTTCCAGATAAAGGAATTCCCTCTACCAAGGCAGGTCAGCACCCTCTCTGCAACTGTGAATCTTGACTAGAATATAAAGAAGTCAAGTAGTTTATCCAGAGTGTTGTGGGTCAAGACACTGGTAGAATTGGAGAACTGGTTGTTTGAGTTACACACATATACACATACACATGTAGGTACACACACACACACACACACACACACACACACACACACTACCATCCAGTGTGGTCAATAGCAAAGAAGTTGTGGAATAGCCCAAGATAGTTCAAGTTGATTTTAGCCATAGAAAGATTGATTTGTAACCCAGCTGTGCGTCATTTGAGCAAGAAGGATATGAAAATAGAGAATTCTTGAGACTCCATATAACTGCTTTGCTCATTGTCCTGTTTTTATCTTCCTGAAAAATGCTTTTTTATTCTCTTGGCAATATCTTTCAACTGGAGATGTTTGAATTATTGCTATTAAAAGGATTACTTGAACTCTTAGAAACTGAGGGACCCACAGCATGAGACTTAGAATCTGGATAAAAATAGAGACAGAACCTGAAGTTAACCTAGGTCTTCCTGACTCCAAGGCCAGATCTCTACCCACTATGCTATACTCCCTTTGGCAAACCCATCAGATGACAAAATTAGGATCCATAAGGTTCCTATAATGTTGAACTGAATTTTTGGTTCAGAAAAAATCAGTTTCACCAGTACAAAATGTGACTAGTTACTAAATGACTTAAAAATTATTCCAAGGTTTTAGTAAATGCAGGTTCAGTGTGAGTTGGCCATGTGTAATAGGAATGGGGATTTGAAGGTCTTCCTTGCCCCTTAAAAGACATAGGGGGGAATTTGAAGACCTCCCCTGTTTTGAAAGTAAACTCTGCCCCCTAACAGGCTGAATGTAGTCACATGGAGCCTGTGGTGGGAGGAGCTTGCTGAAGGGAAGCAGAGCCCACAGGAAACTGGTAGTCAGAGCCAGAGAGAGGGTGGGGAGAGAGAGAGAGATTTGTGAGTAAATATTGATCTTGTATTGGTTTGTGGGAAGGCTGAAGGATGCTGTGGCTCTCAGTGTTATTATGGTTTCTTAATATCTTAGGTACTATGATGAAATTGGCTTAGTGGTTTGGGAATTCAGTTTTCTGGTGTCTAAATAAATGTTTCAGTTCTGTCCTCTACCTGGAGAATCTGTTATATTTCACAATCAAACCCCATGTGGTATTTATAGTTAACGGTCTTTATCATGATCATGGGTGCTGTAAATATTGCATTTGTGCTATACCATGTCAATAGGCAGCCAAAAAAATCAGTGCAATCTTAGGGGGCATTGAGAGGAATATAGTGCTGAGAACTAAGAAAGGAGGTAATAGTCCTTCATGGATTTTGCCCTGATTAGACCACATCTGGAGTATCATGCTCTATTCTAGGTGCCATACTTTAGGAAAGGCAATGAAACAAGGTCTATGGCATCCAGAGAAATATGATGAAGGGACCTGAAATCATGCTATATGAGGGCTGGTTGAAGGAAACAAAGATGCTTAACTTGAAGAATCATAGGAGCCTAAATTTAGAGCTAAGAAGGACCTCAGAGATCATTGAGTCTAAGCCACAGCTCCTCGTTTTCTTTTTTTTTCTTTTTCCTTGTTTAATTTTTAATTAATGGAATAAAGCAAGCATTTCCATAACAGTATAATTTTTTTTAAAGCAATTGGGGTTAAGTAACTTGCTCAAGGTTACACGGCTAGTCATTATTTATGTGTGGGTGCTCATTTTCTGAGGCCGGATCTGATCTCGGGTCATCCCAACTCCAAGGCCAGCGCTCTTACTCACTGCGCCCCCTAGCCGCCCCTTTAGGGCAATTGGGGTTAAGTAACTTGCCCAAGGTCACACGGCTAGGTTTTTGTTTGTGTGGATTAAGTGTCGGAGGCCGGCTCCGAACTCAGGTCCTTCTGATTCCAGGGCCGGCGCTCTATTCACTGCGCCACCTAGCTGCCCCTACAGTATAATTTTTTTAAAAGATGATTGCACATGTAATTGCAAACTGTATGTATGCAATACATACAAATGTATGTATTATGTTTCAGAGGAGGAAATTGGGGTCCATTGATGTAGCCAAGGGCACACACAGATAGTAAGATGCAAATTCTTGAATTGAATGCATCTTCTGTATCTACGCCTATTATCATTCATCCCATTACATCTTACTGCTTTAAAGAAGAGATGTCTCATGGAGGACAAGAACATTTGCCAAGTATGCTGAGGGTTCTTAAATGGAAGAAGAATTAGATGTGCTCCTTTTGGTCACAGTGGGCAGAATCAGAAGCAATGGACAGGGGTTGTAGGGAGGTATTTTTAGCCTTGATGTAAGAAAAAATTTTCTTAACCATTAGTACCTTACAAAAATAGAATGGACTGTTCCAAGAGAGAGTGATTTCTCCCATCAATGGACATCCTACAGGAAAATCTTGACAAACACTTTTAAGGGATATCAAAGAGGAGATTCTTAGTTAGATGTGAATTGGACTTGGTGACCTACAAACTCCCTTCCTTCTTAGAGTCTGAAATCCTGAGAGTTTGCCAAGTGACTTGGCCAAAGTCCCATATAGAATTAATGGCAAAGCTAAAACTAGAACCCAAATCGTCTAACTCCTAGTTGTCTTTATAATGTACCTGGCCACAGTGATGTGCTGGTAATAGCCAGGTCTTCCTAAACCCCAAAAAATATATGCACAATACACTTTTAAGTTTAGTCTTGCATTATTAACATTTTGCCCATCATCATCTTAAGCCTAAACAATTAACAAAATAATCAATTAAGCCCCAATCAGTGTAGCAGCAAGCACCCTATCATACCCAGGATGGCTGCCAACACAGGTTCTTAGACCTGCTTCTCCAAAGAAAGCAACTCAAAATGGGTTAACAATCTTACTTTAATCAAACATATATCATTTATCTAATTCAAGGGGAAAAGGTCAGCACCCTGAACTTCAGAGAATACAAACAAGTTACAAGCAGACAACAAATACAAAGAAACATCAGCAGACAGGCTTCCAACTATCTGACCATTACATCTATACCTAGTCAGTTACCAGAGAGGGAAGCACCAACATCTGAGTTTTCAAAAGCTGGGGGGCTCAATGGCTGCCCAGAGTCTCGTCTGGTCAAATCACATAACTTTTCTCAAAGTGAGCCCCACAGCAAAGCATACCCCTCACATCAGGGTATATATAGCCTTCTCCTGGCTCAGAGAATGTCACAGCCCTCTTGACCCCACTGCCCAATCACACAGCACTAAGGTGTGGGCATTCCTGAAAACCAAGCCTCCCACCACAGGTTCCATGTGACCACATTCAGAGTATATTTTCAAATCAAGGAAGGTTCTCAGAGTCACTTAAGCCTATCAAAGGGCCTAGGGGCATGAAAAATCTTAGATTCCCATTCCCATAACAATCAGTAGTATTTGCTGATTACTGAGGTGTAAATACTCAGAATGAAAATTTAAGGATGGGCTCTCAGGACCCTATACAAGCCACCTTGAGCACACTCTTTTCCAGCTGCCTCCTCACCCTATATCCAATCTGCTCATCTGGAGCCTTTCATGTTCCATCCTCAGAGTTACTGGGCCCTGAATAAAGAAAAGAATAGGACCTCTGGAACTAGCTCTTAACACCAAATTATGCCTCCCTTTTCTCTTTTTTTGGGTCTTCTCCTCCAAGCTCCAGCAGTTAAGTTCTTGTTGTGGCTCCTGCAATGTTCCGTTTCCTAATTTAATTTGTCTAGTTGCTTTGGGATCTTTCGTTAAAAAAAAAAATCGACCTTGGGCAAGTCACTTAACCCCAATTGCCCTACCTTCCCCCCTCCAAAAAAGCAAAAAACAGAAGAAAAACAAAAAGAAAGACCCCATCATATGTCCCTGCCTTGTTCCTCACATTCTAATCAATCCCTAGAGCCTTAGAATGTACTTTGGCCCATGACTGACTATGCTACCTACTATAAAATTTACCCCACTCTCCATGAAGGTTCCCTGGACCTCTTGCTATGTGGCACAGTGCCCAAATCCCCTGACCTCATGCCTCTCTCCCTGCTACTGTGACCTGCTATAGTACTTGGTGGCACCAACCCCTACTAGTCTTTCCCAGTGTTCTCTAAGTTCAGCTGTCAAACTCCCCAGTCTATCAATCTAGATTATTATCTTCTAGCCTAAGGTTATGGGCTTTCCCACTGGCTTTCCCTATCTCAGTAAGTCTAGCCTCTGGGCCCTGCTCTAATTTGGCCTGAAATAGCTGAACCTTAACCCTGACCCTCTTTATATTACACTTCAACCTTCTTTCTTATCACTCCCTATATTCTTTTCCTTTTCTCCAACTTATTTCTCAGGCCTTCCAATACCTGACTTAGGCATCATTTTGTCCTGCGGGTGGGGCTGTCTAGGTCAGAGGTGTCAGACATGTAGCCAGTGGGATCACATTCAGCCCACAGCATCCCTAAATGCAGCTGAACCAGATTAAAAGGAAATTGGAAAATATTTTATGAATTAAATAAAAATATAATAAAATGGATAATGTATTTTAAAACTAAATCAACATGTGGCCCTTGGGGTGCTTTATGTATGGGTTAGTGGCCCCCATTTCTATTTCAGTTTGACACCACTAGTCTAGGTCTCTAACCCCTGGTCAATTTGGGGCCAGTAGTTACAGCCTCACAGGCTGGAGAAAAACTACAATTTTCATCAGACTGAGAGGCCTCTGGTTTTGGCAAGATATTCTAGTTTCCGAAGGGCAAGAGCCTTCTGAGGCCAAAGCCAGGCTCCACCCACCTGCCCCCCTTCCCTGTTCCCTTTGTAAATATCTGGGAATCCTCAATAAGCTCCCAGCTAAGACACAGATAATCACAAAATTGCCCAAAGCCAGCAGATTGTTTCCATATGTCCTTTGCATTTGATCAGGAGGTTTCAGCCTTTTAAAATGCTGAAAGGGAGGTTGTCCTTGATGGAGCAATGGTGGTGGAGGAGGTGGTTTGAGGACCCCAAGGGAGAGGGGGAGGTAGAACTCTGTACATCTCTCAGGCTAAGCTGAGAGGAATGCAATTAAATTCCCACCAACACCCAACACATGGAGGTTTGTAATCTGCCTGCCCTGGGGATGCTGAGTTTGAGGAAAAAGTTGGACCAATTTTAAATGTTGCATTTGGACACCAACAAGGAACGCATCAGCAGCAGAAGCCACTGGGGGAAGTAGAGGGTGGAATCAACAGGCTCTTTCATACTATGAAGCCGGACGGCTAGCAGCAAGGAGCCTGAGCCCTCACTGAGAAAGGTAAAGGGATGGGAAGGGCTGACCAGGACCAGCCTGTGGGATACAAGGTGCCCAGCAGCTGATCGAAATCTTACTCATTTGCCCATTGAATCTGGGGCCCAGGGGTTCAGGCCTTGGCTAAATACTGTAGCTTGGTCCAAGATGGGGCCAGAAAAGGATTATTCATTCTTTCTAGAACTGAGTTGGACACTTTGGTCCCCATCCACAGCCTTGTCCCATGTGCATTTCTTTTATGATATCTGTTGCACACAGGTGAGGATGGACCCGTTATTATCACTTGTTTGGGTACGACAGCTGAGGAACACAATATCCAGGGTACTGTTACCTAATCCAGAGTGCCTCCATTTTTAAGGAGACCCATTTCTGCAGAATCCTGGCATCCTGACTCCCAGATCAAATGTGGTTGAGATGGAATTTCAGGAAAGAGGTAGGGGTTTTGTTTTAAACAACTAGACTGGGATACACAGCCAGAAATGCACATGTCTGGGAAGGTTTCTTGCCCCACTAGCAATCAGTGCTGATCAAGGGGAAGTTCCTGAAGATATAATAACTGAGGAACTGGGATCCAACAGGAAGAAACAGAGACAGAGACAAAAGTGTGCTCTCTCTTCTGGCCCCCAGGAATTTCCTTCTCTTCTCTGAGAGATGTCATAGCAGTGGGCATGCCATGCCAGGAGCTAAGTCAATAGTTCACTTAAATCTATGAAACCAGATACCAGCGTAGAAGCCCAGCAATGGGTATTGGGGTACTTGAGGGGCTGACCATTTTTCTCCTGTTATTTCTTTCTTTTCTGAGCTGCCTTAGACCCAAACAGAAACCAAGAGAATCCAAAGAGCATCTGAATCACCCGTGAATCACCCAACCCTGTTGCAAGGCAGAAAGGGGGAGCCTGGACTCTGGCCCTAGTTCTCTGGCCTGCCTGGCAGCTCTGGAGCTCTAGCATCCCTGTGGTGAGACTGACTCATGTTTGCAAGTAGCTGGTGAGATGGTAGTCTTTGTAGAAGGGCCATCCCAGAACACATGAAGGCTCTTCCAAGCCATGACAGAGACATTCCTGGCAGGCAGGGATTGCTTGGTCTGTCAATACATGCTAGGAGGGAGTTGTAGGAGATACAGAAGCATTATTTGACTACAGGGCAGGCAGGAAAAGTAGTGGAAAACTCTCCTATCCTGAGCTGTCATTACTGATTAATATACAAGTGACCATCCTGCCTACTTGAAGATGATGCTGATAACCTCAGATCAGGAGGGGAAAGGCTTCATGTTGATGATGGAGCAGTAGGGATGGGCCATCCTATATCCTTGCCCTATGACCAAAGGCACGCATTTATAATAAAGTTGAATAGCATTTTGGGGTAGAGGATGTACAAGCAGAGTCCAAGTTAGGGAATAGTCTGTGATAAGGCTGTTTGTTGCTTTTATTCCATTGTTTCAGTCATGTCTGACTCTGTGACTCCATTTAGGATTTTATTGGCAAAGATACTAGAATGTTTTGTCATTTCCTTCTCTAGTAGACCCATTTTGTCAGGCAATCAGAGGTTAAGTGACTTGCCCAGGGTCACACAGCTAGGAAGTGTCTGAGGCTAGATTTAAACTCAGGTCTTCCTGACTTCAGGATCAGTGTTCAGTGGTCTTTCCACCATGTCACCTGCTGCCTCTTTAGTCCTATCTATACCTGTACAAGGATGGGTGTCTTCTACAGTGTTCCCATTCCCAATAAACATTTATCTATTTGTTTGAAAACCTCCAGGATGAGAAACTTACTACCTCCCAAAGGCGCAAGGAAACCTGTTTCACCTTTAGATAGCTCTGTTTGGAGGTAGCATAGTATATGTATGTATGTATATATGTATGTGTGTATAAGCAAATTGTTTGACTGCTCCAGACCTCAGTACCCTCATCTATAATAGGAAGAAGTTAGGTTACCTGATTCCTTCAAGCTCTGACATTTTGTGATTCTAACGTAGCCTAAGAGTTTTTGGCTGCCATTATCAAACTGTTGACTCATAATGAGTTTACAGTAAAACCAATCCCTAGATCTTTATATTATCTTGCCATTTCTTCCCATCCTGTACTTACAAAGCTAATTTTTGAGCCCAAGTATAGGACTTTATATTTATCACTATTGAATTCCATCTTCTTAGGTCTGTCCTATCACTCTAGCCAAGTGAGATCTTTTAAAATGTCCACTTTAAATTAAATTTAAAACACCTAGTATATTAGCCACCTCACCCAGGTTTGTGTCATCTTCACCTCTGACAAGCATAAAATCTATGCCTTCATCCATGTTACTGACATTGAACAGAACAGGGTTAAGGACAGATCCCTTTGGCACCCCGATAAAGACTGCCTTGAGGTTGATATTATTCTATGACTAACCAGTCCTGATTCTAGCTCATTGTTATATTACGCATTTCACATCTTTCTACCTTGTTTACAAGATTACGGACCCCGTTGTTATGAGAAGGTAACATACCTTAATGTGATTCTGGTTTCTCATCCAATCTCTCAATTATCTTTGCAGCTCCCTATAACTCCCAGGTGGAGGAGCTAGAGACAAGCAGGGTCCACCCTACTCTCTCCTTTTACAGGTGGGGCCAAACAAGGGTTTTCTGGAGGATGAAAGGAAGCCTGTGCAATACTATTTTCTGATTGGTCCAAGTATTAAAAGTTCTAGGGGAAAACCACTGTCCAACATCCACCATTTGGAGGGTGGAGGGGATTTCATGATCAAAGATTAGTTACCATCTAAGTAGAGTCTTTCTCTACCATGGTGGGACTTTGGATAGAATATGTTGGTAAAATCATCTTGCAAAGGTGAGGTGGAGACATTATGTGTGCTGTGCTATGCCCAAAGTAATATGCCAAAACATGCTCAAAGCTATATTTGTACACCCATTATGCTTTCAAAGTTTAAGGATAAGCAACTGCAGCCCTTGCGGGTAGAAGTCAGGTTCTTTCTGATGGCTTATCCCCTACCCCAAGGAGCCTCAGGTAGAACTGTAGCCAACGTATGGACCACCTGGATTTGGCCTCCAGTTTTGAGCATTTAATCTTTCTCATTATGGAGCAAAGGAGTTCTCAGGATTTCCAAGATCTGCATGATTAAAGAAACATTTTTTCCTTCCCTCAATTATAGGAGCCTAGTGTGGCCATTTAATATTTACAGGAATGCTCTGGACATCAATGTCTGTGACAATCCCACAGTCCTTTGCCATGCTCTGGCCACATTTGGAGAATAATTCTGGGCACCACAATTTAGAAAGATAATAAAGTCATAGATCAAGAGATGGAAAGGGACTCAGAGGTCATCTATTATAGCAATCAATCAGTTACTCAGTGAGCAGCTGCTATTCAGAACCTACTAAGCACCAGGCTTCATACAAGTATAGAAAATAAAACATTCCCTACTTGACAAGTAGCTTGTGTTTTATTGAGGCAGAAAAATACATATGTAGGTATATGTAGCAAAAATGTCAAGTGAACAAATATAAATATATAGAAACATGCTATATATTGTGTAGTATATATCATTATATATTCATTTATGATGTATGTAATATATTTGAATATATTTCATATACATGTGTATGTGTGTTGAGGTTGAGTGACTTGTCCAAAACCCTACAGGCAGTGTCAGAGGTAGACTTGGAGCCCAGGTTGTTACTCTTCAGTCAATGCTCTTTCCTGTATTGAAGTGTGAGCTAGCAGAAGGTGAGCAGGACGGTGAAGGAACCATGGTGTTTGAGGACTGGTTGAAGGAATTGGGGATGCTTACAGGAATAGACCTCCTTTACCCAAGCATGGGAGAGGAAGAACATTAGGAGTTGGGGCCAGATGACAATGTTGAAATGTCTAATGTACTGTCAGGAGGAAGACAATAGACCTATATTCGTTGTTCAGCTCCAGACGATGAAACCAGGAGCAACAAATGGAAGCTATTGTTGTTGTTGTTGCTTGTTGAGTTGTATCCAATTCCTTGTGACTCCATTTGGGGTTTTCTTGACAAAGATACTGGAGTGGTTTTTCACTGCTTTCTGCAGCTAATTTTACAGATGAGGAAACTGAGGCAGACATGGTTAAGTGACTTGCCCAGGGTCACACAGCGAGTAAGAGTCTGAGGTCAGATTTGAACTCAGGAAGATGAGTCTTCCTAACTCCAGGTCCAGCGCTCTACCCACACAGCTGCACAAAATGGAAGTTACAGGGTAGCAAATTTTTATTCGATATAATAAATAACTCCTAAAATGGAAAACTGTCCAAAAGCAGTCTGACTATCGAAAGTAGGGAGGTCATTCAAACCCATCTTTGAGATGTCTTTGAGATGGGACTAGATGACCACTGGCCATGGGATGTTGCAGAAAAGATTATGTGCTCAGGTACTACCTGGACTGGATCACTTTAGAGGTCCCATTACTGGGATTCTATGAATCTATGAGTCACACCATTACACAAGTGGCTTTATCTCTGCCCAGCCAGGCAGAACTGCTCTGAACCCCATCCCGGAGTCTGTTCCTCCACAGTGGCGCCATGCTGCAGAGCAGGGCAAACACCCTCTGTGTCTCTGGACAGAATGAAGGATTACTTCCTGTCCTTCCTCACTGGCCCCGTCCCTGGAGACACTCTGGAGCACAGCTCAACTGGCAAACACACTTCCAGCCACACCCTGGTCAAGCAGACTGGCTGCAGGCAGTAGCGGATGAAAGCTAATAGCCTGCTGCTACAGGCCCTTTAAATCTCTCCAAACATTTTTATTTCTATTAACTGTTGATCCTCAAAATTCACAATAATCCTATGGGGGTAGATAGAACAGATGGTGTTCATTCATTCAGCATTTCTTCAATGCTGGTTCTAGCCCAGGTACTGTGCCAGCTACTGAGGATAGACATGAAATGAAAAATCATCAAATTTTCAGGCTGGAAGGAACCTTGGTGAATATCAAGTCCAACCTTCTCATTTTATAGATGAAAAAACTGAGAATGAGAGAAGGGAAGGGACTTGCTCAAGTGATGTAGTGGAAAGAGCACTAGGTTTGGAGTCAGAGGAGAGCTTGGTATGGATACTGACTGCCCTTTACAGACTGTGGGACCCTGGGCATGTCACTTAACCCCTTGGAGTCTAAGATGGAGGGGAGGGTGCAGTTTTGGACTAGATGACCTTTAAAGGTTCCTTAAAACTAGCTCTAAATTTATGATCCCAGGACAGACATAGCGAATAATAGAGTCTGTGGTAGAAATCAGGGCTTTAATTGAATGGTTCCTTTTGCATTCAGCTGCTGGGGTTGATTTCATTTCTCAGGATACTCCTGGTCTCCAATTTTTCTACTGTAGCTAAAATAAAATGACAGATGATTCTTCTCTCCTCCTTTCTGTTCACTTGGGGGTCTCTCCCTTCATAATGCAAGAAAAACAACCCATGTAGACACACACACACACACACACACACACAAGAAAAAGAAAACCTTCTTCCGTCAGTCAGATAGATATACATCGATAGATACACAGATAGATAGATAGATAGATAGATAAATGTGTGTATGTATGTATATATGTATGCATATACAGATATATTATGTGTGTATCATATGTTTATGTATATGCACATAGATATTTTTCTGGATCTCAGAAGAAAGAAAAAAAAAGCATTGAGGTACAGGAAAAGTTGTAGGTGAGAGAGATTTAGATCAGAGCAGTTTCCTTCCCCCTTATTTCCTCCATTCCCCCCTCCCCACCAAATCTGCTGCTACTGAGCAGTCACTTAGGAAATACACTGATGTAAATGGAGAGATATACTGCAGTTTCCAGTCTGGAGAGAGTTCCCACTATCTTTCCAGGGTTCTTGTTTGCTTAGATGTTGTGCTTTAAGTAGGAATGCCACCTCCACTATCCAGAGCTCCCCCAGACTATGTTAGCTTCTAGGGAAAATGTTTTCTATTACAATCAGCAAAAGACCATCATAATCTTGAACCATTATTTTTTTCCCACTCTAAATCTGATTTCTGTGTTCCTTTCCCACCTGATGCCCAACCCCCCAACTTTCAGCCTTTCTTAATAAAAGTTCCTGATTTAGAGTCAGAAGACTCTACCACTTACTACTTGAGTGACCTTAGAGAAATTACTTAATGTCTTTGGGTTTCTCTTTCCTTATCTTAATAAATGAAGTGAGTTGGAGTAGAACTCTAAGTTCCTTCTAGTTATAAATCTGGGATACAGTAGCCGGGAGGTATGTATAGATTTCAATTAAACATAAGGAAAACGGGACAGCTAGGTGACATAGTGAATAGAGCATGAGCCCTGGAGGACCTGAGTTAAAATCCAGCCTCAGACACTTAACACTTAGTAGCCATGTGACCTTGTGCAAGTCACTTAACCCCAGTTGCCCTGCCTTGCCCCCTCAAAAAAAAAACAAAAAATATAAGGAAAACCATGTTGACAATTGCCAAAATGGAATGGGTTGTGTGAAATAGGAGTCAGGGACAGGAGTGAATGAGAGCCCCATCAGTAGAGGTATTTTTGTAATTGAGGGTTAGGTGATCAATCAGGTATTATTAAAATATTTGTCAAGGATGTTAAAAAATCAATGTTCTCTCCAAATCATGAGTATCCAAGTGGCAACAAGGGGACTTAAAAGAATAAAAACAAACAAACAAAAAACCCGGTAACTGTCTGTCTTCCTCTAATACAATTAGCTAGAAATGGTCAGGCAGTTGGTTTAATAAGTGATTATTACTCCCAAATCCCATGAAGCTAAAAATGTCTTGAGAAGGATGAGAGGAGGGGAGGATTTGGGGATCATTAGTCAAATTGTGAAGTTAATTAGATTGATAATGCCACTTTCCATGCCATCCATCAATCCACAAAGTGCCTATTATGTGCCAACTACTAGAGATACAAAGACAAAAGCAATTGAGACCCTGTCCTCAAGAGGCCTACCACCTATCTAACTACCATGTAGAGCTAGGTCCTTCAAAACCCACCAGTCCTTTGTCTATATCCTTGGAAAACTTTCCCTCTGCTAGGTAGCCAGCTAATCTGATAAATTAAGAAATAGTGAGGCATTGGGGGTTGATGTGTGTGTCATTCCTTTAACTTTGGTCATCTGGAGACCCAGTCCCTTCCCTTTATAGAAATGAATCTCTAATGGTAAAATTTCAGGCACAACAATATTAAAAATTATTATAAGATAGGAAAATCTGTCAGCAATGCCCTTCAAACTCAAGGCAATTTCTTATTCTGAAAATGTATGAGGACAACCCTGAGTTTCTGATTAGCTACACAACTACTACAGGCTTGCCTTTCTTTCTCTGAACTATTTGTCCATGGTCACACAACCAATGAATAGCAGAGATGAAAAGTCTGTAGGAAATAGAATAAATGAGGAAGAGGATAGAGCATCAACAGCTAAGTTAACCTATTGGAGTAAGACTTCTGCTAAGAAAGGGGATTTGCCATCCAGACTCAAACATATGGGTAAGCTTCAAGTAGGCTTCACTATCTCTAAAATTGGTATATTAGATTAAAGTACTTCAGAGGCCTCATCCAGTCCTAGTATAACATCATAGATGATGTTAACAGAGCTATCAAAGGTAATTCCAAACTTTCCCCTGAATTGGTCAGGAAAGTGTTAAGGACATTCCCCCTCATTTAGAAGGTCTGGCTCAGCTGGAGCAGACAGATTGATGAGTTTTGAATCTCCGGTGTGGATCTTTTCCTGAGCGGGAATGAATTGTGCCCTTGTCTGACCCAGCCAAAGTCAAGTGGTGCTCCTAAGACAGAAAAAATATTTGACCAGCGGCTGGGCTAGGCTGGGCTGGGCATAGCCCCAGGAGACTGGGCCTTAGAACAGACCATGCAGGGTCACAGGCCACAGCTCTTCCTGGTCTTCCTTTAGAAAGAGCAGCCAGACAGGGGAGGGCTTCCCCCAAGCCTCCAGACAGCTATCCCAGTCCCAGGCTTGAAGACATTACAGAATTTGCTACTAAGAAAGAATACCAAAAATGCAGATCTGTCTTATGCCTCACAACCTTGGGGTCCATGCTAGAAACAAATCTGTTTTCTATGCCTGCCAAATTTCCACTATATTTGGAACTATGCAAAGATAGCACTCCTCTCTGATAATGCCCAATGCTCAAGTGACTTATCAAACATAGATTCACAGCCTGTGGGCTTGCTTTCTCCTCAGCCTTCCCCCCACCCAAACACACACATAAAGGTAAGGTAGTGGGCAGAACAACCACAGTGGATGAAACAAAAATCCATACTCCACTCTTGAGTTTCTAGTAGTGGTGATGGACCTCCCCGAGCCCTCCACATTCTCTCAGTGGGTAACCAAAGACAGATGTTTGTCAGCTCCTTAAACGAAGATCATGAGCCAAGTCAATCTGCTGTGGTCCTTTTGGATCACAGACCTAGAGCGAGAAGAAACAGAAAAGCCATCTAGTCCAATCCTTTTATTTTGCAGCTGAGAAACTAAGACCCATCATGATAGGTTAAGTGATATAACCGATGGGATACAGGTGTTAAGTAGCAAAACTGGGGTCCTTTGACTCCAAATCCCTCTTAGCTCTGCTGCACTAATCAAATAAGGATGTGGAAGGTCTGACTGAATTATGAAGACCTGGAAATGTGCTTTACTCCAGGCCAGAAAACAAAGGGTACCAGTCACTGCCAAGAAGCACCTTTCTGCCCCTCCGTGGGCATTCCTGACCCCCCTGGCTCCTCCTGCCCATTCCAAGGTCACTGATGAGTCAGCAGCATAGACATATCAAGAAGGGAAGTCACACCCCATCTAGCGCTTGCCCCAGGTGCAAAAATTGTTAGTTATGGCCCTCGCTCTGGACCTGACAATTACTAGCCACCCGACCATGGACAATCCACTTCCTTCTTCAAGCCTGACTATTCATCTATAAAATGGTGCTAAAAACCAACACCTGGCCTCTAGTCTAACAGGTTGTGAGTCTCAGAAGAAGAAAAGGCTATGAAGGCATTTTAGCAGCTCGGGTATAAAGGACTGTTAGCATCATCATGCCTGTTACTGTTGCTATTAGCAGTAATCATAAATCACCCTGAAATAAATGAGTCCCAACAGAGGAAACCACATTCCCAGTGCTGGCAGCTGAGCCACGTTGTATACAGAATTAATCTCTTAAAGGCACCCAAGAGCGTGGTCCAAGGCAAGATAAGCTCTTGTTTCATTCCCAGAACTAGGGGTTATATCAATCCCTCATGTTGAACATTCAGTAATGCTTTCTTCTGAGCTCCCAAGGCAAGACAAAGGAAACTCCAAGGAGGACTACATAATAAACACATAATAATCACACTCTTCTTCCAGCCATTTATTGGAAGCGAACAGGGGGCAGTGAGGACTGGGAAAAGATCCATTTGAAAATAATTCTGATATCTCCCAGAAACTAGAGATGCTGTCTAAGAGAGTGATTATTTTATCCCTTTAATTTTGTTTGTAAAATTATTGGAACCTGGCACTATATCTTATTTATACACAAGCTTAGCTCTGATTGTAGAAGTTTATAAAAAAGAAAGAAAGAAAAAGAAAAGAGGGATGGAGGGAAGGAAGGAAAGAGGAAGAAAGGAAGGGAGAAAGAGTCAGGTCTTTAGAATAAAAATTATCCATTGCTTTTCAGATGTATAGTAGACAGGGTTGCCAAACTCTTTAGGAAACAGGAATCAGTTATGCAGAGACTAGAAAGAATGTTATTGCCATGATCCCCAAACTCCACACAGGTTTGGTTCTGAGACAGCCTAAGGAGTGAAAGCAGTAATAGTTAGATTTGATGTGAGAAGCAATAAGTCTGGCTAGGGATTCAGTCATCTCCTTAATCTATAAGAGGCTTCTTATCTCTCACATTCTATTGTCTAAATTCCAAGGTCCTCTAACAATAGATTTCTACCTGCCCCCTCCACCTTATCCATAATTTCTGCATTTCAGCAAACACTCATGTAACTCCTATCAATGAGAAGTCTAGTGCTATAAAAAAAAAAAAGAGTCTTCCTTACAGTCAAGAATAACTGAATGCAATTCCCAGCCCTCCCAGGAAATTACTAAATTTACTAAAACTATAAATTACAAATCAAATGACTGTCTGTGCTGATAGAGGGAATTTCCCTTCCAGGAGTTCCTTAAAAGCACAGTTTGGTTCCAAAAAGAGTGTCTTCTGGGCTCAATGCACTGTGCCCCATAGAAAGTGAATAAAGCACTACGTTCCCACAGTACTCAGTAGACTCAGTGGATTCATGTACATATGCAAAAAAACCAACTCAGAAGCCCAGCTAATGCTTGTTCAGTTCAATGGAACAGTATAGATCATAATAGTTGATTGGAATGAGGGCTTATTTTGGGGTATTGACATCAGGAAAGTTTTCATAGAGAAGACAGGGTTCTGCTGTGACTATGAAGAACAGGTAAGAATCAGATTAACCATAGAGGAAAAGGGAATACCAGAGTTTTTGGCAGCTGGCATTCAAGCCCCCTCCCCCTCATGTGAGTGTAAATTATTTCTAGTATTTTTGTTGGTATGGGGGGGAGAGTGGGTAGATATCCAACTCTTAGTTGACTGGGCTATTAAGGGTTTGTGACTTAGCCAGCATAGGTCAGAGTAAAAACTTGAAACCAGTTCTTCTGACTCTGAGACTGGCCCTCTAAACACAATACCAGGCTGCCTTTCTCTAGTTATAGCTCTAATTCTCTTAATTCCCATGATCGTTATTAATGATAATTTGCAATTGATAATTTGTGTTCATCTCATAAAAGAGATAACAAGGGGTTGGGCCAGAGTAGAAGCTTGAGAATCCTACTTATGACATAGACTACCTGCGTGATGTTAGGACAGTTACTACACTTCCTTTTCCTCAGTTTCCCCACATGTAAAATAAGGAGGTTGGTTTACATGGTTTCTGAGGGGCTTTCAAGCTCTTTACATATCTATGATCTTAAGAATGGAAAAGGAGGGGGAAAGATGGGTAAGCTGACCTCTCCCTCCTCTGATCTCCCACAATACTTACCACAATCAAGGATCAGAGCTGGAAATGACTTTATTGATCACCTTGTACAATCCCTTTGTTTCACTTATGAGGAAATTGAGGTCAAATAGGGTAAGTCCACAATGCTCCTTTGAATTCTTTGCTTAGACATACTTTGCAATATGAATCACAAAACCTCAGAGCTGAGAGGGACCTCAGTGACTACTTAGTCTAGCAGATACCTAAATATCTCCACACAAGAATCCTCACCAGAAAAGAGATTTTCTGGCACTTGCTTAGACATGTAGTGAGGGTAAAGGCTCTGCCTGTCAAGTGGTATTCTTTGCCTGTGTTTCCCCAGAAGACTGTAATCACCTTGAAGGCAGGGACCATATTGTACCTCTTTGCACTCCTGTATTGGCAACCACACTGGCCTACCCAGGATGGCTGCTAGCACAGGTTCTTAGATCTGCTTTACTAGGAAAGAGAGTTCAAGGGGTCTACAATCTTTTTAATTACATTCATTAGTTCAGGGGAAAAGTCAGTACCCTGAACTTCAGAGAAAATCCAAAGAAAGAAAACAGAGAAAATAAAAGCAGAGAACAACCAAGACCAACAGAGAGGGCTTCTAACTGTCTGAGAAATTAGCACAGGTCAACAGACAGATCCAACTGTCTGACCAAGGCAATACATACATAGTTACCAGAGAGAGAAGCACCAATATCTGGGTTTTCCCTTTTTTTAATGTAAAAATATTTTATTGTGCTAAATGCATGTAAAAATATAACCAAATAACAACAATGGAATCTTTGGACTAATTTATTTTTTGCATTTTTATACTTAGGGCCTGATACAGTGCTCTTGTATAGTTAATCACTTAACTAATGTTTGTTGAAATCAGTTGTTGAGTTTGGTTCTTTGATGTCTTCTAATTTATTTTTCATCTGTAAACTTGTTGGATTTTGTCACTTTTTTATAGTCATGCATAGTATGTATGTTGTTCTGATTCTGTTTTTCCTACTATATATCATGTCATATAGGCCTTTTGGTATTTCTTCATATTTATCATTTTAACAGGCAGTATGGGGAAATGCTTAGAGGTAATAGTAGTATGAGGATAAGCAAGTGTAGCAGCAAAGCACCCCAGTTTCCCAAGGGTGGATGCCAACATAGGTTCTTAGATCTGCTTTTCTAAAGGAAAGCAACTCAAAATGGGTTAACAATCTTGCTTTAATCAATCAAACATATCATTTACCTAGGTCAGGAGAAAAAGTCAGCACCCCAAACTTCAGAGTTTACAGACAGAGGTTACAAGCAGAAGTTACAAGCAGACAGAGAAATATTTCAAGCAGACAGGCCTCCAACTTTCTGACCATTGCATCCATATCTAATCACAGTTACCAGAGAGGGAAGCATCAACATTTGGGTTTTTCTTAGCCAGGGGACTCTCAACGGCTACCCAGAGTCCCATCTGATCAAATCACAAAAACACTCTTCCAATGAGTGAGCCCCAAAGCAAAATGCTAACCTCAGAGTAAGCTTCACAACCCTTATGACTTCCTATAAGCAAGCCTCCCCTAAGCAAGCTTCCCTTAGTGGGCTCTATATGAGGCATATTAATGGGTAGGGAAGATCTTAAATCCCATTAACATTACAACTCCCCATAGAGTCAGTATAGGACTGGAACAACAGAAAATAGCTTTTGATAGATTAGTTAATGATTCCACACATGTATACACACTCTCTGAGGCTATCTGAGGGGCAAATCAGTTTGTGGTAGAGTGTTGGGGGCCCACCAAATTTGTTACCTGACTTGGTGATACTCATACTTCCATTTCAGGAGCTGAGATGGGGTCCTTCCTCTTTATGCTGTTGGTTTTAGTGCTACATGCTGAGGCCTGGCCAGACTTGGGGCAATCCAAACAGAGTGCCCAGAAGTGTATCCGATGTTGCAGTCCCACAGGACCCTCCACTGCTGTCCCTGACCCTTCCGGTAGGATGAGTAACTATCCCTCATGGGTGATGCCCCGACTGCAACCTACCATTGACATCACCATTCTTAAAGGTTAGTTTGCATTAATTTTAATTTTTGCATTACTCAGACCAAATAAACTTAAGGAGTGGTCTTTTGGTTGTTGTTGTTATTTGTTTTTTTTTTTAAGAAAATATAATTTTAATAATATAACACCTCAAAAATCCAGTGTGGTGTAATGGAAAGATTGCTAGGCCAGGAGCACCAGAGTGGGCATCAGGAAACCTGAGTTGGAGATCTAGCTCTATAATATACTATCTGTGTGACCTTAGGCCAGTCACGTAATTTCTAGCTGCCTCAGTTTCCTTACCTACTAAAGGGGGCTAATGAGAAAAGATCTTTGTAAACCTCAAAGTATATGCTCTATTATAATGATCATTTTTATTATTATTCAACAGTACAAGGCAATCAAAGACCTACAAGTCCAGAAACATAGGTAGGCATTATTGCAGATCCTTCCCAATATAAGGTTCTAGAAAGGAAGAGAGGGGCTGGGGAAGGGTGAGGGAAGCATGAAGGATGGAAAGAACCTAAAATTAGGAGAAGAGAGAGACAAAGATTCTAGGTTCACACTGGCATCTTAAACTAATTCTTCACTTTTCTAGATTTGTTTTTTTTTTTACTCTATAACAATAAGGGAGTGTGGAAAGAACCCTAGATTTAGAGTTAGATGACTTGTGTCCTCATCCTGGACACCTCTGTCATTTTCTATCTTTGTGGGATGGAACAAGTCACTTAATCTTTCCAAGCCTCCAGTTCCCCCATTGTAAAATAAAAGTGTTGGACTGTGTAATCTCCAAGGTCCCTTTTAGCTCTAATATCCTATGGGTTTTTTTGGACTGCAGGAGAGAAAGGTGAATCTGGAGAAAAAGGACAATCTGGAGTGAGTGGGAAGGAGGGGATGCCCGGCCAACGAGGGTACAGAGGACGGAAAGGCCAGAAAGGACAAATCGGCCTGCCAGGAAATTCCTGCAAGCATGTCTATGAAGCCTTCTCAGTGGGCCGGAAAAAGGTCCTCCACAGCTCTGACTACTTCCAAGATGTCACATTTGACACGGAATTTGTGAATCTCTACAAGCATTTTAACATGTTCACCGGTCGGTTTTCCTGTTACGTGGCTGGCATCTACTTCTTCAACCTGAATGTGCACACCTGGAACTTCAAGGAGACCTACCTGCACCTGATGAGGAATGACCAGGAGGCAGCCATCCTGTACACCCAGCCCAGTGACCGGAGCATCATGCAGAGTCAGAGCCTCATGCTGGACCTGGAGGAGGGAGATGAGGTCTGGGTGCGCATGTTCAAGCGAGAACGAGAGAATGCCATCTACAGTGAGGAGCATGACATCTACATCACCTTCAATGGCCACCTGATTAAAACTGCTGAGGACTAGCTGCCCCCCAAGACCCAAAGTCAAGAATACATGGATCAAGTACCAAGTGCAAGATGTGGTGGGACATTGGGGCACAGCTGAGCCAAGTGGACCATATATGCCATGTCTAGGGATGGTATCTGGGAAGCTGGGGCCTGTAGAGGCAGATGAACCAAATGGAGCATCTATTCCACATCCAGGACACTATCTGGTCAGGTAGCCAGGCGGGGGGTGAGGGGAGGAAATGTCCATAAAACATATGGCATTCCTCATAGTGGAGACCCGAAACTGGGATAGATTCCTACCTCACAGGTTAAGTGACCCAGGCAACTTTTATCAGAGGCATGCGATGAGGTGCTATGTCACCCCCCTGGGCAAAATTAATTGGAGCCAAGTTGGATGCACTTTTGGTCCTAAATGACTTGATGTCTACATAGGCACATTTTAGCAGATAACTATCCACCTTTTCACTTTACTTTGTTCTATATAGACCACGGTCTACAATCCTAAGAAGACTGCTTTTTCAAAAACTCTGCACAGATAGTCCATTCAATCTGTCCATCTGCCTATCTGTCCATCTCTCTACACATACACACACACATAGTATGTATTGTATGTATGTATGTATATGTATATATATGTATGTATGTATGTACATACACACATACATACATAAACACATATGGGAAATAACATTTTCAAGGAGCTTGTTCATTTAAGGGAGAGTACTGTTTGCAGCAATGGCCTTGTATTGAAATTTAATGGCTAGGAGTCTTATCCTCCTTGGCTAGACTGTCAACTCCACAGCAGGTCTCCTACTCCATTTCTCAACCCCCTCCACCCACCGTGTAGCTGATCATGGACTTCAGAGCTTGGTAACCAAGGGATCCAGTTGAACTGGTGCTAAATTACTATTGGATGGTGCCTCTAACTCACTGCTGTTCTAACTGTATAATCACTTAAGGATTCTAATAAAGGGTGCTGTTCAAAGCATCTTTGCGTGGGTCATTGGGAATCGATGTAATGAACTCATTAGGAAATTATAGGAAACTGCTGCCTCAGTCCCTGTTTTCCTTTCTCTCCCAACTACACATATCTTACCTACTAGCCCAAAGCAATGAAACCATCAGTCTCAATAGACTCTTGTACTATATCCAGCCCAATATTCTGCACACATCTCACTTTATAATAATAATAATAATCAAAATCATATAAAGCATTGAAACATTTGCAAAACACTTTGCATATAGTATTTCAATGGTCCTTATAACCCTGTGTGGTAGGGAAGAGAACAAGCATTTATAAAACACCAACTGTGTGCCCGGCATTGTATTAAGTGCTTTACAATTATTATTTCATTTTCTCCTCACAACAGATCTAGAATCAGGTGCTACTATTATCAGATAGGGAAACTGAGGCCGATAGAGGTTAAATGACTTGCTCAAGGTCACAAATGAAGTTAGTTTCTGAGGCTGGATCTGAACTCAGGTCTTCCAGACTCAAAATCCAGTACTCTTTCCACTGCACCACTGAGAATGTTAAGTGGCTTGCCCGAGGGGACAGAGTTGGTAAGTGTGTGAGGCAGGATTTGAACTCAGGTCTTCCTAAGTTAAAGTCCTGGTATTCCATCATCTTCCTGCTTCCACTTTGCCCAGGTGACCAAGCTCTGGCACCTCCTTCCTGTTTCCATTGTCCTTCCTTGTCATGTGTTATAGGCCACACAGGTGATTTTGCTGGGACTTATTAATGAGCCCTCTTCCAATGCCCATGCCAATAGAATACAAGTTCTGAAAGATCTTGGCATACTCAAACAACCTGAAATACACATCTAGGGACAGGGTACATCTCTGTCCTTTGAGCAGCAGCTAGGCTGAGCTCAGGAAACACCAACCTAGAGGGCACTGACCCCAGAGACTGCCCTTGGAAGGAATGGAGGGGTCATGATTTGCACTGGTCAAGGGAATGGATATTCCCATCGCTGAAGCTAAGTCTTCACAAAGAAAAAGAAGGTTATTAACTCAACAGAATCACAGTAAGATACAGAGAATAAAAGAAATCTCTAGTAGCAACTGAGTATCATACTTCTTGACCTAAATCTACTCTAGTTAAACTTCCTAGGCTCCATCTTCATTCTCCACACTCACCTTTCCTAGCCTCTCCCAAAATGATCTTTTTACTCTATGCTGGTTCATCCCTGGGATGTCTCTTTTATATTTGTGCCCATAGTCATAATTAATAGGACTGGCTCTCAGATCAAGAAGCATAAAATAGTTCCTGGAATCAGTTTTGTAATTCATGATGTGGAAAATAATACATGAAATAATTAAGACAAATTTAATTGAGCAAGAAAGGGAATTACTTAATCCAGTGGCTCACAGATGGGTGTTAGTTTCATATTTTAACTCATTTTTCCTGCTAACTAGGTACTTAGCTTAAGTGTTTCTAAGAGAGTACTGTCAAATTTCAGTAAAACTCTAAATTGGGGCAAAGCTTCTATCTCTTTGCCATAATTAGGACTCTCTCTGTACCTATATAAAACCTACCAGGCAGGTTTCTGCCTTTCCTGGAAATGACTTCCAACTCCTCTCCTCACCCCAACATGATGGATCATTAGGGCTCTATTCTTCTTTGAAGGTTAGAATACTTGGATTCAAAGAATTTCCCCCAAATGACCTTATCAATAAGAATTCTGACTCTGCTAGGGCATGCAATGGCTAGCACACTGGCCTTGGAGTCAGGAAGACATGAGTTCAAATCCAGTCTCAGATACTAGCCGTGTGAACCTGGGAAAGTCATTTAACTACTCCGTGCTTCAGTTTCCTCGTTTGTAAAATGAGGACAATAAAAATCCCCCTTCCTAGGATTATTCTGAGGATCAAATGAGATAGCTTAAGAGGAGCACTTTGCAAACCTTAAAGTACTATATGAATACTGCTACTACTACTACTACTACTACCACTACTACCACCACCACCACCACTACTACTACTATTACTGTCACTACTATTGCTGATGATGATGATTCTACTATAAATAGCAGCTCATGTTTCTATATTAGCTTTAAGGTTTGCAAAATTCTTTCCTCACCTGTGAGGCAGATAGTAAAAACATTACTAGGTTTGAGGGACAGAGTGTTAGACTTGGAGTCGAGGACCTGGGTTCTAATCCTGTTTCTGGTACATACTGACTGTACATCTACATCCCTGGACAAATCTCTTCACCTCTGCTCCTCAAATAAAATTTGGGAGGGTGTCAATCTTAGATGACCGTTATGGTGCATCATAGCTCTAAACTTACGATACTATGATCATTTTACAGGTGGGTAAACTAAACACCGACTAATTGTGATTCCCAAGAGAGGGCATCACTTAGTCCAGGATACATACAAGGAAAAATAATGCATTGTTCTTAAGTCACACAGATAACCTTTGGATAATTACCAAGACCCCCCACCCCTTTTTCTTTTATTCATCTTTATTCACTCTTCCCTAAAATAGCAGCTGAGACTTAATAAAAGGGGGATAGGAAAGTCCAAGAAATTTACTACAGACCACTTGCCCATAATTTGACTTTAGCAGAAAACCCAGTGCGTCCTCTCTTCAGAATAATGTTGACACTTGTACAGGCCTTTGTGGTTTTACAAAGGAAGTGGGGGGGCGGGGGGGGGGTTGTTGGGTTTTTTGTTATGGCTTATTTTTTGCTTGGTTTTTTTGTTTTGTTTTGTTTTTTGGGTTGGTTTTTTGTTTTTTGTTTTGTTGTTGTTGTTGTTGTTGTTGTTGTTGTTTTTGTTTTGTTTTTACAAAGCAGGATTTTGCTCTGGTCTTGTGATAAATGACTAGGTCAATTCACCACTGGCATCTGACAAAGAGTCCTATATCATTTTGCAATAAAGTGATAACATTAAAATATTCACTGTCTTTCAGATCAGACAGGAAATCCTTCAACTGGAAGACTATGACTGAAGTTATTTATTAGATTAAGTCAAGCCACCAGTGGCAAGGGCCCTGTAAGGAATAAAATAAGGGGGAAAAATCACTAAAATTAAAAAGGGCTAGTTTACATATCTAGCCAAGGCCCTGGGGATAGTCAGTCCTGACAATGTCAGGATTGAGTTTTTAGGAGAGAATCAAAAATGCTCATTAAAGTAAATTGTTTATTAAAGGATAGCAAACAGAGTATAGTTCTCTCTCCCCTCCTTATTCTTCTTAAACATACAAAGAATTATTCCCCATGGACTCAAATATTATAGATGATTCCTAATGCATTAGTTGAAGCCCCAACAAAAAAGTTGATTAGTAAGGTTTTTCTCCCCTTAATATCCTGCAATATATCAATTTAGGCTTTGTGTTGTCTACATAGCCCAGAGGCAGTATCAAGTAGTGAATAAAGAGTTATTCCCATCTTTGACACATATGGTTCTCTCTCTCTCTCTCTCTCTCTCTCTCTCTCTCTCTCTCTCTCTCTCTCTCTCTCTCTTTCTCTCTGTCTCTCTCTCTGTCTCTCTCTATGTATCTCTCTCATTTTTCCCAATTACATGCAAAAACAATTTTTGACATTAAATTTTTTAAATTTTGAGTTTCACATTTTCTGTTTCCTTCCCTGGTATGGTAAGCAATTTAAAACAGGTTAAACATCTGCAATCATGCAAAACTTATTTCCATATTAGTCATGTTGTGAAAGAAGACACAGTCCAAAAGAAAAAAAAAAACATGAAAGAAATAAAGGAAGAGAAAAATAGTATGCTTTGATCTGCATTCAGACACCATCAGTTCTCTCTGGAGGTGGATAACATTTTTCATCACTCAGGCAACTCTCTTAAGATGAAAAGTTGAAGAGAAGATACTGACCTACATTAGTAGATAGTATTTCTTCACCTGGAAGTTCCCCATACAGATGAAATCAAAAGTCCCCTCTATTTATGCAGCCAAGGTCAAGTAGGAATTAGAGAAATCTAATTAAACTACTCTACAAATATATATTTAGCATATGCTATATGTAAAGTACTGTGCTATGCACTTAGGGAAAGATAAGGCATAGTTGAGACCTAGTGTCTATCCTCAGCCAGCTAATGGTCTAATATTCAGTGAATTGGCAACTATAGCATGTACATTTGAATCGTTTGGATTTCTTATGTCCTTCCTCCTCTAGATCATGGCCTTATTCTTTCCTTCCAATTTGACTGTGTAGATGGTATACCAGGCATGAAATATCCAAATTATTCAACAAGCATTTATTTTAGTTTGATATTTTATGTGCAAGACGTATATACTAGGTCCAAGTAATTATTCCAGGTATGATGGATAACAATATGCTCTCAGAGCTTTAATTACACAAAGAGATAGAACATATAATATGTAAAGAGAGAAGTAAATACAAGATAATTTGAGGGATGAGGGAGGCACTAATAACTAGGGGAATTAGGGAAGGCCTTCCATAAAAACACAAAGTGGAAAGATCCCCAAACTGGAAGGTGAGGAGCCTTCCTTAATGGTAGTTCCTTCCCTCTGAGATTTTCTGCTATTCATCTAGTATACATCTTATCTCTACACAGTTATTTGCCTACTGTTTTTCCTATTAGACTCTGGGCTCTTTAAGAGCAAGAGCTGTTTTTTGCTTTATTTTATACTTAGCATAGTGTCCACCATATAGTAGGTGCATAATAAATATTTGTTCACTGACTTACTGACTTTCCAAAAGTGAAGTGGGCTGCTTTAGGAAGCAAGAAAAACCTCCCTCACTGTAAGAATTAAAGTAGTGACTTCATGACCACTTATTGAGTGAAGAGGAGGCTCCCAATCTCTTGGGATCTCTTGTGAATTGGTTCTGTGATCCCTGAGGTTCGGTCCAACTATGAGATTCTTTGCAACCTGTGATGTTGAGGTTTGGTTTCCGAGCCGGGAAAGGAGCATTGCTTTGAAAACTTAGTGTGCCCCCTTCCCCCTTGTGATATCCTTGATACCAGTTATTTTTCATGGAATTCAGCTCTGCCTGTCTGCCCTTGAATGACTGGGGTCAAGGAGGTATGTGAGACTTTCTGGGCACAGGAGAATGAGTCACAGGCCATGGAGGTCACAAAAGGACACGTCCTGGCATCCACAGGAAGTGCACATGTGAATAAATTAACATTTGAACTTTACCTTTCCTTAATATCAACAAATTCCTTTTGCTAACATGTTTATCTCCCATCACTCACATTTAAATGTCAGAGGGACTGCTTTGTCCCCCTGCTTTAACCTAACCAAAGTCTGAAAAAGCAAAAGCTGCATGAAAACAACAAAACCTCAAGGGACCCTGAAAGAGATTCCCAGTTGTCAGAGTCCAGGCATTTTAGAAGGAAAGTATTTTACTTCAGCAATACAATCTTAGTCATATATAAAGGCACCCTCTATCATGATTGTATTTTTGCCTTTTCCCAATCCTACTAGTACTTGCTATCAGTGATTGGGACAATCAGACTAATGGCATTTTCTTCCTTCACAGAATTCTGGGGCACTTGGACAAAGGAGAAAGAACAGTAATCATCCCCTCTGGTTAAAGAAAGGTTATTTTTATTTCATTGTTCAGGATATGCCCATTGGTCAGTCCATAAGGAATATTCTGTGATCCTGACTCTACAATGGTAAGACATGACAACCTAGTCTGAATGAGACACCCAGAGGCAGGTCATCAGGGACTGCAGGGAGAATGTAGTGAATAATGTCCCATAGGGATCTGTCCTGAGGCCTATCCAAATATAGATCATAGTAACTTAGTATTTTGTAGCTCAGTTTAATTCGTTTTTGCATTTACTAAGAAAGTACCTATAAAGTGTCTATGTGTGAGGTGATGTTCTAGGAACAGAAAGTGCTGGTGTAGATGAGACACTGTTCTTGCTATCAAGGAGTTTATAATCTATTAGGGGTAATGACCTATAAACAGAGTTAGATAAATAGAAAATAGTGATGGAGGCAAAATTCCAGGCAAAATTTAAGAAAGGAAAGACCATTTTCATCCAGGGTGGATTGAAGATAGAGTCAGGAAAGGCTTTATGGGGACACTGGCACTTTTAATAAGGCCTTAGGGAGCAAAGAGAGCTCACCAGGTAGATATGAGGAGGAATTCATCTCAGACACCCAGGAGGTGATGCACAAAGGAATGGGGACCACAGAGAGTTGATGAGGATGGCTTCACAGAGCACTGTCCTCATTTAAAGCCCATGATGTATGGTAGTCCAAGGATTATTATCCCCATTTTACAGAGGAAGAAACTGAGACTCCAAACAGGGAGATAGTTTGCTCAAGTTTACATTGTCTAAGCCTAGCCAGGACAGATCTACTGATCTAGGGATCTACTGATTCCTGGCCTGGCATTCTTTCTGCTGTATCACATTCCAGACATCAGCAGCTTTATTTATGACCTGAAATGAAGGATTTAACAATACATTCATCAGACTTAGTGATAAGCTGAAATCAGGCAGGAATCACCTCGACAAACAAGAAAATCCATTCTTTTGAAACATAAACCCCAAGAGGTCAGGAATATGATATATGCGTGAGTTGTTAGCATGTGTAGAGCACTTTAACATTGGTAAAATGCTTCCATTTATGTCTGGTAGGATTCCTCTATTCCTTCAAGGCCCGATTCAGCGGCCACCTTCTCCATTCAGGAAGCCTTCTATAACTTCCCATTCCCCAAACTGTTCCTCACCCTATGCCTGGTTCTCTTTGTATTCTCATTATGTTTTACCTTGGATCATTGTTATTTGTGTCCATGTTTTAGGATCCCACTAGACTGTAATATCCTCAAGGGTAGGGTCTGTGTGTTATTTCATTTTTATATCTTACAAACAGTAGGAAACTATATACATTGGATTGAATTAAATTGAACTGGAATAAATTGCAAAGTCCTGATCATGGTAGACATTTATGCTCAAACTTGATTCCCTTTCATCAGGAATGTGATTTATGGGATTTCTAGTTCACATAAAATTTGTATTATATAACCTTGAGGGTCTGAAAATATGCGATTTTCCTGTCTATTAGGAAGAGTAGGACAAGCCTGAACCAAGTCTCTGAATAAATGAAATCCTGAGAAGTTCATGGCATCAAGTTTTCCTCACTGAACTTTCATAAAATGAGGAAGGCTTTTTTCAAAAGTGACCCAAAAAAATGAGAAGGAGAGGGAGGAGGAAGTGGAAGAGAAAGAAAAGGAGGAAAAGGGGAAGGGGGTGAAGAAGAAGAAAGAAAGAAAAAGAAAAGAAGGAAAAATGGAAGGAAGCAAGAAAGGAAGGAAGGAAAAAAAGAAGAAAGGAAGGAAGGAACAAAGGAATGAAGGAACGGAGGAACAACTGACCAAATGAAGAAAGACAAAAGAAATTATAATTGTTTGACCTTGATTGGTTAGGTCACAGTGGGTGACTGGCATGTTATAAAAATCTGAATGAAGGGGATACAGTTTAGATTTTTCTCCTTATCCCAAAAAGAAATTTTACTCAAAGTAGGAGACAACAGTTATTTATGAGCCAGAACTTCATCTCTAAATCCCTATGATTCTATGTTCTTACTTCTCAACTATCAGAGAGACCAAACTCAGAAAAATTTCCCTGGAGGTCTTCAAGTACAAAAAAAGCAACTATGAGCCTTGAAATAGTCTGTTTATGTGCTCTTCTAGAGGCTGGAGCCTAAACTAGGTGACCTTTCAACTTCTTTTCCAGCTCTGTCTCCCCATAAGTAGGACCATCTCTCCATGACATACTTCATTGACACATCTAAGAAATATGTTTTTCCGCATGCAGGACATCTGTTATCACCAAAGCAAGCAATAGCTTTTGTCAATTTAAAATGTGAAAGAAAAGAAATCACAACCTTTATTTTTTCTCTTGAAGTATCCCCATTATGCCCAGTGTTTTTGGAGAGCTGTACTTAACTCACTCCACAAATAGAACAAAAGAGACTTTTATCAATTCTTCTTAAATGAACCCCTCAAATACTAGAGCATTTTCACCAGCAACAAAGAAACTAATTTGAATATTATTATATAACTACCTCCTGTGGGCAGATGTCTGTTTTCTACATGATTTGGTTACAAGTCATTTAACAAAAGTGATATTTGAAATGAGGAATCATGGGGTGATACAAGTGAATTATTACCCCCTTCCTTATACTCAAACCCTCAGTTCTTGTTGCAAGAACCCTAGTCTTTTCTATCGGATAGGAGTGAAGCAACCTAGATTGGAGAGCCAGCTTTGTATGAGGTAGATCTGAGGTCATGTCCCACAACTGACATGTACTGTCTAAGTGACCCTGGACAAGTGATTTTACCATCTCAATGTCCATGCCCTGGCAATCATCTAAGACTTAAAGTTGCAGAGCAGGAGGTGATAGATATTGGTACAGTATCAACTCAGAGTTAAGTCAGTAATCAACACAAGTCAACAATCATTTATTAAACCCTTACAGTGTAACACACACTGGGATAATCACTAGGAATACAAATGCAAACAGGAAAACAGCCCCTGCCCTCAAGGAAATTACATTCTTTTTTTTTCCTTTTTTTCTTTTTTTATTATTGTGAATGTAAGAAATAAAACAGGCATCCCATAAAATAAAAGAATATAAAAAAAGACAATTGTACATGAAACCGTGAATTTATTTGTGTGTGTGTGTGTGTGTGTGTGTGTGTGTGTGTGTACACACATATATATAAAATCATTCTATATGTACTTCTACTTATCAGTTCTTTCTCTGGCTACAAATAGTGTCTTCCCTCATATGTCCTCTGTAGTTAATTTGGGTATTTATAATATATAATTGTTTCTCTATACAATGTTTTCTTCGTTCTTCTCATATCACTCTTCATTATACTTAAAAGCTAAAAGGAGGGGAGAGAGAAAAGGTAGGAGAAAGTACCTAAGTATGGTGGAAACAAAGAAAGTCCAGAAAGTCAGGAAGAGAGACTAATAAGGAAGGAAGGTGTATCTGATCTGGCATTTTCCTTAGAGTTTCTGGAAAGACCCAACCAATCAGAGGAAGGAGACACAGGGGTAGAGTGTAGTCCCAGTGGAGAAGACCAAGGGTGGAGTGAACTAGCAGCTTGAGGGTGTTGCTGTGACTTGGTCCACAAAGTTCAAAGAGTCAGGAGAAGAGCCTGGAGAGGAAGGAAAATGTGGCTTGCCTGGGTACTTCCCTTAAAATAGAGATTCTGAAAAGAACTGGACAATCGAGGGGAGGCAGAGGGGGGGAGGTCATTGGGGAACATAGAAGTGCATAAAGTGTATTTCCAGTGTGAAAAATTCAGAGGTGGATGAACTACCCATAGGAGGAGAGGAAAACTAAGATGAGGACATCCTTAACTTTTTCGAGATCATTCTATTCCAGGTTTGCCCAGAACATGGACTTAGGGGATTTGTTCTTTTTCATGTAGAACATAATTGCTTGAGGGTTTATCTTTCTTATCTGCCTCATTCTCAGCTCCACCTGGAATATTTTGGAATACTTCCTGCTTTTTAGCAATTCAAATCCATTATTTAGCAATTCAGATACATTATTCTACTGAGTATTCAGGGTTTCTTGGATTTTGTTCTTATAAAAACTACTCTGCTAACTTTTTAATGTTTTCTTCATGCTGTGATCTTAGGTTCTTGATCTGTTAGTCATACTAAAACCTTTCATATTCTAACCTCTTCCCAAGGTAAGTATTGTTCTTCTTGTAATCATAATATTGGTCCTTTTGTTGAAGGAACTCTTGAAGAGGCCCAACAAGGTGTCCCTTTAAACAATGTATTTCTGCCACCTGATATGACATATAATTCCCTTTACAGAGTTCAGTTATCTGTATAATGATGGATGTAGGAAACATCCAGGACAGAGCTAGAACTCTGGTATCAAGTATTTGGAAACCAGAATTAAATAATATGGGGTATACAAGAGACATGCTTGGGATAGGATTGAAATGAAGGGGTGGAACAGAGTCTGTTATGCTTTGGCTGAAGTGAAGAAGGCAGGGATGGCATTCATAATCTTGGACAATCAAAAGCAGAAGGAGGGATGGAGAGAGGGATGGAAGGAGGAGGAGGAAGAGGAGGAAGAGAGAGAGAGAGAGAGAGAGAGAGAGAGAGAGAGAGAGAGAGAGAGAGAGAGAGAGAACCAGGGAATCTACATTTTACTAAAAGGTGATAATGAAGTAATATTTATAAAATTTACAGAAAGCTTCTCTGATAGAGGCCTTATTTCTCAAATGCATAAATAACTGAGTCAAATTTACAAAAATAAGAACAATTCCTCAATTGATAAATGGTCAAAGGATACAAACAGGCAGTTTTCAGAAAAAGAAATCAAAACTATCTATAGGCATATAAAAATGTGCTATTGATTAGAGGAAGTCTAGTTAAAACACCACACACCAATCAGAAAAGACCATTGCTGGAGGACGTGAGGAAAAATTAATGAATTGTTGGTAGAATAGTGACCTGGTCCAACAATTCTGGAGAGCAGTTTGGAATTGTGCCAAAGAGCTGTAAAACTATTCATCAATACCACTACTAGTTCTGTACCCCAAAGAGATCAAAGGAAAAGGAAAAAAGATCTACATGGACAAAAATAATTATAGTAGTTCTTTTTGTGCTGGCAAAGAATTGGAAATTGAGGGGATGTCCATCAATTGAGGAAGGACTGAATAAGCTATGGTATATCATTGTGATGGAATACTGTTGTGCTACAGGAAATGATGAGAGGGGTAGTTTCAGAAAGAAAAAAAAACAAAGCAAGATCTATATGAGAGATTATTGTGCACAGTAACAGTACAATAATGACCAACTGTGAACAACTAGGCTGCTCTCATCAAAACAGTGATACAAGGCAATTTCTAAGGACTCATGATGAAAAAAATGCTATCCAGCTCCAGAGAGAGAACTGATAAACTCTGAGAATAAATAGAAGTATTTTGTTTTGTTTTATTTTTCTGAGATATGACTAATATGGAAGTGTTTTGCATGATTTCACAGGTATAATTGATATATTATTGTTTTCTCAGTGGATGGGAGAGGGTGGAAAGGAAGGAGAGAATCTGAAACTTTAAATTAAAAAAGAAAATAATGTTAAAATAAATAAGTAAAATAGACCAATAGACCAAAAACAAAACAAAAAATAAACAAACAACAACAACAAAAAAACCCAAAACCTCAATACTTTGGATAGGCATCACCTACACTGCAATATATAGGAAAAATGAGTTAGTACAATGGGAATTCATTTTGGTCATACCTTTTTTATGAATGCACATATTTTAGTGTGAGGAAAAGTCTGCTTTCTGATCAAGAATTTATTTTGTGTTAAGTTCCATGCAGTACAGGAATGGCCCAAAGCTCTTGACCTCATGGACGGTAATTCCCGAGGGGTATAGTTTTCAAATCTTGCCTTGGGCAGCAGATGCCTTCTCTCTACTCTGTTGGAAGTTTCCTTCCAACTCTAATCTTTCAAGGTTCTTTATTCACCCCACCTTGATGGGACTCATGTCCTCCCCTCCCCTTCTTGTACTGAAAAGCACAAATAGCTGACCCTGGATTGAATGTTCTCACAGATGGAGCTTGTAATAAATATATAGTATTGGACTGAGACTAAAGCATTAGCATTTTTCCACCATAGGAGAAATGTTCAGGCTCCTTCCAGTAAAAAAAAAAAATTAAAAGAGAGATATCAATGCCTAGTTCTTGAGCCAAGGGGAGGCATCCATCAGTGTCAGGTTCCACACCTAGATTCTCTTTTTCACTAGTCAAAAGTTTTGCCCAAAGGTCTGTCCTAGTTTTTATTCCCATTACATACATATTCATGGACCTGCACTTGTGAGTTCTCCAGGGTGCTTTTACTCCCCTCCTAGAGGAAAAGGAATTAATCTGCCCAGGAAGGAAAGAGCAGGGTTTTGCAGGATGTAGGCTGTGTTATTAAAGCAGGAAGCTGGTGAGTCTCAAGAGATGAAGGTCAGGAGCGTGTACCTTTAAGAGGTCAGCAGTCTTTTATTAGGAGCAGGAGATCCCAGAGAAATATCTATTTCCTCAAGGTTTGATTACCACAGAGGCCAAAAAGTTATTCCTTCAGTCTAACTGAAATATTCCCTGCTCCAATTTAAACCTACTGTTCTTGCTAAGGTCTCTGTGTGCATAAAGAATAATATAGCCCCCAATAGAGAAAGAGAAAGAGAGAGAGAGGGAGGCAGAGAGAGAGAGAGAGAGAGAGAGAGAGAGAGAGAGAGAGAGAGAGAGAAAAGAGAGACAGACACAGAGAGAGACAGAGACAGAAAGATCTTTATGAACCCCAAATGAAGTAACATATGTAAGAACTATGCAAATCCTAAAAGTGCTATGTAAATGTCAGCTATTACTGTCTTGGAAATACCCTGTAAGTCACTTTTCCATTTAAACAAGCTTTAAAGTCCTTTCTGTCTCTGAAAGCCTATAATTCTAACCATCCTTACTCTTCTTCCACTGGGTGGAACTCTAAACCGTATTCCATATTGGAGGAGAAGAGTCTAGAGGTAGAAAGACTGTTTAAGTTACATCAATAGTCCAGGAGCCAGGCACTGAAAGGTGAGGAATGAGGAAATTAATGATTCATTTTCTTCTACACCCCTAGGGTAAGAGAAAAATATTCATTGAGAGCTGGTTTCCATTATGTTCAGCTCTTTCATGCTCCCTCTCACAGGCAATCCAAAGCTGCCCTTTCTGACACTCCACACAATTTCATCATCTTCTCCCATATCTCTGCTCAGTGGCTTGTAAGAAAACTCACAGTTCCTGCAAAATCACAGAATCAAAGACTTTTAGAACCAGCAAAGACCTCAGAAGGCACCCAGGCATGTTCTTGCCTCAGAAAAGAATCCCCTCCTCAGTACCCTAGAGAAATGTCACCCAGCTTCAAATCAAAGGTCTTCAGTGAGATGGGGAACACATGACCTATCATGACAAACTATCCCGTTTTTAACAACTCCAGTTGTTAGTATATTTTCCCTTATATTGAACCACAATCTGCTTTTCTGCAGTGGAAATTCCCCATGTTGTTCCTGGGGACCATGGAACCATGGAAAGAATAATGGAGTCATCTGGAACATCTGGATCAATGGAACATCTGGAGTCAACTGGGTTCCAATTCTAGCCTTGCCACTTACTACCTATAGGGTCTTTGGCAAATAAATTCATTTTTTTTAGGTCTTATTTTCTTCATTTGTAAAATAATGAGGTTCGATTATATGGTCTCTGAATTTCCTTCAAGTTGTAAAGTTATGATCTATAAGTTGCTCCTCAGAATGTAGTACAAAACAGAACTGGTGGCCAAGCAAAATGGGAATCTCTCTTGCCTGTTGAGTAGAACTGGGCCCACCCCTATAATGCAAGGCTGCTTGGTATTCCAGAGCAATGGTCTCCAAAGATGATCCACTGAAATTGCCAGAAGAAAAGCTTAGATATTCTATTTATACGTTTTAAATTAAAAATAAGAAAACTATGCTTTACTAATATTTAATATATGGATCAGTACCAGGGCGCTCAGGTGTGTCAGAAAGCCACTACCCCCTACAGTACAATGGGTAACCTGAGGAAAGAAGGGGAGTTCCACAATGGAAAAGGATTGACAGAGAAGCCCTTGCTCATTTTTTCACTATCGGTATATTGTAATATACTATAACTTACATGTGCCCAGTGAAAAGGATTTAGATTTTAAATTCCTAGTTCTGAGTAAACTAACCCTCAACAAAGAGAAAACTGCCTTATAAATATTTCTGTGGACAAACCTCAGATTGAAATACTGATAATATGAGCACAAGCAAACAACAATAAAATGACAAGTTGAAACATCTCCCAAATCAAGCTCTTCATCAGTCATGTCACAAGGAAAAACAGCAATGATCTAATGAGATATGACCCAAAAAACATACAATTTGAAAGTATCAGGATGATTATTTGAAACATGAATTTATATTATCACTAATAATGTACCATCCTCTAAATGGATGTTGGACTTAGAGATATTAGCTAATAGTAGAAAGCCATCATGATTAGCAGCTCATTTAAAAAACTAAGCTTCTGTTGTCAAAAAAGATAAGTATGTCACCTATAAAAACACCCATAGAAAATCTAAGAAACAGAATTTTGTGATTTGTCTAAAGACCTTCTGAAGAATTTCTGGGGGAGGTTTAATGAATTTATTAAGAAAATATGAATGTAATACCTTCCAATTAGTTCACAAGAACAAGGGACTGGCATCAGGGAAGATAACAATTTACTAGCTGAATTTCAACAGAAACTTTTGCATAATTGTTAAATGGAATTTGAAAATGAGTATAATGATTTAGCAACCATAACCCATATACACTTCTTCTATTGGGTGTTTCTGTAAGACATCTTTTTTCATCTATTTCATCTAAGCGTTAAAAACAAGTACCAAAATAAACAGAATTCAGCAACAGGAGGAAGGAAGGAAGGAAGAAAGGAAGGAAGGAAGGAAGGAAGGAAGGAAGGAAGGAAGGAAGGAAGGAAGGAAGGAAGAGAGGAAGGGAGGGAGAAAAGGAGGGAGGAAGGGGGGAGGGAAGACTAAAGGAAAAAAGGAAGGAGGAAGAAAAAGAGGGAGGAAAGAAAGGAAGAAGTAAGCGAAAGAGCAAGGAAGGAAAGAAGAGAGGGAGGAATGAAGAGAGGAAGAGAGGGAGACAAGAAAGCAGGAAGGGAGGAAACAGATATTTATTAAGTACCTGCTATTTTCCTGTCACTGTGCTAAGTGCTTTACAAATATAATCTCATTCGATCACCATTTGTATATTTGCCCTTATTTGTCTATTTTAAAATGTAAAACCAAGATTTTTTTAACAAATGCTTTATTAACTTCTGTTTTACATCATTCATTTCTGCCAGATTTTGAGTTACGATTATCCCCCCCCCCCCGTTTTTCCCCAACCCACCCTCCCAGAATAGCAGTCCCATAAGATATCACTTCCTCCAATCTGCTCTCTCCCATATCTTCTCCCATACCCCCTTTGACTTTTCCATTAGAGGAAGGTGAATCTTTGTGTCCCAATGCCTACACATCTTATCTCCCAATTACAAGCAAAAGAGTATTAATAATAGTATTTATATATATATTTGAAACATTTAATCTTAAGACCTTGAATTTCAGATCCATTTCCTTCCTCCCTTGTCACCCATTCCCTCTGGGAAGATAAGTAATTCAGTATATGTTGTACATGTCTAGCTATGGAAAACATTACCATAGTAGATATATTGTACAAGGCTGCTTATAATTCCCTCCCACTCATCCCACCCCCCACCTGGTCCATTCTGTACTTGATCCTGTCCCTCTTCTTTAGTGGATACTTCCAACCTCCCCTCCCCCCAAGGATGCCCTCCCATCCATCATCCCTCCTCTCATCCCCCTTCCTCCTATTCTGCTGCAGGTTGAGATATCCCATTTAGTATGTATGTCATTCTTTCCCTGAACCAAATTCAATGAGAATGTGGTTTTGCCTTTTTGCCTTCCTATTCTTCCCCTCCCTTGCAACCACTTCCCATTGCTTCTTCTACATGAGATAGTTTGCCCTACCCTGTCTTTCCCCATCTCCTCTTGCCACTTTCCTCTCTCACCTCATAATTTGACCCCTTGAGTATCCTCCCTTCCCAACAAATTCAACCTATGCCCTCTATCCATATATAACTGTAAACATATATACACACATTCACATATGTATTCATATGACCATACACCCTTCTTCCATTATTTTCATACTGAGACAGATTTCATCAGTCACTGTTATTGTTTTTCCATACAGAATGTAAATAGTTCAATTTTGATAAGTTCCTTTTGATTCCTTTTCCCTGATTACCTTCTCAAGCAACTCTTGCTTCTTGTGTCTGGATGTCAAATTTTCTATTCAATTCTGGTTTTTTTCTCAAGAATGCTTGAAAGTCCTCTATTGCACTGAATGACCATATTTTCCCCTGAAACAAAATACTCAGTTTTGCTGGGTAGGTGACCCTTGGGTTCATTCCCAGCTCTTTTGCCCTCTGGAATATCATATTACATGCCCTTAGATCCCACAGGGTAGAAGCTGCCAGGTCCTGGGCTATTCTGATTGTGTTTCCACAATATTGAAATTGTTTCTTCCTGGCTGCTTGTAGTATTTTCTCATTGATCTGGGGATTCTGGAACCTGGCTATAATATTCCTGGGAGTTTTCTTTTGGGGATCTTTTTCAGGAGGTGATCATTAGATTCTTTCAACCTCTATTTCACACTCTGGATCTAAAACATCAGGGAAATTTTCCTTGAGAATATCTTGAAGGGTGATTTCTAGGTTCCTTCTTTGATCATGGCTTTCAAGTAGTCCAATAATTTTTAAATCATCTCTCCTGGATCTATTTTCCAGGTCAGTGGTTTTTCCCATGAGATATTTCACATTGCCTTCTAATCTTTCATTTGTTTGGATCTGCTTAACAGCACCTTGATTTCTCATAAAGTCATTAGCTTCCATTTGCTCCAGTCTAACTCTGAAGGAATGAATCTCCTCAGCGAACTTTTGAGATTCTTTTTCCATCTGGAAAATTCGACTTTTTAAGGCATTCTTCTCCTCATTGCCCTTTTGGGCCTCCTTTGCCATTTGAGTTAGTCTATTTTTAAGGTGTTGTTTTCCTCAGTCAGGCTGTTGACCCTCATTTCATACTTTTTCCTGCATCCTTCTCATTTCCCTTCCCAATTTTTCCTCCACTTCTCTTATTTGATCTTTAAAGTCTTTCTTAAGGTCCTCTATGGTCCTCTATGGTCTGCAACCCGCTCATGTTTTCCCCTGGGGCTTTTGGAGCAAGACTTCTGACCTCACAGTCCTCTTCCCACTCTATGCTTCGATCTTCTTTGCCCCCAAAGAAGGAGTCTAAGGTTGCATTTTTCTGTTTAATTTGTTTCCTTTGCCTTGGCATGTTGCCACTTAATTACTTGACTTTTGGGCTTGTTGCCACAGTATGGCTTTGCCACCAGATAGGGGAATTTTCCTCCCGAACGTGTGTGTGTGGGGGGGGGGCAACTTCCGTTTCTGGCAAGCTGGAAACCCACCCACGACCTCCACCCCAGATCACAATCCAGATCCAGGGAGGTTAAAGCAAGAGCAATTACACCCCAAGACTGATCACTGGATCTCCCTACAGTTTGCAGGCCAGGAGCTGGAGCTGCCTCTGAAAACTACAAAATGGTGTGCTTCTTCAGCGGCTTCTAGCCCCCAGGGGAGGAAGCCGAGGTGTTCCCCAAATACTGGTCCCAAAGTCCATAGGGCACTAACCTCTCACTTTGTCCTAGGTATGTCTATGTTGATAATTCTGGAATCTCCACAGCTGCTGGTGTTCTGGGGTCCCTCCAACCGGCTGCTGGCCCTGCCAACCTGGGGCTAAAACCCGCGACTCAGGTGGGCTGTGCTTGGCTCCCCATGCTCTGTGTGCTGCACTGCCAGCTCCCAGAGTGCTGTGCTGGTCCTTCCTGCAGGGCTGCTGGGCTATCCTCAGCAGGAGGTTAGCTTCTCTGTGTAGTTCTGTGGGTGCTTGGGCTCCAGAAGTTGTTCAGAGTCCCCTTTTACATAGTTTGGAAGTAATTTATTAAGTACCTGCTATTTTCCTGTCACTGTGCTAAATGCTTTACAAATATAATCTCATTCATCACCATTTGTATATTTGCCCTTATTTGTCTATTTTAAAATGTAAAACCAAGATTTTAAAAAAATAAGTGCAATTATATTGCTCTCATTTAAAATCTTAGTATATGTTAGTGAGAATGGAATGTTTCTTACAGTATGAATAAACAAAATAAAAATATTTCAAAATATTTACCTCATCTTTAGCTCATCCTTTTCCATTTCTAATTTAACATATTTTGTAACGCACATAATATATCAGTTTAGAAATACGTAGATAATTTATGAACACATAAATGTGCATATTTTAGAGTTTGTGTTCCAATTTGTTATTATTATTGATGGGAGCATATAATCAAAATAAAGTGGAGACCACTCTTCTAAAGAACAAACTCTGAATCAGTTTTCGAGCATTTTCTCTGACTTTAAATCCATATTGATACTTTCACAGACACGATAGTGAGAAGATTTGTGACAAGTCAGTACAACAAATAGGTCTTACTGAATCTCTCTTACATCTAGGACGTTGATATGGGCACTGTGGGTAGGAGGAGGGGACAAAAGAGGAAGGGACACTATTCCAACAATACTATGACTGAAGCCCACAATCCAGCTAAGAAGACAGAGCTCTAATATAGAAAACACATTCATATTGAATCAAGGGCTAGACTATGTGATATAGACTGTGGATACAGTTTGTTGTTCAATCGTTTCAGTCGTGTTTGACTCTTTGTGACCCCAATGTTTTTTTTTTTTGTTGGGTTTTTTTTTTTGGAAGGCAGTTGGGGTTAAGTAACTTGCCCAAGGTCACACGGCTAGGTTTTGTGTGTGTGTGTGTGTGTGTGTGTGTTAAGTGTCTGAGGCTGGATCTGAACTCAGGTCCTTCTGACTCCAGGGCTGACGCTCTACTCACTGGGCCACCTAGCTGCCCCAGGGGTTTTCTTAACAAAGATACTGGAGGGGTTGGCCATTTCCTTCTCCAGCTCATTTTACAGATGAGGAAATTGAGGCACAGGATTAAGTGACTTGCCCAGGGCCACACAGCCAGTAAGTGTCTGAGGCTGGATTTGAACTCAGGAAGATGAGTCTTTCTTTTTCCAAGCCCAGTGCTCTATGCACCATGGTGCCACCTAGCTACCTATGTGAGGTCAGTAAGAAGCCAGAATTGAAAGAGATTTGTGAGGGCTGCAGCTGGTACTATGGACAGGTCACTGGAATTGGCATCAGAAAACTCAGATTCAGTTTCTCATTCTGCTACTTATGGCCTGAGTGATCTTGGGCCCTCACTTGACTCCTAAGTTTCTAGTTTTCCTTTATAACATGGAGGGTTAAGCAAGGCAGCCTCTAAGTTCCTTTCCATGTGTAAATCTATGATCCTAAGATCAGGGAAGACTTTCTAGAGGAGATGAGACTATCTGGACCCTAAAGGAGGAGGAAAAGAGTCTGGGTTGGTGAAAGAGGACATTCCAGGCTAGAACAGGAACAAAAACAGCATGGGCGAAAGGTCAGAGGCAGGAATGAGCCTGATGAGGCCCAAGATAATAAGGAGACTAGTCCAGAAGGATGGGAAAGTATAGAGTAAGAAGAAGGGAGAGATGAAGCTGAAGCTTAAAGAGGAAAGATTATGGATGATTTTGAAGGCCAGGCAGATGGGTGTCAATGGGACACCTATAATAGAATGGCATTGACAACTAGGCCTGACTCTTCCTCTTTTTTTTCCTATATTGATATTATATATATATATATATATATATATATATATATATATATATATATATATATATATTTATTTATTTATTTATTTATTTTTAGTTTTCATCATTCACTTCCTAACTCTTCCTCTTGATGCCTGACTTTTCCACCCAGCTTCGGATCCCTCCCACTGGGGGAGATCCTGGGGAAATAGAGGAACAGGATCAGAACCTTTAAAGAGAGCTAGGTTGTGGAGATTAGACTTATAAGCAGTCTAAGACTAGTGTATTTTTCTTACAGGAAATGGGGAGCTATTGAAGGTATTTGAGCAGAAAGTGGCATGATCTGAGTGCTTCATTGAAAGCACATTTTGGGGAAACCAGAGAGAGGGAAGATTGAAGGTGGGAGATAATTTAGGATGCTACAGCAGTGCAGACACAGGTTATGGAGATGCTGGGAAAAGTGATGAAGCAAGTCACAGAAAATATCATTTTTCACACGTCCCAATAGGGGGAGAGGAGAGGGGAATATACTCATTGGAAGCAGGTTCTAATTAAAGACAATTTTCCCTTTTGTCTTCTCTTACACTGTCTCTGCTTGCCTTCCAAAGAACCTGCATTTTTCCATCTTCTTTTCCCAAACCTCTATCACTAGTTTCAATTTAAGGCAGGGTCTAAGGACAAGCTTTCTAATAGCACTTGAAACTAATTTCCAATATAAGCTTTTCTACTAAGACTGATTTACCAAAAAAACTTTTGGTGGGGCCATTTCCCTCCCCTCTCCACCCCTACTCCTCAACTTAAATTCACAGAAAGGTCAGTATATACTCACTGGAATGATTTTACTGTCATGTGGCTTTGTTTTTGTTTTTTGTTTGTTTGAGGGGGAAAGACAAGAAAATTGGTGTTAAGTAACTTGCCCAAGGTCACATAGCTAGGGTCAAGTGTCAGGCCGGATTTGAATTCAGGTCCTCCTGACTTCAGGGTCAGTCATTATATTTTCTACCTGATTCAGTGTCTTTATCTGTACAAAGAGTGGGTTAGAAAGGCAGCCTGGAAGGGTGGATAAGAGAACCACGTTGGAATCAGTAAGATCAAGACTCAAGCCCTGCTTCTGACACATCTTTTTACTTCAGATAAGCGACTACCTTTCTTCTGACCTACTGTCTTCTGGTTGGTCCTAAACCTATACTATTAAGGCCTGAGAAGTAATAGACCATGATGGAAAGTATTGGATTTGAACTTAGAAGAGCTGGGTCCAAATTCCAGTTTTAATAACTACCTGTGGGCAATATACTTTAGCTATCTGGGTCTCAGTTTTATCATTTATACAATGAGGAAGATGGATTGTTTGATCTCCAAAGTCCCATCCATGTCTAAATCCTGGAGACAGTTAGGTGGCCCAGGGGAGAAAGTGCTGGACTTGGAGGCAGTTGCACCTAAGTTCAAATCCTGCCTCAGACACTTATTAAATATGTGACCTTTTCCTTAAAGACCATCCTTAACCCAAATCACTGGCTCTCATCATTGGCCAATAATAGATCCCAGGCCAAGCCCCACCTAGTGGTTATTTTGGGGTCCCTGACTGGCTAAGAATGTGCGTAAATAGAAATTGTTTCTGTTTGGGCCAGAAACTGTGAGGGTCTTTCCCTCCATTCTTTGCCTCACTCCTTATTAACCCTTAATCACTGAATGGGTGTTGCCTCAGTCAACTTGAGACCTATTAAAGACTTTAGCTTGAAAAGGCCAAGGTCCCCCACTGCATCCTGGGCCATCTCCAGCCATCCTGATCTATATCTGGCCACTGGACCCAGATGACTCTGGAAGAGAAAGTGAAGCTGGTTACTGTACAGATCTCCCTCATTGAAATCCAATTCACTTTCATGTCATGGCATCACCTTCCTAATGTTGTGATCCTTGTAAAGAATGAAGAACAAAACAACAACTTGTGGAACCATAAACTCTTCAACTAACTGAGTGCCAGGTCTAGGGTCTAAAATTTCAAGTTACCCAGGGGTTGCCAATCTATATCTCTGGAAGGAGTTTCTGCACCCGGAGTTCTCCCAGCCAATGAACTCACAGTTTTATAAAGACATGGGTTTGAATTCTAGCTCAAACAATCACTGGCTATACAACTGGTATTATATCATTGAATCACTCAGTGTCTGAGTTTCCTCATCTATAAAAAGTGAACAATAATATCATTAACTCAAAGACTTTTGTAAAGATTAAATGAGACAATATATATTTAAAATACTTTGCAGACCTTAAAGTTCTTTCTTTTTCTCCCTCTTCTCTCTGTCTCTGTCTCTGTCTTTCTATCTCTGTCTCTCTTTCTGTCTCTCTCTCTCTCTCTCTGTTTCTCTCTCTTAGTCTCTCTATCTCTCTCTGTCTCTCTGTCTTTGTCTCTCTGTGTCTCTCTGTGTCTCTGTCTCTGTCTCTTTATCTCTCTCTGTCTCTCTCTCTTCTCTTTTTTCTCTCTCTATAAAAATCATATTCATCATAATTAATTTCCCTTCCAGCTCTGATAATTTGTGTTCTATATTCTAAGCCACATTCAGTTGTTCCATGTTGCCTCCTCTAGGATATTAGAGCCCATAACAGCTTGGTTTTAGCCTACCTTTGCGTCCTTAATTCATATTATTGACCTTTATGTGTGCTACACACCATCCAAATTGTGCTATTAGCTCTTTCTGGAATTCTGCATTCTAATTTCCACCTCTATCCCTCCACAGGGCCATGCCCCAGTCCTGGAATGCATCTCCTCCTCATCCTCACTTCTCCAAATCCTTACCATTTTTCTAGGCTCACTTTGGGGGCCACAGCCTCTGAGAAATATTCTCTGTTTCTCCCAGTTGTGAGTGTTTTCTCCCTGCACAAATTGCCAGTCTATATAAATGTCACAATCCTCCAGCAAAATGAACTTTCCCTGAAGACAGAGACTGTCTTGGGATTTTTTTATCTTTATATCTTCAGTGTTTTCTTTATTTTTTTAAAGCAATTAGGGTTAAGTAACTTGCTCAAGGTTACACGGCCAGTCATTATTTGTGTGTGGGTGCTCATTTTCTGAGGCTGGATTCGATCTCCGGTCATCCCAACTCCGAAGCTGGCGCTCTTACTCACTGCACCACCTAGCCGCCCCAGTCTTTCAATGTTTTCATGTTAAAAAAAAGTTCTCTATTTCTACCTTTCTCTTCATTCCAAATATCCTTCATGTCTTCCTCTCTTCACCCCCCATTTTCCAATCTCTGACAATGTGGCAGACCTTCTCCTTAACAAGATTCCATCTTTGCATGTGCCTCTTCTCCTAACCCCTCAAGTCTTCTCCTGCAGATCGCCATCTTAACCATCTTTTCTCTTTATTCTTCCATTTCTCCCTGTCTACTGGTTCCCTCTATGTATGCCCAAGATTCCCTCATCCTGATGAAACACACACACACACACACACACACACACACACACACACACTTTCACTAGACCCTACTCTCCCCTTCAGTTATCATCCTATAACTCTCCTCATTTTGTCAGCCAAATTAGCCTCCTATTTCCTTTTTTTTCTCACTTACTCCTCAACCCTATTATGTCTGTCTTTTTTACCTACATCACTCAAATAAAACTGCTCTCTCCAGTTACAGATGATCCTTAATTGCCCAATCGGATGATTTTTCCTCAGTCCTTAGCCTCTACCTATTTGTTGCATTTGACATTCTTTCTTCCTGGATACTCTGTCCTTACCGAGCTTTGGTGACATTGATCACTCTTGGTTCTACTCCAAATTTTCTAACTCCTCTTTCTCAGTCTCCTTTGCAGGCGTATCATTCATACCATGGCTCCTAACTGTTGATATTCCCCATGGCTTAGTCCTAGGCCCTCTACTCTTAATCATCTGCCATAGATTTATCATTTCTATGTCACTTCAGTACCACATAACCAGCTGTTTGCTGACCATTTTATACTGAATGTCTTGGAAATATCCCAAACTTAATAGAAAATTGAATTCATCGTTTTCCCACCACCACCACCACCCATATTCCAGACTTCCCTATTTCTATCAAAGGCACCACCATTCTTCCAGTTTACAATATTAATAATCTCTCTATTATTTATAACTCCACACATTCCCTTACCCAACATATCCAATCATGTGCTAAACATTATTCTTTCTACTTTTACAACATCTCTTACATCTGACCCCTTCTCACAACTGTCACATTCTTAGTTCCCCTCCTTGAGATGATTGCAATTGTTTCCCAGTTGGTCTCCCCTTCTCAAGTACCTCACTACTCTATCCCATCCTGTATACTGCTGCCCAAATGATTTTCATTAAGTGAATGTATGACCATGCCACTCCCCTAATCAAAGGCTCCATTGTCTCCCTATTCTCTAGGATAAAAAAAATAAATCCTCTGTTTAGCTTTCAAAGCACTTTACAACCTATCCCCAAACTATTTTTTAAACCTCATTGAATATTATCTTCCCTCCTATACTCTGGAATCTAGCCAAACTGGTTTTTTCTCTCTTCTTCACACTCAACGTCCATCCCCCTTTCTATGCCTTTACAGTAAAGTGTGCATTCCTGGAATGTACTCTCTCTTCCTTTAAAAGGCAGTTCAAATACCATCTTCCACATTAGAAGTTATTTTCTGATTCTCCCAGTACCTAGTGCCCTCCATCCAGGGATGTGCTGGTACAAAATAAAAATCATAGAGGTTTAAAAAACCCTCTCTGGAAGAAGAAAAAAAATTACAACATGTTTCTAAATTTAATGTGCATTAACACTTTTTATATCACCTTCTTAAGTCTAGAGTGACAGGGCTGGGTAATCTGCAGCCTCGAGGCCACATGTAGCCCTCTAGGTCCTCAAGTGCAGCCCTTTGATTGAATCCAAACTTCACAGAACAAATCCCCCTAATAAAAAGATGTGTTCTGTAAAACTTGGACTCAATCAAAAGGCCACATCCAAGGACTTAGAAAGCCACATGTGGCCTCAAGGCAGCAAGTTCCCCATCCCTGCCTAGAGAATGAACAAAACAATAAATTAAGTTCTGATTCATAGCATTTTTCAAGTTCTGAGGTGTAGATACTCACACTGAAAATTGAACAATCCTGAGAGACTCTTAGAACCAGCTCAAATACACCCCTCCCTCCATCTCAAACCACTTCATATTTAACTACTTTGGATTTGTATGTTTTCTCTAAACTTCTCTCCAAACAGAATGTAAGTTTCTGGTGAGTAGGGATTCTTTCATTCTTTATTTGCCTCCTCAGGGCCTAACCCAGAGCCAGGGCACACATTATATAGGCTCTTAATAAATATTTATTGACTGATTGCTTGATTATCATAGCCAGTTATGATCAAAGCTGACTCTAACATCTAGAGCTTCTGTCTTGCTGTCCAAGGCCTTTATCCCATGAGGCCGTTATAACCCATGACTCAGAGGGTGGGCTTTAAGGCTGGGGAAGGGGAGAGCAGACTATCCAGAAATGAAGCTCCTGGTAATCCAGGCCTGGAATAGAGGACTTCATATCAAAGGGGAACCATGGTAGGGAGTTCCTAGAAGTGACTGTTTACAGTATGAAACAAGGACTGTCACACGTGGCAGCAGACACTGTCACCCTCACCTCACCTCATTAACCTCCTGTTATTCTAGAGCAGGCACACTGGGCTTAATTTAATAATCGATTGAGTCCTGGCTGTGCGCAAAGTACACTGCCCTGTGGGTTTGGGAACATACAAGATAGTGGCCTCACTTCCCATCCATTTTATTTGTAGGTTAATTAATTTAAAATGAAAATCACACAGGCGTTTTCTCAGCTCCCCGAGTTTCATGTCTTTATGCATATGATTAATTTTCATAAAGATGAAAGGGAGAACTGATAGCAAATGCTGAGCCTGAACTGAGAGGTCAGTCTAGGCCTGATGGCCAGGGACAATTGGGGTCACTGTGAGCCCTGTCCTTCCCTGCCCTGGAGCTCTTTTCCCATAAACTTCACTGTTGACTGAGCAGCAGCTAATCCCCTTTCTTTTCAGCCTCTCCCAGGTCTTAGGTAGGCCTCAGTTGCCCTGTCCCTATTCTACTTTCAAGCTATTGCCCAAGGAAGGATTTCAAGAACAAGTTAGGATGGGGTACAGGGGATAGGGATTGAAATCACAATGTAGACAGTAGGCGCTTAATAAACGTTGGTTTATTGAATTGAGCCATGATCAAACCTAAGAGAAAAGGTAGAAGAACTTATTGAGGGCATTTGAATCTATTGACCACCCAACATTCTTCCTAAACATTCTCTCCTCCCTCTTAAACCAAATGACCAAAATAATCCTTTATTTTTTATTTTTTTTATCAAATGCTTTATTAACTTCTAGTTTACAACATTGATTTCTGCAAGGTTTTGAGTTACAAATTTTCTCCCTGTTTTTCCCCCTACCCACCACCCCAAAATAGAAATCCCATTGGATATCCCCCTCCTCCAGTCTGTTCTCTCCCATATCTCTCCCATACCCCCTTCTGACTTTCTAGTAGGGCACAGTGGATCTCTATGCCCCAGTGACTGTATATCTTATTTCCCAGTTACATGTAAAATAATATTAATAATAGTATATATATATATATTTTTTTTTCTTTTTAGAGATTTGATTTTAAAGCTTTGAATTCCAAATTCATTCCCTTCCTCCCTTGTCACCCACCCTTACTGAGAAGATAAGCAATTCAATATAGGTTGTACATGTGTAGCTATGAAAACATCAATAGTGGATATATTGACTGACTATAGTATATAGTATATGATATAAAAGACTGACTATATTTCCCTCCCTCATATCCATAATCCTTTGTTTAAAAAAAAAAAACAATGTTCCTAGGTTTTATCAGTTAGAACTCCATACATATCTGCTGTCTATTCTCTCCACTTACAAAGCCATTACCCTAGTTCATGCACTAATCACTTCTTACATTCTTCTTCCTCTCTGGCCTCAAGTCTCCTTTTCAGGATCATTATCTACCTCCCACCCTCAATGCATAGGTATGCGCCAGGCTCTCTCCTAGACTCTTCCGAGACTCTCTCTCTCTCTCTCTCCTTAGTCATAATAACATCAGTTCCCATAGGTTTAATTACCATTTCTATCCAAATAATTCCCAGATCTACATATTCAGCCCCAGTCACTTTCCTAAATTATAAGCCTCTTTCACCAACTGCTTAAAGGACTTCTCCAACTGGATGTCTAATAACATTTCAAACATAACAAGTCCAAATTAGAACTCATTATCTTTCTCCCCAGTCCCCCAACCTTCTCCTATCTTCCCTTTTTCTATTGACCTAAGGTGGGAGGAAACACTGAGAACCTGAAGGCCACACAGGGGAAGGATGCCACAGAATATTAGGGTTGGAAGGGACCTGAATGACACTGTAGTCCAACCCAGACCCCAAAGGAAGTTCCATTACAGCCCAATCAATAAGTAGCTATCCAGCTTCTGATTGAAGAACTTTAATGGAAGGAAAACTTCTGTCTCCCCAGGAAATCCACCCTACTTTTGGTCGGCTCTAATTCATGGAAATAGTAATGATCATAATAACAATTCGTGGTAATCCATAGGGCAGCTAGGTGGTGCCATAGTGCACAGAGGATTGGGCCTGATGTTGGGAAGACACATCTTCTCAAAGCCCTTTCCAATCTGGCTGCAGCCAACCTAAATCCCTGATCTTCCCTCTCCCATTCACCACCCCCAGGAAAATTGGTGTGTAAGCATGTCTCACTCATCTTTTTTTTTTTTATAAAGATGATGCTTTTTATACCCAAGTGAGAGACTTTATTCCTTAGTAATTTCATTTTTAGATTCAGTCCATTGTTCTAGTCCATGGTATTAAGCATTTTGAACCAGATTAAAATGTTATCGGGAAAGACTTAACAAAATAAATAAAAATGGAACAAAATATAAATAATCTTATTATGTAATTTTCTAAGACAATATGTGGCTTGAAGAAATTCATATGCATGGTTTAGTGACCTAGTTTCTTTCTGAGTTTCATACTGGGCACCTTCTGCCATGTTGGCATTGAACCATTAACAACTAACAACTTTGAGACTGGCCATCCAAACAGCTTGGAATCCATCCATCAATCAATCAACTAATCAATCAATATTTATTAAGTCCTATGTGCCAGGTGCTGTGCTAAGCACCATTAGAATGTGTTATCTAATCCATATCCCTCTATCTTCTCCATAAGAATAGTATGAAATACTTTATCAAAAGCTTTGGTAAGATAAATATCATCTATATCCATACTTTTCCCCTAACCTAGTTTTATAATCCTGGCAAGAAATCCTGGCATTATCTCTATTTCTCCTTTATCTCAGCTATTTTATTATAAAGTGTTAGGCATGTACAATGTGTATGAAAATATTCACATCATATGCAGAGGGACAAGTTCATACTTTCTTTTGACAAATTACTTAATATTCCATATCTAGAAACAAAAGAGCACATAATATGTTATGAAGAATTGCTACTTGAATTGCCATCTTGGTTTGAAACAAACTTTTAAAGAATCTTTTCATTTAAAATGAATGAAAAATTTACATATTTCAGGAAATGCAAATTCAATTTCTGAGGCATGCTACCTGATCACTTAAGACTGAAAGCACATTAATAATCCAGTTCAAGTGATTGGACTAATATTATACTAGTCATGGTATAGGTTCAAATTTTGAACTAATAAAATATAAATATATACATATACATACCCACACACATACACACAGGTATGTATATATACTGCATTACACTGTGTGCAGATATACATGTGTATGTATGTGGACATGCATGTGTGTACATATGTGTATATGTGCATGTGTATATATGTATACATGTGAATGTGTATATTATGTAGCCTGACTTGAAAATGTCATGTTTTAGAATATAATCTGCTTAGAGGGAAAAACCATTTCCCATTTCACTTTTGTATTTGTATTCTGAGCCCACAGTAGGTACTTAATACATGTTTCATGATTGGTAAACATCATTCCATTAAATACCATCTATTAAATATTGTTGCTTACAAAATCATAAGATAGATACAGCTTGAACATAGATATCACAACACTGAAGCACCATTTAATAAGGATGAAAAAGTTATGCACATGTTTAATGTGAAAATTCATCATTATAACAATAGCCTCATACAATCTTTATTATCTTGGCCTTCCGTTTTGCCTTTGTACAGGGCCAGAAGAGAAACCCTAGTAACTATAGAACATTGAAGTGGATTCCAGCAATATCACCAATGGGATGCCCTTTATGATCTAACCTAGCCACTAAATTTCCTCATTTTCCTCAGTGAAGTTCCAGCACCATCATGGGGAACAAAGGCAGTGACATTTTTTTCTTACCATTTTTAATTAGTTGGATTTTGGCGCACTTCCTGGTAGCAGTATGGGGCTACATGACATCTATACCAATTTTTCCCATGACAATTCCCCATGTCTGGGATGCTTCTCCAAATGACGTGGTCTTTAGGGAAGTGGCCAAATGATTTTCATTGCCCTCTTTGTCCAGATACTTTTGGTGTCTTTGGTAGCTAGAGAGCTTTTTGGCTATAGGAAGAGCATCATGCCTACCTGTGCTGCCTGCATCTAGAGAGAAGGTGACATGACTTTCTTCTTGATGGAGCCATGCTGTCTTTTTATAATCACCTCTTCCCTTCCCAAATGTTTGACAACCATTGATCTCATAAAATACTCTAATGGGATAGTATTTCCCCAGGGATGTAAATCAAGTTCTCTGGCCTGTAGTTTCAAATTGTTCTTCCCACACATACACCCTTTTTTGAAAATCAGAATATTTGGTCTCCCCTGATCTCATGGTACTTCTACACTTTTCCATGAGCTTTTAAATATCAGTCTGAGTGAGTTGGCAATCACAATTTACCTAAAAGTCAGTTTCTTTGACTTCCTAACCCAATTTGCCACCACCCAGAGGTACTCTGTGGGTCACAAGGGGAACAAGGCAAGAAAGGATGAGTGATTCAGGGTAGCTCATCTCCACCAAATGCATGCCCTGCTTACCAGGGGTCATGTTCATTCAGGTAAAACAATGGGTTCTACATCCTTGAAGCCTAGAATATTATAGAATATAGAATATGTAGAACTCTAGAATATTATAGAAAGAATACTTAGAAATCCATCTGCTCAGTTACATGCAGCAGGGAAAAGTACATTAGAATCAACTTGCAGAAATAAATTTGTTCTACTGGGGGCTTCATTTATTAAAAAAAAATAAAGGAACACAGTATTTTAATTCACAACATTGATATATTTCTTTCACTTAAATGAAAATCTCTATCCCTGGAGTAGAGAAAAATAAAGATTTTGACACTTAGGGAGGAAAGCAGACTTAAGCAAGAGACTGTGATCTGCTCCTGTGCTGGGAATGAAAGCTATACAAGCATCTCCCATAAAAACCTAGCATGTACCTAAGAAATCCTGGTATGTTTGTGAGTCCTGGGTTCCACATTTTTTTCCTTGCAAATGCAACATCCCATCAGTGAAAGAGAAAAGAGAAGATTGAGTATTGTTCTGAACAAAACACTCTTTGTGATGAGGAAGTCAATCCCAGGCTAGGGGTTTGGGGTCAGGAGTGAAGCAGGGAGATTACAGAATCACAGAACCGCATTTTGGAAGGAAATGCCCAGTTCGTTTAATTGAGAGCCATCACTAACAATTTTGGCACCTGGCAAGCAGTAAAAAATGTTTTCAGGAACAAGTAAAAGCAACTAGGTAGAACAGCCCTAGACTTGGAGTCAGAAAGACCTGAATTCAAGTCTAACCTCAGACACTAGCTATGTGACTCTGGGTGAGTCATCTAAACTTGGTCTCAATTTCTTCTTCTGTAAAATGGATATAATAATAGCACCTACCTCCCAGGATTTTTGCAAGGATCAAATGAGATGATTTTTGTAAAATGCGTTGCAAACTTAAAGTTATATGTAAATGCCAGCTCATCATTCATGGGTTGAAATTATACAAGTAGTAATTATTACAAAATCAGTGAAGTGGCAGTGAAGGGTATGGGATTAGTTACTATAATAACTGCTGAAGGAGAACACTATTAAATCTTTGAAACCCTACCAGTTTGGGTGCTCTGGCACAAGGCTATAATCTCCAAACCTGGTTATTTCTCTGTTCAAGTCCAAATCATATTAAGAAACAGAATCAACTTGTCAATCGCTCCCATTGTTAGGAAGTTGTTGGATTTTTTTCCTCCTTACATTGATCCCAAATCTGCCTCTCTGTGATTTCTACCTGCTGCTTCTAGTTCTGTGGTCAGGGAAAAAGCAAAATCTAATCCTTCTTTGAATACTTAAGTACACTAACAATCCCCCACGGTAGCTTCTTCCCATACCCAAGTCTTCTCTGAGACAAATCTGAACTGGGATCATAGGGGCAGAACCGAAGCACTGAGATCTTTCTTGCAGTCCTTAACATCTGGGGAATGGCATCAGAATAGGAGAAAATCAGGGAAGGCTAGAGCACAGGCCCTGGAGTCAGGAAGACCTAAGTTCAAATCCTGCTTCAGACACTTAACACAAAAACTAGCCATGTGACCTTCGGCAAGTCACTTAACTCCAATTGCCCTCCAAAAAGCAAAAAAAAAGAGAGAGAGAGAGAGAGAGAGAGAGAGAGAGAGAGAGAGAGAGAGAGAGAGAGAGAGAATGGGAGGAAATCTTCTCCTTGATGTGGTAGAGTAGAAGAGCCCTTGGTTTGGGGTCAGAGAATTCAGGTTCAAATTTGGGCTTTGCCACTTACAACTTATGTGACCTTGGGAAAGTCACTCTCTGTGTCTCAATTTCTTAATCAGTAAAGTTGAGAGGCCTGATCTCTTCGTCCCTTCCAGCTCTGAATCTATGATTTATGATCTAAATGGTCTGCATGGAAGGCACAGGGCAAGGAGAATGGACTGGGGCTAGTCTTATTTGTTTATTTATAATTAGTTTTTCACCCCAACCTCTCAACCAACCAATTAGTTTAGATACCATGCCTTCTCCAACATCCATATTCCCAACCTTGGGGCCCTAATATTCCTACTCCTAAGCACAGTTGTAGGAAAGAGAGGATGGAACCTGAGTTCTACTAATGGGGATGGAGGGAGTGGAACTCAGTTCAAGAGATCAGGCTCAGGGGCAGGAAAGAGGATTATCAAGAACAGTGATCATGGACCACTCTGTACCTCAGAATGATCAGTGACTGGTGGAGATTGAGGGTGTCCCTGGGGGCTGTTTTCTAAACTCATAGACTGAAAAATAAAGTCTTCAAAATCTACCAGCCCTGAGAAATGACCAGAGGAGCAGGGGTCCAAATTTTTGGTTGAAGAAATCTGGCTAGAACACATAGGCTGACTTTGTATGTCACAGTCTGTTGTAATTAAGGAAAAAGGCAAGTGTTGAAATAGAGTTAGTATCAGGAAAGACTGAAAAGGTGTTCCAAGGTTTCCTGTGTTCAGTTACAGGGCAGATTAAAGGGTATATAAAGGAGAGGGTGAGGTATGACTGAGGACTTGGGGGTATTGGGATATCAAGGTAGGACACTGATATTAATGTTGATTTTTCACTGGATTCCTGGGTGTGGGGTGTAGATTTGTGAATTGTGAAGTACTTCTATATTCTAGGATTCCTTAGATACACACACACACACACACACACACACACACACACACACACGCTCATTGCTTCAGGGACCCCTCCAGAGTCTCTCCCCCTTTTGTCTCCAGACCCCTTTCCTTCTGATTCTCTTGGCTGGGGCAAGGGTGTGGGGGAGAGAATAGGTGGAGACCATACTGCTCTACCTATCCACTCCCCAGGCCCATTCTACTTGGCACAGGGGTCACTCCAACCTAGGACACACATCTAGTGGTGCTGAGGTCCTTGTGGGAGACATTTAGATACTGGTTTGGACACAACTAGGGAGGGCTGAAGGCATGATGTGTACGTCCATATTATTTATTTCATAGGTACTTGAGTTTCTGGTGAGGAACATTGTTTTTTAACCAATAAAAATGAGCACCTTCACTGAATAATGTCTTAGATGTATATTGTGTATTTACATATACACATATACACACATATATGCATCTATACATTTATTTATACAAACATATATGAACATGTATGTATATATGGCTATGTATACACACAGATATATATGCCTTCATACATAGGATGGTGTGAACTCACATACACTCAAAGAATTTACTTTCTTCTTTAACATAGTGAAATATTACCCTATGAGTAAGGATAATTAAAGCTATTCACCTGTTTGGATACAGTCAGACAAAATAGAGGGATACCTCCCTAATTTAGACATTTATTTTCAGTATTATAATTAAGAAGGGAGAGAGGGACTGGAGGAAGCTACAGTGTTTGAGTGAAGTGCCCTGGAGTATGGAAATTCTTTCCCTAGAAATTGTGGGAAAATTCTCTCTCCACCCCTTTCTTTCTTCCTTATCAAACTGTTTCTTTCCCTGACTCTTGATATGTGGCCCAGATAAGAGAAGAAGGGCATTTGCCTAGGGCAAGAGTAGGAAACCTGGGGCCTTGAGACCACCTGTGGCCTAGGTCTAGGTATATGGCCTTCTAAATCCAAGTTTTATAGAAGAACTCCTTTTTTATGTTTTTATTTTTATGTTTTTATTTATTTTAAAAATAATGGTTCTTCCCTTTGGAACTCACATAACATGAAAAGAAAGATCTGGAGCACTCCAAAAGATCAGAACTCATGAGCCCAGTTAAAATTTTTGTGTCCCAGAAGAGATGAGAGGGTGTGCTTAAACCAGGAGTAAGTGGGTAAGATGGGTTGCTTTTACTTTATTCAGGTGCCTCTCTCATCAGTTCTTGCTTTTCTATTTTCTTTTTTTTTTCATTAAACAAATGCTTTATTAACTTCTGGTTTACATCATTCATTTCCACCAGATTTTGAGTTGCAATCCCCCCCCCCATTTTTTTCTCTACCCACCACCCCAGAATAGCAGTCCAACTACATATCCCCTCATCCAATCTGCTCTCTCCCATATCTTCTCCCATACCCCCTTCGACTTTGCCATTAGGGCAAGGTGAATCTCTGAGCCCCAATGCCTGGACATCTTATGAAACATTTAATTTTAAAACTTTGATTTTCAGATCCATTCCCTTCCTCCTTTGTCACCCACTCCCTTTGAGAAGATAAGCAATTCAGTATGTGTTGTACATGTATAGCTATGCAAAACATTACCATAGTAGATATATTATAAAAGACTGCTTATATTTCCCTCCCACCCATCTCACCGCCCACCTGATCCATTCCCTACTTTCATCCTGTCCTTCTTCGAAAGTGGGTACTTCCAACCTTCCCTCCCCCTAGAATGCCCTCCCCTCCATCATCCCCCCTCTCATCCCCCTTTCCCCTACTCAGGAGAGTGAGTGAGGGTAAGATATCCCATTTATTATGTATGTGATTCTCTCCTTGAGCCAACTTCAATGAGAATATGGTTTTGCCTTTTTGCCTTTCTGTTCTTCTCCTCCCCTGCTACTACTTCCCCTTGCCTCTTCTACATGAGATAGTTTACCCTGCCCTGTTTCTCCCCATCTCCTCTTGCCACTTTCCTCTCTCACCTCTTAACTTCACCCATTAAGCATCATCCCTTCCCCTCAAATTCAACCTGTGCCCTTTATCCATGTATAACTGTAAACATATATACACACATTCACATATGTATTCATATGACCATATACCCTTCTTCAATTACTTTCATAATGAGAAAGGTTTCATCAGACAGAGTTATTGTTTTTCCATGTAGGAATTTAAACAGTTCAGCTTTGATAAGTTCCTTTTGATTTCTAATTTTTTTTTTTTAAAGCAATTGGGGTTAAGTAACTTGCTCAAGGTTACATGGCTAGTCATTTGATTTATGCGTGGGTGCTCATTTTCTGAGGCCGGATCTGATCTCGGGTCATCCAAACTCTGAGGCCGACGCTCTTACTCACTGCGCCACCTAGCCGCCCCTTGAGGGCAATTGGGGTTAAGTAACTTGCCCAAGGTTACACGGCTAGTTTTTTTTTTGTTTGTATGGATTAAGTGTCAGAGGCCGGGCTCCGAACTCAGGTCCTTCTGATTCCAGGGCCGGCGCTCTATTCACTGCGCCACCTAGCCACCCCAGTTCCTTTTGATTTCTTTTCCTTGATTACCTTCTCAAGCATCTCTTGCTTCTTGCATCTGAATGTCAAATTTTCTATCCAACTCTGGTTTTTTCCTCAAGAATGCTTGAAAGTAAATAATGACTAGCTGTGTAACCTTGAGCAAGTTACTTAACCCCAATTGCTTATTAAAAAAAAGAAGAATGCTTGAAAGTCCTCTATTCCACTGAATGACCATATTTTCCCCTGAAACAAGATACTCAGCCTTGCTGGGTAGCTGATTCCTGGCTTCAATCCCAGCTCTTTTGCCCTCTGGAATATTATATTCCATGCCCTTAGATCCCTCAGTGTAGAAGCTGCCAGGTCCTGTCCTATTCTGATTGTGTTTCCACAATATTGAAATTGTTTCTTCCTGGCTGCTTGTAGTATTTTCTCCTTGATCTGGGAGTTCTGGAGCCTGGCTATAATATTCCTAGGAGTTTTCTTTTGGGGATCTTTTTCAGGAGGTGATAGGTGGATTCTTTCAACCTCTATTTCCCCCTCTAGGTCTAACACATCAGGGCAATTTTCCTTGTTCTTGAAGGATGATTTCTAGGTTCTTTCTTTGATCATGGCTTTCAAGTAGTCCAATAATTTTTAAATTATCTCTCCTGGATCTATTTTCCAGATCAATGGTTTTTCCCATGAAGTATTTCGCATTGCCTTCTATTCTTTCATTTGTTTGGATCTGTTTAACAGCATCTTGATTTCTCATAAAGTCACTAGCTTCCATTTGTTCCAGTCTAACTCTGAAGGAATGAATCTCTTCAGTGAGCTTTTGAGATTCTTTTTCCATCTGGCAAATTCGACTTTTTAAGGCATTCTTCTCCTCATTGCCTTTCTGAGCCTCTTTTGCCATTTGAGTTAGTCTATTTATTAAGGTGTTATTTTCCTCAGTCAGGTTATTGACTGTCATTTCATACTTTTCTTGCACCTTTATCATTTCTCTTCCCAATTTTCCCCCACTTCTCTTATCTGCTTCTTAAGGTCCTCTATGGCCTGTAGCCAGCTAGTATTTTCATTTGGGGCTTTTGGTGCAGGAGTTCTGACCTCACAGTCCTCCTCCATGCTTTGATCCTCTGTGCCCCTAAAATAGGAGTCGAATGTTGAATTTTTCTGTTTATTTTGTTTCTTTTGCCTAGGCATGTTGCCACTTAATTACTTGATTTGGGGGCTTGTTGCCACAGTAGGACTCTGCCCCAGACAGGAGAGCTTCCGTCCCAAACGTGGGGTCTTCACAACTTCCGCAGTTTGGGTGGCCTCTGTAAAGCCTCCACCTGCTCAGGCAAATTGGATATCCACCCCAAACCTCCCCCCAAGACCACAATCCAGATCCAGGCAGTTTAAAGCAAGAGCGATTAACCCCCAGACTGATTGTTGGATCTCCCTACAGTTCGCAGACCAGGAGCTAGAGCCACCACTGACACTGCAAAATGGCTTCTGTGCCACGTTTCTTAAGCAGCTTTTTACCCCCAGGGGAGGAAGCCGACGCGTTCCCCAAATACTGGTCCCAAAGTCCATAGGGCACTAACCTCTCACTTTGTCCTAGGCATATCTGTGCTGATAATTCTGGAATCGCCACAATTGCTGGTGTTCTGGGGTTCCTCCAGCCAGCTGCTGGCCCGGCCACCCTAGGGCTAAAACCACGGCTCATGCAGTCCTGGGCTCAGGTCCCAGAGCTCTCTGCTGTAGTTTCCCAGTGTGCTGTGCTGCCTGCTCTCAGAGCGCTGCGCTTGCCGCTCCCTGCAGGGCTTCTGGGCTGTCCTCAGCAGGAGTTTAGCTTCTCTGTGTAGTTCTGTGGGTGTTGGGACTCCAGAAGTTGTTCAGAGTCTCCTTTTACATTGTTTGGAAGTTGTGTGGGGCAGAGCACCTTGGAAGTGCTGTTTCTACTCCGCCATCTTGGCTCTGCCCCAGAACAACTCCTTTTATTACGGGGATTTGTTCTTTGAAATTTGGGTTCAGTCAAAAGGCCACACCTGAGGACCTAGAGGGTCCTGGGTTAGGGGGATCTTGGTCAATCTGTAGGAAAGGTTTCCATCTGATAACAAGAAATCCTTACTTCAACCTCTCTCAGAGATCAGAGGGGGAAAAAATAGGTAATTTCCTAGGCTAGTAAATACTGTCAAGCTCCTGCCATGGATTCTGACCATATAATCAGCCCACTAATATATCTTTCATGATATCTTTTGCAAAGCTTTTTTCAAAATTATTTTGACAGAGCCATTCATTATCAGTAAGAGACAGCAGACCATTTACACCCACCACATTTCTCTACATTGTGCTCTCTGTGATCTGCAATTTTGGCTTCTCAGAGATTGTGATATTCCATGATTCATAGCTATATATCATCAACAGAAAAATATTATTGTTATAAAACATGAAGTTTTATTTCACTGAGAAATTCAGTGTAATAGAAAGTAAGTTTCCCAAATGCAATCCACCCTGTTCTCTTATTCCTATTCAATTGTGGACCCATTCCATGGTCCCTCTCCATAGTCAGTCCAATATATATTTGCTGATAGATCCAGTCCTAAGACCTATCTATCCATCCAGATACACATAAGAGTCTGGAGACTTTTCCTGTGTATATACTAATATGATTAGGTTCTACTAAAGTTAATTATTCATTCTATCCAAATTAGTTTACTTACTCAGTACCACACTAATCACACTTGCCGGGGGCCTTATCTACGGCACCGGCGGTGGGTTGATCTGTAACTATTATATCCCCGTCCTCTCTACTCACCTATCCCCATGGCGAGTCTTCGATCGTCACCGGCCTCCGAAGAGGAATTAACCCAGACAGAGCACCCGAGGTTTCAGGGGTTGTTTATTCACGGCTGGTCACATCCCGAGAGAGAGATGCTTCGGCATACAGCATCTTATATACATTAAACCACGCCCTCATATGGAAATTAGCACAGTAAAAGCAAAGCCTATCCCCGCCCCCAACATCTCCCCCTTTTTGTTTTATCAGGGCTGTGGTGCCCGGTGCAGCCTTGTTAAACATTACGCATCATCTAAGCTTATAGCTTCGCCGGGAGCGGGGTGCCCTGGCTTGGGTCGTCTCCTCAATCCCTGAAACCTTACCCGTCCTAGGGACCCAACACCTTCGGGCCCTGTCTTAGGTGGCTGGGTGGGAGAAGTTGCCCGTCGTGGGGCTTGCCCCGTCTTACCCCAAGGTGTTACATGTCTTCCATGGCGGCGAGCCAAACTGAAGGATCTTGTCCTTCTCTTATAGCAAAGATGGCTTGTTGGGTCAGTAACATATAGCCCTTATGCCGGGTGGATGCACGGCATATGCACCAAAATAAAAGCCCAATAAGTAATAAGAGGAGACACAGAGAGGCACCCAACCCGCCCCAAGAGGCCCCCATCAAGGCGTCGCGAGTCCGGGGGTGGGGTGTTCTATCGCCATTCCACACATCAGAATTCCCAGGATGGTGGGCCATGTCCCTGCAAAGGAAAAGAGAGGGAACTCCTCATCCCGATAATCGGGTTGGGTTCATTCAAGATCTCTAGCTCTATGTACAGGTCTCCATTTTTCGGGGAGACTAGAATTCTCATTTGGATAAAAGGATAAATGGCCTGGTCTCCTTGCAACCACTGTGACCGGCCCATGCCACTTTCCTTCTTCATCCCTCCACATTATCTTAGTTCCTGGTAGGGCCCTTGTGGGGGGTGGCAACTCTATGTGTTTGGTCGCAGTTTTTCCAAAAAATCTCTGTGCGGCCAAGGTGCCATCATCTCTAAATTGGAGAAAGTTCATGGTAAAAACGGCTTGTGCCAATTCCTTTTGGGTTATTCCCCTGCATACTCCCCCTTTTTGTTTATAGAGGGTTGTTTTCAGGTTGCGATTTGCTCGCTCCACCCTGGCTTGGCCTGTGGGGTTATAGGGGATACCCGTAGTATGATTGATAGAAAATTCTAGGCAGAATTCTGTAAAGGCCCTAGAGGTATATGCCGGCCCATTATCAGTCTTTAGGGCTTCTGGCACACCTAAGGTGGCCATTTGAGTGTACAAATGTGATCTTAGAGTCTCGCCGGGTTGCAACGTAGCAAAGGTAAAGGAAGAAAAGGTATCTACTGATACATGTATATGTTTCTGTCCTAAATGTGTGACATCCATTTGCCAGAGGGCATTAGGCAAATTGCCCCTGGGATTGATGCCTTCTGGCTGGGGGCGCGGCCGGAAGGGTGCGCAAGCGGTGCATGAGCGTACAATGGAGCGTGCTTCTATCTTAGGAATGCCATAGAGGTGTCTGAGGGATCTAGCTGAAATATGATACTTACCGTGTGCCTGCCGGGCCGGATCAGGATCTTGGTGGGCTATATATAGGGCACTATCGGCTTCATCATTGCCTTGAAAAATAGGTCCCGAGATAGATATATGGGACCACACATGTAGGACATAAATGGAATGTCTCCTACCCTTTATTCTATGTTGAAGTTGTAATAAAAGATCGGCTATGGTGGATCCTGGAGACACATAGGCATGTTCCAAGCGGGGAAGCAATAGTGCACAATACATACTATCTGTGATTAAATTTATGGGTATAGTATACAACTCATTCTTCTGGGTGGAGGTATATGGGGTATCAAATACCCACGTGGCTGGTTGTGACGGGTTGTGAACTACAGCACGGCCATTCTTAGTGGCATCTGTAAATATATTTGGTCCGGCCACTGGATCGGATACCACTACAGGCGTGTGGCGTTTGAGAATGAATTCACTATACATCTGGACCACTGGGGGAGGTGTGACTTTCGCAATATTCATACTAGTCAACACCGTGGCCCACAGCAGGGAATTTTCTGCAAGTGTATGACTGAGCTCTCCTGATAGATCTAAATTAAGAAAAGGTTTGCGCCCAAATGCGCGTTGACAGCGCTCAGAGGCTTGCAAACAAAACCAGGCTAGGGTCTCCCATTTATCTTGTATAATCTTTTTTGGAATTTTTGGATATAACCATTCTAAACATCCATGTCTTTGAAAGAGGCATCCCCAAAATCGCCCTGTATCTCTTAATATTTGAAAATATATAGGTTCATCTGGGGCTTGGCGACTCAAAACAGAGGCTTTTTGCAAAATCTGTTCCAATGCCTGTTCTGCCTTGGGGGTCCATGTCCTAGGGGAGGTCAACTGTGACGCCCCTTTTAGAATCTCATACAATGGCTGCATAAGTGACTGTGGTATAGGGATTGCAGAGCGAATCCACTGAATTGCTCCCGCCAACCTTTGAAAATCATTCAATGTCCTATATTGGGACTTATCAATGCCAGGAATATCTTTAACAACCTGTTCGGGAAGAACCTTTTGACCTAAATATTCATAAGGATATGACTTTTGCACCTTCTTAGGGGCTAGCAGCAATCCTTTACCTTGCAACAACTCAGTTATTAGGGCCAAACAACTCTCTGCCAGCTGCAACTGTGGTGCAGCGATCAATATATCATCCATATAATGTATAATCATAAGACTGTTATATTTTTCCCTAGCTGGCCTTAACAACTCTGCCACATATAACTGACACAAGGTTGGGCTATTTGCCATTCCCTGGGGCAAAACCCTAAACTGATATCTCTCAGAAGGTGCCTGGAAGTTAACACTGGGAACAGAAAAGGCAAACTTCTCTTTATCATTTGGGTGAAGAGGGATACTGTAAAAACAATCCTTAATATCAATCACTATTATCTCCCAATTCCTTGGGATGGCTACCGGCGTGGGTAGTCCAGGTTGGAGGGCTCCCATTGGTAACATGGCAGCGTTAACTGCTCTAAGATCAATCAACATTCTCCACTTTCCACTCTTCTTTTTTATAACAAACACTGGGGAATTATAAGGGCTAAGAGATCTCTCTATTTTCCCCTCTAATAATAAAGTATCTACAATCATCCTAAGTGCTGTGAGCTTCTCTTGGGACAGGGGCCACTGTTCTACCCATATTGGTTTCTTATCAATCCAAGTGATCTGCGGGGAGAAGCTCCCTTCGGCAGTGGCCCCCACTAATTTCCCAGCAGACTGTCTGGAGTGGCCAAAGAAAGATTCAATTGGGAGAGGAGATCACGCCCCGGCGTATGGGAGCCCTGGTAGGAAGAGAGGTTTAAACAGTCCTGTCTTGCCTTTCACGGCCCACTTCAGGGCCCTTGCTGCCTTAGGGGCAGTCTGTCTCCCTCCTACCCCCGTTACTGGCTGCCCTCCCGCCGACAGTGGCCATTCAGGCTTCCACTGGCCTCCATTTATCACGGAGCAATCCGCCCCAGTATCCATGATTCCCTCTACTGAGCTCCCGTCGACCAACACAATCAGAGTAGGCCGGTCGGGGGTCACTGGTTGTACCCAGTTTATGGTCTGGGCTCTCCCTGAATGAATAAATGGGGAGCCTTGCAATGGGATGGCTTTCCCAATTACTTGGTTCTTATTTATCATTATGGAGTAGGGGTGAGGGTTAGTGATTCAGGGTCTTGATTGGCTCGCTGTTTGAGCTCAATTAGCTTAGCCGGAGCCTTCCCTCCTTTCATAGTTCCCACCTTATCCCATGCTCTCAGGTGCACTTCCTCTACTGCTTCCAGTTCTACCTGGCCGTACTGTGCCTGCACTCTTGGGTCAGCATTTATCCCCGTGCCGCACAGGAGATCCACCACCTGCTCAACTGGGCCATATCCTTTAGTTCTTGCGAACTGTAAGGCCTCTCGGCGAGCCTGGGCTTTGAAAGCCATATAGCCGGCGGGGTCAAAACAAGCAGAACAGACTTCGTCAAAGTCTGACGGAGTCCAAGGATTAGTGGCTATTATGTTTTTCAGCAATCTTTTTACATAAGGGGAGCTGGCGCCGTACTTGGACACGGCTTCCTTCAGCTCCTTCAACATCTTAAATGGCACTGGGGCGTACTGCCGCTGTCCCGTGAGGGGATCAGCAAGCAGCGGAGATATCCCCCAGTCATCCCAGTCTACTGTCTCCCCCTGCTCAAAGGCTCGGATGGCACTGGCTGCGACCAGACCTGTTGCCCCTGGTCTGGGTCCTCTCCCCCCGTCCCTGAATGCTGCCAATCTGCATGGGGGAGGCTCAGCCATGGCCGTTGGGGCGACTAGCCAAGCTTCTGGGCAACTCGGGGAAACTCCGCCCCAGGCCTCCGGGTGTCTAGAAGAGGCCCCGCCCCATCCTCCTGTCTTTTCCTGTCTAGGCCCGCTCGGCATCTGAGCTGCGTCACACCCACTATCCTTCCGGTCAGTGTCCCATGAAGAACGCGGAAGTGTCGTGTCTCCGCCATCTTTTTCGCGGCTTTCCCCTCTAGCCTTCCTTAACTCTTCCCAGGGGTACACGGGAGGGGGGCCCTCATCCTCCCCCCCATCCTCCCCTTCATCCTCCTCTTGTGGCCCCACACCGTGACTTTCCTCCTCTTCACCCGACCCTTCTATGAGTGCTTGGCAGGTTTTTAGGGGGATTTTATACCCCCTCTTAGCGCACAGCTTATACAGCTGGGCGGCTACAACCCCTTTCTCCTCGGGTCGAAATTCAGGTATGCTATTCAATCCTCCCATCTCGTCCTTCTTATGAGATGAGGCTGTCTGGGGGGAGTCCGTCCAGCGGACTCATACGGTCCCTACAGATCTCAATCCCTGTTCAGGCGCCACTTGCCGGGGGCCTTATCTACGGCACCGGCGGTGGGTTGATCTGTAACTATTATCTCCCCGTCCTCTCTACTCACCTATCCCCATGGCGAGTCTTCGATCGTCACCGGCCTCCGAAGAGGAATTAACCCAGACAGAGCACCCGAGGTTTCAGGGGTTGTTTATTCACGGCTGGTCACATCCCGAGAGAGAGATGCTTCCTCGTACAGCATCTTATATACATTAAACCACGCCCTCATATGGAAATTAGCACAGTAAAAGCAAAGCCTATCCCCGCCCCCAACACACACTGCCAAAAAATTATTTTCTAGAGCTAGAAAAAATAATAACAAAAGTCTTCTGGAATAACAAAAATGTCAAGAATATCAACAGAATCAATGGGAAAAAATTCGAAAGAAGGTAGCCTAGCTGTACCAGATATCAAACTGTATTTCAGTGAAGTAATCATGAAACCATTCTGGTGCTGGCTCAGAAAGAGCTGTGAATCAGTGGAATGGATTAGCACACAATTGTTGTTTGTCTTTCATGTACAAAAAGACCAGTGACATCACAGAATGATGTTTTGACCCAAGGGTGAATTGGATTTAAGTGAGGCAGAGCTGCACAGTGTCCTCAGCCCCACTCTCTCTTCAGAGCCATTGAAATCCAGTGGCAAGACAAAATTCAAGATGACTAGAGATAGCCTAGGATGCATTGGATGACCTTGGCATATCCAAAGCCTGACTGAGCTCTCAATGCCCCACAATACCTACTTCAGTCACCTTCAGGGCCACTGGAATGGATTGCTCTCATCTAGCCATTCCCCAGATTAAAGTCTTCAGATGCTTGAGGTAGAGATATCCCTTAAACCACTGATGGGTTTGAGGCCTATCAGTTACCCTTAAATTGGTTTAGCTGTCTGTTGAGATGGTTTTACAGGGTGTGACTGCTGTGCATGTTATAGCTTCTTCTTACAAGAGAGAGCTGAATGCCACATGAACACCAAAGATGGATGAGTAGCCCTGAAAAGGGCTCAGCAAGCCCTCACACCAGAGGTGCCAGTCCTCCATGAACACCCAAACATATATAAATGACCATAGCAATCAAGTATTTGATAAATGCAAAGATTCAAGTTTTTGTGACAATAACTCACTATTTCAAAAAAAATTCTGGGAAAACTGGGAAGTAGTTTGGCAGAAGCTAGGTATAGACTAGTACCTCATACCATATAATAAAATAAGGTCAAAATGATTGACTGAAATGTCTAAGATGATTTAGACATTTCATAAGTAGATTAGGAGAGCATGACATATTTTGCCTTTTATATCTATGGTTAAGGAAAGAATTTATGATCAAATAAGGGACAGAGAGCATTAAGGTATATAAAATGAATAATTCTGATTACATTAAATTGAAAAGGTTTTGCACAAACAAAATTAATTCAGCCAAGATTAGAAGGAAAGCAGAAAACTAAGGAGGGGTATAGAATTTACCACAAGTTTCTTTTGTAAATGTCTTATTTCTCAAATATATGGAGAAGTGCAACAAATTTGTAAAAATGTGAGTCATTCCACAATTAATAAATTCCACAATCAAAGAATATAAAGAGGGAGTTTGCAAAAGAAGAAATCAAAGTTATCTATAGTCATATGAAAAATTATCTAAATCACTATTGATTATAGAAATAATTGAAGATTGAAACAACTCTGAGGTACCACCTCACATTTATCAGATTCATTAATATGACACAAAAAAATGACAAATGTTTTAGGGAATGGGGAAAAATTGGGGCACTAATGTGTTCTTGATGAAGTTATAAATTGGCCAAATCATTCTGTAAAGCAAGTTGTAACTATACCCAAAGGGCTATAAAACTGTGCTTACCCTTTGTCATTCTCTCCCTGAGCCAAATTCAATGAGAATATGGTTTTGCCTTTTTGCCTTTCTGTTCTCCTCCTCCCCTGCAACTACTTCCCCTTGCCTCTTCTACATGAGATAGTTTACCCCTTACTTTCTCTCTCCATCTCCTCTCATTATATTCCTCTCTCACCTCTTAATTTCCCCTTTTAAGTATCATCCCTTCCTATTAAATTAGACCTGTTCCCTCTATCTATGCACATCTGTAAACATATATACACACATTCACATATGTAGTCATATGACCATATACTCATCTTCAACTATTTTCATATGGAGAAAGGTTTCATCAGTTACAGTTATTTTTTCATGTAGGAATGTAAATACTTCAACTTTGATAAGTTCCTTTTGATTTCTTTTCCCTGTTTAACTTCTCAAGCATCTCTTGCTTCTTGTGTCTGAATGTCAAATTTTCTTTTCAACTTTTGTTTTTTCCTCGAGAATGCTTGAAAGTCCTCTATTCCACTGAATGACCATATCTTCCCCTGAAACAAGACATTCAGCCTTGCTGGGTAGCTGATTTCTGGCTTCAGTCCCAGCTCTCTTACCCTCCAAAATATCACATTCCATGCCCTTTGAACCCTCAGTGTAGAAGCTGCCAGATCCTGCACCATCCTGATTGTGTTTCCAAAATACTGAAATTGTTTCTTCCTGGCTGCTTGTAATATTCTCTCCTTGATCTGGGAATTCTGGAACCTGGCTATAATATTCCTAGGAGTTTTCTTTTTGGGATCTTTTTCAGGAGGTGATGGGTGGATTCTTTCAACCTCTATTTTGCCGTCTGGTTCTAAAACATCAGGGCAATTTTCCTTGAGAATTTCTTGAAGGATGATTGCCAGGTTCCTTCCCTGATCATAGCTTTCAGGTAGCCCAACAATTTTAAAATTATCTCTCCTGGATATATTTTCCAGGTCAGTGGTTTTGCCCATGATATATTTCACATTGCCTTCTATTCTTTCATTTGTTTGGATCTTGATTTCTCATAAAGTCACTAGCTTCCATTTGCTCCAGTCTAATTCTGAAGGAATGATTCTCCTCAGTGAGCTCTTGCAATTCTTTTTCCATCTGGCAAATTCAGCTTTTTAAGGCATTCTTCTCCTCATTGCCTTTCTGAGACTCTTTTGCCATTTGAGTTAGTCTATTTATTAAGGTGTTATTTTCCTCAGCCAGGCTGTTGACTGTCATTTCATACTTTTCTTGCATCTTTTTCATTTCTCTTCCCAATATTTCCTCCACTTCTCTTATCTGCTTCTTAAGGTCCTCTATGGCCTGTAAGCAGCTCATATTTTAATTTGAGGCTTTTGGTGCGGAGTTCCAACCCCCCAGTCCTCCTCCTGTTCCATGCTTCGATCCTCTTTGCCCCCAAAATAGGAGTCCAATGTTGAATTTTTCTGTTTATTTTGGTTTCTTTCCCTAGGCATGTTGCCACTCAATTACTTGACTTTTGGGCTCATTGCCACAGTAGGACTCTCCCACCAGCCAGGGGAGCTTTCATCCCAAATGCTGGGGTTTTCTCAGCTACTGGAGGCATTAGTTGGGTGCCCTCCCTGAAGCAAGCACATGCTCTGGCAAGCTGGTCACATACCCCAAGACCTCCACCCCAGACCACAATCCAGATTCAATAAGGTTAAAGCAAGAGCGATTACCCCTAAGACTGATCCCCTGGTCCCCCTACAGTCCACAGTCCAGGAACTGAAGTTGCAACATGGCCAGAGGCTTCTCACCCCCAGAGGAAGAAGCTGATGTGCCCTCAAATACTGGTTCAAAGTCTATAGGACATTGACCTCTCACTTTGTCCTAGGCATCTATGTGTTGATAATTCTGGAAACGCCACAGCTGCTGGTGTTCTGGGTTCCCTCAAGTTTGTTGTTGGTCTGGCCGCCCTGGGGCTAAAACCTCTGACTCATCCTAGCCTGGGTTTGGCTCCCATGAACTATGCTGGCTGCTCCCTGCTGGGCTTTCCTCAGTGGGAAGTTAGCTTCTCTGTGTCATTTTGTGGGTTCTGGAGCTCCAGAGTTTTTTCAGAATGTCCATTTATATATATATATATATATATATATATATATATATATATATATATATATATATATATTGGAAGTGGTGTGGGCAGGAGCACCACAGAAGTGCTTTTTCTCCTCTGCCATCTTGGCTCTGCCCCACCAGAACCCAAAATTTTTAAAAGACAAATGTTAAGAATTGTTTTTACATGTAATTGGAAATATATATACACGCACACACACACACACACACACACACACACACACATATATATACATCATATATATACACATCATAGATAGATATAATTTTTTTAAAATAGTGATTAGGGAATCTTATTTTGAAAATTTTGCAGGATACAGATTCCTCTGTTTAGCATTTAAAAGCTTTCACGATCTGACTGTAGACTTATTTCCTATTACTAACTTTTAGGCAAATTACATTCCATCTCTTGCCCCTATATTTTTATATAGGTTATCTTTCCATTTTTCCTTCAAGCGCAACAGTTGTGATAGTTCAAAATCCCTGTGTGAGCAAATAGTTAATGTTTATGCCTCTAAATTACAAATTCTAGGATGCTAGTCTGTTCCCAAACCCCTAGGTACCTGTGAACTTCTCTAGTGAGGGGAAATTCATACTGTTGATTAAGAAATGACTCCCAAATCACTATGTTTCTTTCTGTTATTATATAATCAATTTCAGTGTGTGTGAGTGTGTGTGTGTGTGTTTGCACTGTAATTCAGTGCTTACCATGTGCAGTAGTATCATACATGGCCTCTGCCAAGAGAGGCTGCATCCATAGGCAACATAGGGACTTGGATTTCGATGAAGGCTTTTGGGAGCAAATGAAGTCAGTCATGTAAAAGGGAAGAAAAGGGTCTGAAATCAACACTAATGTGCTTCCTACCCCATTTCCCAACCCCACCTTTGATGACCTGTGAGAAGAGTCTTGGGCATGAATACAGAGGCTGCTGAGCAGAGAAAAGTGGGGAAGGTAGGGATGCCCAACCCTAAGGGGACACTCTTTCTTTGGGTTTGGATGCTATATAGTGCTTAATTTCCCAGAGAGAGGTGAACTACGTGGTGCTCAGATGTCTCCCTTAATGAACATTCAGTATTCCTGCATCTTCCAAATTTCAAACAGATTTAGTAAGCTTGGAGACTGAGTTGAGTCTGGAAGACTGGGCAGTGTACTGCCAGGTAAATGTGGCAGGGAGCAGTGGCACTAGCTTTTAATTCTTTCCTCCTTTCAGACAGCCCAAAGTTGAAAAGTCTTGCTTGGTTCTTTGGGAAGGTTTTTGTAGCTCAGACTCCAGATATCACTGAGAAGAGGAGGTACAGCATTATTTTTTCCTCCTTTGGGAGTTTATTGAACTTGAGGTCCTGAAGGAACATGGAATAAAATTAGAGGCTAGAGAGGATCTCAGTTTTGAAGGGGACTTTCAAAGTAATGAAGTTTAATCCATCACCTTACAGATAACAAAACTAAGACACAGAAAACCAAACCTACTGCCACAGGGTCAATGACTATCAGAGCTAGGATCTGAACCCTGGTTATCCAACTCCAAATCCAGTGTTTTTTCTATTATGCCACGCTGTAAAACATAACCCGCATTTATTCTCCTTTCTTGGGAGTCTATGAGATGGCTAGGTAGTAGAGTGGATAAAGCTTTGCACCTGAAGTCAGTAAGACCTGGGTTTAAATCCAGCCTCAGATACTACTTTTTGGAGCCCTTGGCAAATCATTTCATCTCTGCCTGCCTTAGCTGCTTCATCTATAAAATGAGAATAATGGGGAAAATGGGGAAAATGAACAATAATAGAGCCCCCCAGGATTGTGAGAATAAAATGAAAAAATAATATTTGTAAAGCATTCTATATACCTTAAAATGTCATGTAAATGTTATCTATTATTATTATGTACATAGATTATGCACCATAGAATAAAATGTACTGTCCATGTGGCTTCTCTTTGTGATGCCTTTGATTAAAACGACCTTTTAATTATTACAGCTATTTTTACTTCCCTGACCTTCAGTCCCAATTTACACTCTGCCACCTTAGCAGAAAAACATGGTTGATTCACAGTGTTCAGCCCTGAACAATTCTAGTCATCCTCGAGGAAAGGCAAATTCCTGTCCTGTGCTCCTCAGCCCTCCTAGTAGAAAGTTCAGGAACTTCACTTATCTTTGCAGCACATGCTATACCTCCCCATCCCTAATAAAGGTCATTAGAAATGGCATTAGGAAATAGAAGAGCAGACGCAGTTGAAGTGTGATATATTTTCTTCCAAAGCAAATCAAATCAAAGGATTTTAGAGCTGGAGGAGCGCTTACAGGTCTTCTTTGGTTTTGTATTCACAGCCTAACAGTGCCTAGAAATGTTGTTGTTGTTGTTGACTAGATCTATAATTTCATTGGAAACTCCCCCAGGGGTGGAATGGGGGGGTTAGGGAAGGGGGAATTCCTTCTGCCCAAGCAATTCAGCACTTACTCTACAACTTTCAGTCTTTGAGAGTTTTCTGGGGTCACTGAGAAGTTAAAATCATTTGCCTAGGGTTACATAGCAAGTGTGTGCAGGGGAACCAAAGTCTTCTTGACTCTCTCTACCCATTAAATCATCTGGCTTCAGACATATCAGGTGTTTGATAAATGCTTGTTGTTTGATTGACTGGTTTATCTAGCCCAACCCATATAAAGCATCTTCCCTCATAAGTGATTATCCATTTTCCATTTAAATTTCTCCAGTGATAGAAGACTCTTCAACTTTGGAAGAAGTTTACCTAATTGTGCTTTTCCTAAGCTAATATTAAAATTAGCTTGCAAACCCAAAAGCCTGATGGCTAGCAATAAGTAACCTTAGTTCAGAAAAATATTCCCTGAATAATAATGGCTTCCCATTATATAGCTCTGTTATAAAGTACTTTGCATATATTATCCCATTTGAGCCTCACATCAGCCAGAATCACAGGATTTCAGAGTTATTGAGTGCCATACAATCAACTACCAAAGGGTCACTTTATAGAACTAGAAAAAATAATAATAATGAATTTCATATAGAGGTACAAAAGGTCAAGAATCTCTAAGGGAAAAACTGGAAAAAATAGGAACAAAAGAGACTAACAGAGTCAGATCTGAAACTATACTACAGAGCAGTATTCATCCAAACAATGGTTTAAAAAAGAGAGCACTCAATCAGTGGAACACATTAGGTACACAACAAATAGAAAAATAAATCCCAGTAGCTTAATTTTGATAATCATAAAGAACCCAGTTCACTACTTAATAAAAGAAGTGGGAAAACTAAGAAGCAATACATCAGAAACTAGGTTTATACAAATACCTCACACATTATACCAAGTTCCAAATGTATACGTGATCTAGATATAAAAGCTCATTTCATAAATAGACCAAAAAACCATAGAAATAATTACCTCTCAGATCTATAGATAGAAAAAAAATTGTGACCAAATAAGCAAAAGAGAGGATCACAGAAGATAAAGTAGATAATTTTGATTGCATAAAATTTAAAAGGTTTTGCACAAATAAATCCAGTATAGCTAAGATTAGAAGGCAAATAGTTAACTAGGGTGGGGAGGGAGGAAATCTTTGCAACAAGTTTCTGGGATAAAAGTATCCTTTCCAAGACATAAAAGAAAATGATTCAAATTTGTAAGAGCCATTCCCCAACTGATAATTGGTCTAAGGATATGAAAAAGTAGTTCTCTCAAGAGTAGAAACCCAAGTTATTTTTATCCACATGAAAAAAAAAATACTTCAAATCACCAATAATTGGATGCACATTAAATCTGTTCTGAGGTTCTATCTCACACATATGAGATTGGCAAAGATGATTTTTTTTTAATGACACAAGTTGGAGGAGCTACAGAAAAGCAAGCACCCTGATGCACTAGGGGATATATGAATGGATACAACTATTCTGGAAAGCAATTTGAAATTATTCACAAAAAAATTACCAAAGACAGCATGCCCTTTGACCCAGCCATACCACCACTAGCACTAGAACCTACAGAAATCAAAGAAAGAAGAAAAGATCTTATATATGCAAAAATATTTATAGTAGCTCTTTTTAGGGTGGCAAAACTAGAAGCCAAGGGGGTACCCAATAATTAGGAAATGGCTAAATTGTGGCCTATAAATATGAAGAAAACTATTGTACTATAAGGAATGAAGAAAAACATTTCAAAGAAACTTGTAAAGAGTTGTATGAACTGATGCAGAGTGAAAGAACTAAAGCAATTTATACTATAATATTAATATTACAAAAATAATTTTGAAAGACTTAAGAACTTAGATTGAGTGACCAACGATGATTCCAGAAGGCTAATTAAAAAGAAAGTTGCTCATATCATGGCAGAGAGATGATGAGCTGATATGTATAATAAGAGTTTCATTTTTGGACAGGACCAGTGTGGGCACTTGCTTTATGTAAATGTGTTTATGCAATATGCAGGGGCTCCATCTCTCTATCTCTGTCTATCTCCATGTTCACAGCTTATAGGCTGAATAATATTTTCTCACCTTTTGCTGGTCTTTTTGCTGCAGTGACATCATGTCTTTATCCTTTGAAATTCCCACTAGGGAAGTCTTTATGGTGCTTGTTTATGCTTGGAGCTGAGGATGTTGGGTAGGATGAGCTCAAAGCTTTTCCTGCAAATGTCAGTGTTCCCTAGGCTTTCTTGTCACACACAGGCCCCTAATACTCAGAGGAGTCACCTCTTTTCCAGCGGAATAGCAGGGCATATAATTTATGCTGAACCTTTTGCACTCAGAGCTTCCTTCCTGCCAACTCTATTACTGGGCACAGGAAGGAGAGTTTCTGGTAGCTACATAACAAGCAGTTTCCTCTCAAAGGACAGACCACCTAGCCAAAGTCTTCAAAACTGAGATCCTGAAAGACCACTCTGGGCTGAACTACAAATTTTACTTTTAGACATTGAAGAATTCCAGCACTGGAATGGAGTTTTAAGCAGCTATTTAGTCTAACCTATAGCTAAGAAAGAATCCCCTCTACAACTTACCTGACAAAAAGCCATCCAGTCTTTACCTGGAGATCTCCAAGGGACATGGGGTGAAGGGGGAGAGTAGGTGGAGGGGGTCGCAGTCATTCCACATTAGGATAACTCCATTTTTGAAATGTATCTCTTTTCCCTTTAAGTCTTTGATCTTCAATTTGCCTCATTGTAATTTCTATCCTGTTTTTTGCTAGTTTTTCTCTCTGGGGTCAAATTGAACAAGTCTAATCCATCTTCCACAAGACTGTCTTATGAGTAATTTAATAAGGTTACATCCAAAGTTTATATTGCTATAAACTATATAACTTTGGTTTTCTGTCCTTTAGGCTAAACATCCCCAATCCCTTCAACTGATCCTCATATAACATGAATCTGAAACCCTTCACCAATCTGATTGCTCTCCTTTGAAACCCCTTGTAGTGGCAACCACACTGCCATTCTCTAGATGACTCCTAGCACAGGTTCTTAGCTCAGCTGTACTATGAAAGATAGCTGTTAAAGGGGTCAACAATATTTTTAATGACATTCACAAGTTCAGGGGAAAAGTCAGCACCTTGAACTTTGGAGAAGATACAGAGAAAATACAAGCAGAAAAAGACCAAGAGACAGGGCTCTGACTGCCTGAATCAAAACAATGTTGCTATATATTTACATACATCCCTGGATCAAGGGAGTCTTTACATCTAAGCAGTTGGGGAGCTCTAAACATATGGCCACCCAGAATCTCGACAAGGGAATCACAAGATCCTTCTCCTAAGTGAGCCCCCAAAACAAACTACCAACTCAGAGTATATATGCGCTTCTCAGAGTCAGGTGTTATCACAGCCCTTTTAACTCAGTGCCTAATTAGAAATTAGCAAAAAATGTGAAAGCAAGTCTCCCCTAACCAAACTTCCCTTAATGGGCTGCATGTGAGGGCTATGAATGTGCTGGGAAGATCTTAAATCCCATAAATATGACACCCCTCCACTTAGTCTTTTGGGCTGCATTAAAAGAGGCATAACTTCTAGAAGCAACAAAGTGATAGGTCCTTTGTATTCTAAGTTACTCAGACCACATCATTGTGTTCAATCTGGATATCACAGTTTAAGAAGAACATTGATAAGTGTTAGAGTGTTCAGTGGAGGACAATCTGCATGTTGAGTAGCCATGAGTCAATGTCTTATGTTGTTCGTTCTTTGTTTTCATAGGAGACAAATGACATCACAGGACAACGTCTTGAATAGTGTGCCAACTGGTTATAAGTGAGGCAGAGATGCGCAAAGTTGTTAGCTTCACTCTCTCTTCCAGAGTCATCAAAATCCAATGGCAAGACAAAAGTCATGGTGACTAGCAATGGCTCAGGATACAGTAGATAACTTGGCATCTTTAGCTTCCTTCCTGGACATTGGAAAAAATTGTTCTCATCTACCCATTCTGCAAGGAAAAGTCTTCACATGTTTAGTACACCCTCCCTAACTTACTAATGGATTTGAGGCCAGTCAGTTACCCTGGTTTAGCCCATCTGCCTAGATGGTTTACTAATGTGTGGCCATTGAGCATACTACAGCTTCTTGGAGCCACAGGTGAGAGTTGGTTGACAGTTGGACACCAAGGGTACATGAACAGCCCTGAAAAGGGCTCAGCAAGCCCTCATACCTCCTTGTCTTCCTTGAATACCCCATATGTCTTATAAGGAGGAGGTGAAGGAACTTTGGGATAGTTAGCCTGAAGGAGAGAAGACTTAGGGAGTGACAAGATCATTATTTTCAAATATTTGAAGGACAGTCACGTGAAAGAGGACTCATCCTTATTCTGTTTAACACCAGAGAACAGAACCAGTAGTGGCAGGTAGAAGCAAATTCAGGTTTGTTATCAGGAAAAGGAAACAAATAAAAAACTTCCTAACTATCAAAAAGTAAGAAGGGCTGCTTTGGAAGATATGGGGACCCCTTCAATGGAGGTCTTGAATCAGAAGTTGGATGACCACTTATTGGGTGATTTTAGTCAGGATTCTTTTTTTATTCAGAGATGGGTTTGACTAGAAGGCTTAGATTGTGGTTTGTGCTAACGCTAAATTCTGTGGTTCATACCTCTGTGAGGATTGAGGGAACTAAAACTATTTCTCTCTCCTCTGTATCTTTTGTTCTAGTCTTACAATGCTACTAGTGGGACAAAGCAGAAATTTGAGTTTATATATAGGCCCTGATTGTCTCCCTCACCCCTAAAAACTTTGAGCTTCTGTTGGCTCTGTCTTCTAAAAGCACAATCAGTAAGTTAATGAGCTTTCCTTGATGGTTTACTATGTATCAGGGACTTCACTAAGCACTTAAGATACAAAGAAAAGCAAAAAAACATGGTTCCTGGCCTCAAGGAGCTTGCACTTTAATTGGGGAGACAGCATGTAAATAACTAGGTGCATACAAGATATCTACAGAGTAGATGGAAGTTGTGATCTTTTGCTTTTCTTTGTATTCCTGGAACATAATAGACATATAAATGTTTTTTGACATATCTCAAAGGAAAAGGCACTAACAATAGGGGAAGGACTAGGGGATAAGGGAGAATCAGGCTCCAGTAAACACAAAATGAGACAAGGAGAGCCTATGCCTGGCCTGTACCTGGAGGGAACAGAGTGTGAAGACCCATCCTTCCCTAAGGAATGGATTGGGAAGCTGAGTGCAGGGACTCTTGCTTTCGTGCCTGGCTCCTGGCTTCTTTCACTCCTGTCTCAGGGTACCTCAGCTGTAATATCTTGAAGCCATACAGTCAAAAGAATGCTGACTGGAGCTATATTGGGTTACTTTTAGTGACTCTAAATGGTTCTTTCCCCAGAGACTATTAAAAAATAAATGCAGATGGCCATTCACTCTCCTCAAATATTATAGCTTCACAAAGTATAGTCAACAGTCAGTGGATGTATATCAGGCACAATTCAGAGAATATAAACATAGTTGTAACATTAATAAAGGCTCTAACTAGGCCATTTGTCAATGTAGTCTGACTAAACAGGGAAAATGACAAGTTGTTTAGCTAGAGTCTTTACTTAGAGGTAATTGAAAAGAAACAGTCCAAACTCACACTCATAGGTTGGAGATAGGCTGATTGTGACTAAGAAGGCTACCGACAGCAAGAAAGCTCTGTCTCACCAATGGACCAAGGTTAAGGTGTCTGCAACTTAAGGGCTCTGTCTTCACTGAGTAACAGGCCAGAAGGATGGTGGAGTGGCTTTGCCACAGGGTAGGAAATTTCAGAGGCATTAACAGGGTACTAGGGTGCATAGGTCTTCCTCTCTCCCAGTTCCACATTCTGTTCACTGTGTGGCATCGAGATGACACAGTGTATAGAATGCTAGACACTTAGACACTTACTAACTGTGTGTTCATGAACAAATTGCTTAGTTTCTCTCATTCTTGTTTCATCAACCATAAAACAAGGGCAATAATAGTATTGGGCAGTTAGGTGGTACAGTGATGAGCGCTGAGGCTGGAGTCCAGAAGATATCTGAGTTCAAATCTGGCCTCAGGCACTTACTAGTTGTGTGAGCCTGGACAAGTCAGGAAGCCACCTTTGCCTTAGTTTCCTTATCTATAAAATGAGCTGTAGAAGGAAAGGGCAAACCACTCCCAATATCTTTGCCAAGAAAATCCCAAATGGGGTCATGAAGAGTCAGACACAAATGAAAAATAACTGAACAACAACAAATAATAATAACAGCACTTCTCAGAATTTTTATGAGGATTAAATGAGATTTTCATATATATGTAAATATATACACATTTAGGTATGCATGTATAAATATATGCATATATACATGTATATATGTGTGCATATATACATACATATATGTATATATGAGAGAGAGCATTTTGCAAATTTTAAAGACTATAAAAATCTAGCTGTTGGGGTTTGGGGTCTCCTTGGCAAAGATTTGGGGTTTTCTTGGCAAAGAAATGGTTTGTATTTCCTTATCCAGTTCACTTTACAGTGGGGGAAACTGAGGTTAAACAGAATTAAGTAACTTTCCCAGGTCACATAGCTAATAAGTGACTGAGGCCAGATTTCAAATCAGGAAGATGAGTCTTCAGGCCTGACGCTATCTGCTGCACCACCTAGGCTGCCCCTGTAGACGAGTAGATTGACATATACCATCCAGGAACAATAGCAGAACTGATTTAATCATGGTTCCTGGTTCTAGAACTAAGTGGAGGGAGGGGTGGAGAAAGAAGAAAAAAAAGTGTCCTTCCATGGCAAGGTAAGGATATGGAGAAGACAGCCAGATTGTCTGAAATGGAGTGAAGGATGGTTGGAGTTTTTCCTGAAATAGCGGTCTAGGAGGGACAGGCATCAATCAGGACAGGTTGAGTTTCAGTGTTGGTGGGACATTCAAATAGAGATGTCCAACAGGTCATTGGAGATATATGATGAGTTCAGGAATTAGGGATGGTGACATAAATTTAGAATTTATTTACTTAGAGGAATCTGAGCCACTGGTCATGGAGCCAGATCTCACCCTAGTCAACAAGTCAGGCAAAGTTAACAAGAATTTATTAAGAGTCTACTATGTGCCAAGAGTTGTGCTAAGTGCTTCATCCAGAGATCAACAACAGCTTCATAGCTACAACCATGAGCAACCTTAACCTGGTCTGAGCATTGCTGGAGAGAAGGGGGCAGAGCTGCTTTGAGGTCAGAAAAATATTTAGAGAAGAGACAAAAAGGAAGAAAGCAAGGGTAGGGAGAAGAAAGAGAATGGTCAAGCTTAGAAAGGAAGGAAGCAAATATTCACTAAATCACTACTCTGTGGTCAGCACTGTGACTCACACAGAGAAATAAAAATCACAGAGCTAGAAAACATCTTAAGAGTCATCGACTCCAACCTTTCTTCTATGGTTAGGGAAACTGAGGCCCAGAGGACTGAAGTGTCCAAGTCACAGAGCTGGTAAATGGTAGAGCCGAATTAGAATTTCTAGAAACTCATGTTTCCTGTGTTGCTGGGTCCCAAGGAGTCTTAAAAGTGGTTCAAGTACTGGATTGGAGTCAGGAACACTTGGGGTCAAATCTTACTTCAGATACTTGCTACCTATGTAATCTCCCTGAGGCTCAGGCTGCCTCATCTCTAAAATGGGGGACTACTACTAATAGGGTTGTTGTGAAAATCAAATGAGATAACCTACATAAAGGGCTTTGTAAATCTTAAAATGTGATTTTAAATGTAAGCCATCATCATTAGTGAAGAAAATGAGTGAATGAAATAAACATTTAGCCTTTACTATGGTCTTATTACAAATTGTCCATCCTGCAAACTCAAGTTTCTCCCTGAAACCCTCCTGAATCTCTCCTTGCAACCACTTTTTTCCTCTGTGCTCCTGAAACCCCCGCTCTCTGTCTATATCCCTGGCTTGGAACCTAGGACAAAATGCTAACAATACAAGACAATTTAATATGAGATTTTTGTGTGGGGAAATGAGACAGGAAGCCAGAGAACAGATATGTAAGTTACTTGAGGGTTCTACAAAAAGGAACTACTTAATGAGCACTGTTTGAAATGAATGTGGAATGATTTCACATAATTATTACAGGCACTGCCTCCAGTCCACCAGAACCCACATACTCTTTGACTTTTCCACCAGATAAATAGTCTGTAAATGGGTGTATATGGGGGTGGGAGTTAAAAGGATTTCCCTCCTCTCCCTAACCTCCAGCTAAAAGTGGTCTTTATATTATTTTATGGTACCCTCTCTTGCCCTTCCCACTCCCTCTCTTCTCTTACAGATTGGGGGATGGGGTTTATCTTATCTTCCAGTCCCAGTCTGTTCAAGGAATTAGAGGAAGTATTCACAAAAGACTCAGACAGGTTAGTTATTCATAAAGCAAAAGCCTTTTGTTTTATAGAGCATTTTACCTCACACATAGAAGACTTTAAGAGGTATTTATTAAGCACTTATTATGGAATAGGCACTGGGCTAAGTGCTGGGCATATAAAGAAAGTTTAAAAAAAAGAGAGACCACCTGAATTCTTGCTTTCAAAGAACTCACATTCTAATAGGGGAGATATCATGCCAATAATTAGAAATAACAAAGTGCATACCCTAAGTATAATGGTGTAAATGGAAGATAATGTCAGAGGAAAGGCATGGAGGGATAGGAATAACAAGAAAAGGGCTTCTGAAAAAAATAACATTTGATCTGAATCTTGAAGGAAGCTGAGGAAGATTAGAGATAGAGGCATAGAGAGAGAATACTCCAGGCAAAAGGCATGGAAGGGGAAGAAAGTGTGAAGGCGCACCAACTATGTGGCAAGCACAATGTCAAATGGTTTACAAAGATGATCTCATTTGATCTGGAGACAGGAGATGCAGTGTGGTTTAGAGGAATTGCAGAGAGTGATTGGATCCCAGAATGATTGAATAGGAGAAAGGTATAAGAAGACTTGGGAGGTAGGAAGAGGAGAGGTTATGAAGGGTTAAAAATGCCAAACAGAAGAGTTTACCTTTGATTCTAGTGGTAATAAGGAGTCACTGTCATTTATTGGGTAAGAAATGATATGGGCTGAGCCAAGATGGTGGAGTGGAAGCAGGAACTTGCTGGAGTTTCTGCATCAACCACCTCCAATACCTATAAAAATGGCTCTGAACAAATAGAGCTACATAACCCACAAGTTGACAGAGAGAAACAAACCTCCCTCTGAAGGCAGCCTGGAAGGCTGACAGCAAGGGTCTATCACACTGAGATGGGACCCTAGCACAGTCCCATGTGAGTTGTGCTGGCCCAGACTCATGGCCCAGATCAGTGGCACAGACTGGCCAGAACAGACTTCAGGAGAATGAATCACCAGCAGCTGTGGTGGTTTCCAGACTTGCAACCCATAAACGCCAAAGAGGAAATAAAAGGTCAGTAGGGAAATCTGTAGGAAATGAGGGAGAGAAGAGCATGGCCCAACCCTTGCCCCCGGGGCAAGAGGTACCTAGTAGCAGCTGCAGCTGCTACTGTATGGCTGCCTCTGGAGCTCCTGGCCTGCAGATCATAGGGGGACCAAGCAACTATCCAGAGGGTAAATTATCTTGCTTTGACCTGCTTTGATTTGGGTCTCAGTCTTGGGTGGTGCTCCTGTGGTGAGAAAAGCCAGTGTGCCAGAGCTTGTGGTGGCTGTAGAGAGGGTACCCTCCTCATAGTTCTGACAACTGCGAGAACCCCAGAAATTTGGGACACTGCTGTCTCCACACTGGAAGCAGAGTTCTACAATAACAAAGAGCTCAAAAGTCAAATAAAGATGAACAAACAGAGGTAGCACATTCAGACCATTAGAATCCTTTTCTGGAGACAAAGAGGATCAAACATAGAACCAGAAGAAGAAAACAAAGTCAAAACTCCTGCATCAAAAGCTTCCAAGAAAAATATGAATTCGTCACAGGCCATAGAGGAACTCGAGAAGGATTTTGAAAACCAAGTAAAAAATGGAGGAAAAATTGGGAAGAGAAATGAGAATGATACAAGAAAATCATAAAAAGAGAGTCAACAGCCTGATTGTAGAAAATAATATCTTAAAAAATAGACTAACTCAAATCGCAAAAGAGGCCAAAAAAGCCAAGGAGGAGAACGCCCTAAAAAGTTGAATTGCCCAGATGGAAAAAGAATTTCAAAAACTAACTGAAGAAAATAAACCATTCAAAATTAGATTAGAACAAATGGAAACTAATAACTTTATGAGAAATCAAGATACTATTAAACAAGATACTATTAAAAAGGCCATGTGATATATCTCATTGGAAAAACCACCGACCTGGAAAATACATACAGGAGAGATAATTTAAAAATTATGGGACTACCTGAAAGCCATCATCAAGAAAAGAGCCTAGATTATATAGCTAGAAAAATAGTAACAAAATTCATTTGGAAGAACAAAAGGTCGAGAATATCAAGGGAATTAATGAAAAGAAATGCTAGGGAAGGTGGCCTAGCTATACCAGATTTTAATCTGTATTATAAAGCAGCAGTCATCAAAACTACTTGCTACTGTCTGAGGAATAGAGTAGTGGATCAATAGAATAGATTGGGTACAAGAAACTCAGCAGTCAATGACTATAGTAATCTACTATTTGATAAACCCCCAAATCCCAGTTTTGGGGACAAGAACTCACTATTTGACAAAACCTGCTGGGAAAACTGGAATATAGTATGGCAGAAACTGCATATAGACCATTATCTAACACCATATACCAAAATCATGCACTAAATGGGTGCATGATGTGGGTATAAAGGCTGATACTCTAAGCAATCTGGGAAAGCAAAGAATAGTTTACCTGTCAGATTTGTGGAGAGGGGAGGACTTTATGACCAAATAAGAATTAGAAAGCATTATAAAATGCAAAATGGATAATTTTGATTACATGAAATTGAAAAGCTTCTGTATAAATAAAGTCAATGTAACCAAGATTAAGAGGGAAGTAGAAAATTGGGAAAGAATTTTTACAACCAATGTCTCTGATAAAGGCCTCATTTCTAAAATATACACAGAATTGAGTCAAATCTATAAGAATGCAAGTCATTCCCCAATTGATAAATGGTCAAAGGATATGAACACGCAGTTTTCAGAGGAAGAAATTAAAGATATCTATAAGCATATGAAAAAAATGCTCTAAACCATTATTCATTAAAGAAATGCAAATCAAAACAATCTTACCAGTCAGATTGGCTAAGATGACAAAACAAGAAAATGACAAATGCTGGAGAGGATATGGAAAAATTGGAACACTAATGTCTTGCTGGTGGAGTTGTGACCTGATTCAACTATTCTGGAGAGCAATCTAAAACTATTCCCGAAGGGCTATAAATAATTTCATACCCTTTGACCCAGCAATACCACTTCTAGGGTTGTATCTCAAAGAGATCGTAGAAGTCAGAGGAAGACCCATATGTACAAAAATATTTATAGCAGCTCTTTTTGTGGTGGCAAAGAATTGGAAATTAGGGGCAGCTAGGTGGCGCAGTCAGTAGAGCACCGGCCCTGTAGTCAGAAGGACCTGAGTTCAGACCCAGCCTCAGACACTTAACACAAGCAAACAAAAAAAACCTAGCCATGTGACCTTGGGCAAGTTACTTAACCCCAATTACCCTCCAAAAAGCAAAAAAAAAAAAATAATTGGAAATTAAGGGGATGCCCATCAATTGGAGAAAGGCTGAACAAGTTGTGTTATATGAATGTAATGGAATACTATTGTGCTATAAGAAACAAGGAACATATGGACTTCATATTCACCTGAAGAGGCTTATATGAACTGATGCTGAGTGAGAAGAAAAGAACTAGGAGAAATTTGTACACAATTACAGACACAATGTATGTGTGACAACCAACTTTGATAGACTGGACTCTTCTTAGCAATGAAGTCAACTCCAAAAGACTCATGATGGAGAGAGATGTCAAAGAAAGAACTAGAAAGAACAGAGTTTGAATGCAGATTGAAGCAAACCATGTGCTCTATTTCTTTTTCTTGTTTGGTTTTGTTTCCTCTTTCCCATTGTTCATTCCATCAGTTAGAACCCTTCTTTATAACCTGACTATTTTCTAATGTAAAAGTATTTGCAGATCCTATACTTGATTGTATGTTGCCATGGCAGTTGTGGTGGGGGGGAGGAGTGGGGTGGGAAGGGGAGAAAATGTGAAACTCAAGGAATTGTGGAACTGAATCTTGTAAACTAAAAGTAAACAAATTAATAAAGACCAAAAAAATTTTAAATGAAAATAAAAGAGCCTAGAAATCATCCTTCAAGAAATTCTCAAGGAAAATTGCCCTGATATTCTAGAAGCAGAAGGCAAAATAGAAATTAAAAGAATTCACTGATCACCTCTTAAAAAAGATCCCAAAAAGAAAACTCCTAGGAATATTGTAGGCAAATCAAGGAGAAAATATTACAAGCAGCCAGGAAGGAACAATTTGACTATTGTAGAACCACAATCAGGATAACACAAGCTCTAGCAGCTTCTACATTAAGGAATTGGAGGACTTGGAATATGATGTTCCAGAGGTCAAAGGAGCTAGGATTGAAACCAAGAATCATCTACCCAGCAAAACTGAGTTTAATGCTTTAGGGGAAAATATGGTCATTCAATGAAATAGAGGATTTTCAAGCATAGTTGATGAAAAAACCAGAGCTAAACAGAAATTTTGACTTTCAAAAGAGTAAGAAAGTAAACAGGAAAAAGAAATCATAAGGGACTTATTAAAGTTGAACTATTTACATTCCCAGATGGAAAAGTGATCATTGTAACTCATGAGACTTTTCTCAGTATGAGGATGGTTGAAGGGAATATTTATGTATGTATAGGAGTGTATATGTGTGTATAAATATATATGTGAGTGTGTATATATGTGTGTACATGTATATAGATAGAGGGCACAGAATGAGTTGAATATGAAGGGATGATATCTAAAAAATAAAATTAAAAGGTGAGAGAGAACTATATTCAGAGAAGGAGAAAGGGAAAGATAGAATAAGGTAAATTATCTCATATAAAGAGGGAAAAGAAAACTGTTACAATGGAGGGGAAGAGCAGGAAGGTGATGCTCTTTCAGAGAGGCCACCCTTGGATGAGGCACACCTAGGTTTCACAAAGTTCTCTATCTCTCTTCCTAGTTGCTGTGTGTGATGCAAAGGTCCTGTATTTCTCCTCCACTGGGACATTTCATCAAGGCAGGTGAAGGCCATGCTTTTCATAGGGACAGGGAGGTAGAGGGAGAGAGAGTGTTATAGATAAGAAAAAGCATAGGGAAAAGCAGTGTGTCATAATGAATATGCCACTGAACTTGGAGTAAAGAAGAGCTCGGTTCAAATATTGACTCAAATACTAACTATGGACAACCCTGGGGAAATCATTTAACTTTTTTATTCCCCATCTGTAAAATTTTGGGGTTCAATTTTATGGCTTCTAAGTTTCCTTTTAGCTCTAAATCTACAATCCTATAATCTACACAGGTAGGTAGGTGAAGTAGTAGATGGAGCTCTGGACCTGGAGTTAGGAGGACTCATCTTTCAGAGTTCAAATCCAGCCTCATACATTTACTAGCTGTATGACCCTAGGCAAGTCACTTAACCCTGTTTGCCTCAGTTTCTTCATTTATAAAATGAGCTGAAGAAGGAAATGGCAAACCACTCCAGTAGAGTTAGACACAACTGAACAACAACAATATAATCTACACAATAGCTATATAATTAATAATAATAGCTAACATTTATATAGCAAAAACTATGTGCCAGTTACTGTACTAGTTGCTTTACAAATATTACCTCACTTAATCCTCACAACCACCTCCTACAGTCGTTGCTATAGTAGTAGTCTATTAGTAGATGCTATTATTATCTTCATTTTATGGTTGAGCAAACAGAGGCAAACAGAGGTTAAGTGACCCACTCAAGGTCTTACAGCTAGTAACTGTCTGAGGTCAGATTTGAATTTGGGTCTTCCTGACTCCAGGCCCAGAATGCCACCTAGTTGCTTATATTCAAGAATTTGAATGTCTGCTGTGTAAAAAGGGATTAATTTCACTCTTCTTGGTACCAGAGAGTAAAATGAACAGTAATGAATTTCAAATAACACAAGTTTTGGTTCCATGAGATTAAAAAAAAATTACTGGCAATTAAAACTATCTGAAAGTACTCTAGGTTGTTCCATGTGGTGGTGAACCCCCCTATCCCTTGAGGTCTTCAAATGAAGGCTTGTCAGGGATCTTTTAGGGGGGGATTCATTTTCACATACAAGTTGTCTCTAGATAATCTGAGATACTTTCCAAGTGATTCTGTGACAGTCTGGGTGACCTAGATTCTAATCCCAACTCTCTCAGTCAACAACATTTAGTATGCTCCAGGCAGGATGCATAGGAAGTATTAGACATTCCAAGAAAGACAAAAACAGTCTCTGTCCTCAAGGTGCTCAAACTTTAATGAGGAAGAAAAGCTGCAAACAATTAGGTACGAGACAGATACAGAATAAAAGCAATAATCTCAGAAGGAAGGCCTTGGGTCATGGGGGGTGGGAGTAGTAGATAGATCTCTCAAGAAAGCAAGACTGGAGCCAAGTCTAAAAGGAAATTAGGAGGCAAAGGAGAGGAGAGGGAACATTTCAACCCCTGGGAAAGCACACAATTAGGCTATGGGATGGTGTTTTGTGTCTGAGGTGCAGGAAGCATACAGGTGTTCCTAGATTGTAGGGTCCATGGAGAGGAATCATGACTAATGTGAAAATATGTTTAATAAGAATGTATATGTAGAGCCTGTATTGAATTGCATTCCATCTTGGGGAGGGAGGAGGAGAAAATTTTAAAAATTATGGAAGTAAATGTTGAAAACCAAAAATAAATGGATTTATTTATTAAAAAAAAAAAGAATAAGAAGACTGGAAAGACAGGAAGGAGACAAACTGTAAATTGGGTTTTAAACGTCCAACAGAACATTTTATATTTGATGCTGAAGGTAACACCACTGATATTCACTGAGTAGGAGGAAGATATCACTTGATGGGTGATCCTAGAAGGTCATAGATAACCTCTGTGTCTCAGTTTACATATCTGCCAAAAATCTGCCCCTTCCTGACTTTGGGGGGTGTCTGAGGATGAGATGATAAAAATGGACAGAAGGGGCTCTGGAAAGAATCCCATACTACTCAATAAAAAAGCACAATGAATGATCATTACTCCCAATCATAGGAGCATATCATGATATCAGCTATCAGGCTGCTATGGACACCACAATTTTCCCTGAGTCTCATTAGCTCATTTTCTCCAAAAAAGAATGGTGATTCTCTACAAAACACACTACTGGAGGTGGAACAGCAGCATAGGTAAACCAAAATGCCAGATATTTGAAAACCAGCCAAATTTGCTTTTGGAATGAATTACCCAACTGACTTTGGTATGGGGCTCTGGGCGATAGGACTAATTTAGGGTTTGTTTCTGAAAACTAAAGACTTTTTTTCTGATTTATGCTAAAAGTTATCTTATATTCCTTGAATATGTACTAACTCCTGGCAGTTGAAAGGTAACGTAGGTGTGCACCAGGTTGCAGGGAATTGGCACCAAAAAGAGTGCTGTTGAGTCATTTCAGTCTGTCTGACTCTGTGACCCCATTTGGGTTTTTCTTGACAAAGATACTGGAGGGTGGTTTATCATTTCCCTCTCTAGCTCATTTTACAGATGAGGAAACTGAGGCAAACAGAGGTTAAATGACTTGCCCAGGGTCACAGAGCTAGTAAGTTTCTGAGCCTGGATTTGAACACAGGTCTTCCTGACTCTAGTCCCAGCACTCTATCCACTGCACGACCTAGCTGCCCATCAAGGAGAGTACCAGCCTACAATTACAATTTTAGTATGTATAATCCACAAAATAAGTAACTGAGAATTGATGGTATTTTGGAGGGATGAAGAATGGGAATCAGACCTGTGATTTTATTGGTATAGGCAAATCCTGGTGGGAAAACTCCCTCTGCTATTGCATAACTATACTTTTTTTGCGGGGGGGGGGGGGGCGGGCATTGGGCAGTTAAGTGGTGCAGTGGACAGGGAGCCTAGCCTGGAATCAGGCAAGTCACTTAACCTGGTTTTCCTCAGTTTTCTCATCTATAAAATGAGTTGAAGGAATGGCAATCCACTCCATTATTTTTGCCAAATGGAGTCGTGAAGAGTTGGACATGACTGAAAAACAACAAAAAATTATCTTGAGCACTGAGAAATTAAGTGATTTTTCTCAGAGTCACACAGCCAGGGCATATGAGAGTAGGACTTGAGCTCAGGTGTTTCTGACTCCAAGGCCATGTCTCTAATCATGGGGCCACACTGTATCTTATTTGGAAAGTGTAAAAGTATTAAATACCCAAGTCATCTAAAGAAGGAACCATATCAAACCCTGGACCTATTTTCCCCCAATAGAACCACCTGTCCCATGCATAAGTTTTAAGGTTGTAGCTTGTTTCCCACCTGTATGATGAGGGATTTGGGACTAGATGATGGCTTCTGGCTCTTGTAGCTCATTAATTTAAATCAGATATACACAGACCCAACCCATGAAAAGAATAATTTTTTTTTAAAGCAAGATGCTTCAATTCAACAAAACAAGCATTCATTATGTGTTGTTGCTGTTGTTGAGTCATGTCTGACTTTCCATTACCCCATTTAAGGTTTTCCTGGCAAAGATACTGGAGTGATTCTCTATTTCCTTTTCCAGTTTATTTTATAGATGAGGAAACAGGCAAACAGGGTTAAGTGACTTGCCTAAGGTCTCACAACTAGTAAGTGTCTGAAACCATATTTGAACTCAGAAAGATGAGTCTTGCTGACTTCAGGCCTGGCATATTATCCACTGTGTCATGTAACTGCCCTACTATGCCTACCAGTGTCAAGCACTATGTGAAGCACTGAGATTCAAAGACAAAAAAGAAAAGGAAAACGAAATATTTTCTGCTCTCAGAGTGCTTACTTTCTTGGGGGACAGGGGAGAGGAAGAATATCTACAGAAACACACAAACTAGATACAAAATAGATGCACAGTAATTTTTGGGAAGAAAAATAACAATAAACCAAAGTGGGGGGACGGGGTGAGGAAAGAAATGCCTTGTGTAGAAAGTGGCACTTGAGAAGGCCCTTAGAAAGCTAGGAGCACCAATAGGTAGGGGTAGTGCCAGAGATTATTCAGGGCTTGGGGAAACTATGTGTACAAAAATACAAAGACAGAAGCGAAGACATGCTTTATGGGTAACATATACTTAAACTGGAAAGATAGGGTGGGGACAAACTGAAAAGGGCTTGATCTCATTCCCCAGAGAGCATGTGTCTGAAGTTGTTTTTCTTGCCTCAGGCTTGGTCTAAATGGAGCCATGCACAGTGTCTCACCCCACGCCTTCATGACCCATGACCAATTACTTTCCGGAGATGGGCACCCACAGACAAGAGCCAGGCTAACTCAGCTGAGCAAGGATTTATAGCTTTGGTTTTGGCCTCAATCCCAACAAATTCTGTTCAAAATGGGACCATCAATTTCTTGGACAATCTAAAATTGAGATCAGGAAATTAATTGTGCTCAGAACCCTACAACCAGATTATCGCTCCTCCCTCTTCCCTTTAACATAGAACCCCTTAAACCAGGTTAAGAATGTGTCATCGGATCCTGTACCTTCCCATCATGAGAATACCTGCTCTCTGAATGTCTGTATGAAAAAACAAAACAAAACAAATCAACTCATCATGCTGCCAGATCAGTACATTAATTGAGTGTAGAAAAAAATAAGCATTTTGCCTTTCCAGGGTAACTAAGAGAGAGTCCAAGATGTACATTGTCAAAGTGGAGAGTCCAAAAGCAGTCACTTAAAGAATGAATTGATCCAAGGAGCAGTCACAAAGCCAGTCTGGCAAGAGTGCACAGCTGGAGGGGGGAAGGGAACCATATATACAAGGGGGAAGGGAGGCAATGAATAATTTAACAATAATTTAATATATAATAATAACAATAATTTAGCAAACATTGATTAAGTGTCTACTATATATACCAGGACCTATGTGAGGCCTGGGGATAAAAGGCTGTCCATTTAAGAATATTATAGCTTGTGGGGCAGTTAGGTAGCACAGTTAATAGAGCACCAGTCCTGAAGTCAGGAGGACATAATAATAATACCGTAGCTCTTGCATCATTTTTTAAAGGCGTGAGGAATGTTAAATCAAACTAGCATCACTCAAGTACCTTACTTGTGCTTCAGTTTCTTAGCTCATTTAGGCCTCAGTTTCCTCATCTGCAAAATTTTGGGTTTGATGGCTTCTAAGTTTCCTTCTAGATCTAAATCTATAATCTATCATCTACAGGGGCAAGTAGGTGGCGCAGTAGATAGAGTACTGGGTTTGGAATCAGGAAGATTCATCAGATCTGGTCTCAGACACTAGCTGTGTGACTCTGGGCAAGTCACTTCACCCTCTTTGCTTAGTTATCTCATCTCTAAAATGAGCTGGAGAAGGAAATGGCCAATTACTCCAGTATCTTTGCCAAGTAAACCTCCAATGGAGTCATGAAGAGCTGGACACAACTGAAAAACAGCTGAACTGAATTGCTTGGCATTATCCTAGGTGCTAGGAATATGACAACAAAAATTAAACAGTCCTTAACAATTACACAGTCCAAGGCCTTTATCTGACACATGGGAATCTGTGTCCTAATTAGGGCCTAGAAGAGAGAAGACAGGAGTGCAAGCAACCCACAGTTTGGATCTCTGCCAAAAGACCTGAACACCAAACCGAGAGAGATCAGCGGGATTGTCTCATGGATGCTCATAGTTTTAACAACATTCCACCAGCTCTGAGAAGGTTTCACACTTGACTTCCCGGCAAACTACCCAGAGCGTCTCTGACCCTGTCTTTGGAGAGGGGGCTTGTGGGTAAGAGACACAAAAGCCAACCAAGCAAATAAGAGGTGGGGAGGAGGCAAAAACCAGGCAAGGGAGAATTGTGAGGGTAAAATGGACACCATAGAGAACATTTAGGAAGACCAGAGCAGCTGTGAGAAGCAGTGAGCCAGGACGGTGGGGGTGACAGAAGTGTGAAATGACGCTTGAGGAGAATTCTGTGCTGTTGACTCAGTTCAGGCTGGAGGCAGAGAGCAGTGGGTTTCTTTCCTCCTCCCTTTTTCCTCTCTCCAAAGAGGGTCAAATGTGTTTTGAGTCATTCAGTCCTTATGGGTTTAAGAGGCTTATCCTTTATTGTAAAAGTTTACTGTGTCTCAAGTCAGCAAATGTGATAAAACTGCAAATCCAAAGAGATGCTAGACTATGTGTAGTGATCATTTGACAAGCATGTTTAAAGGCTTCCTTTGTGCCAGCTCCTGTGTTAAGTGCTAGGGATACAAAGAAAGACACAAACAGTCCTTGCTCCCAAGGACTAAAGGGAGAACAAGTTATGCAAACAAGTATGTCCATACAAGATAGAGATAGGATAGACTGGACACAATCTCAGAGGAGATTACATGAAGGGGAGTAAAATGTAAGACCAGAAAAGTAGAAAAGGGTCATATTATAAAGGACTTTAAAAGCAGAATAGAAAATGATTATTGCAAAAGTCCAGGCATTAGGGGATAAGGCTATGCACCAGGTTTGTGACAATGTCACAGGAAAGAAGGGGTCAGATATTAAGAAGGTAGAATAAAGGGGCGACTAGGTGGCGCAGTGAGTAGAGCGCAGGCCCTGGAGTCAGAAGGACCCGAGTTCGGATGCGGCCTCAGACACTTAACCCACACAAACAAAAACCTAGCCTTGTGACCTTGGGCAAGTTACTTAACCCCAATTGCCCTAAAAGGGGCGGCTAGGTGGCACAGTGAGTAAGAGCGCCGGCCTCAGAGTTGGGATGACCCGAGATCGAATCCGACCTCAGAAAATGAGCACCCACACATAAATAATGACTAGCTGTGTAACCTTGAGCAAGTTACTTAACCCCAATTGCTTTTAAAAAAATAAATAAATAAATAAAAAAGAAGGTAGAATCAAAAGGACTTAGCAACACTCAGGTAAGAGAGAGTGATATGTCAATGATAACACCTAAGTTGTGATGCTGGGCAACTTGGAGGAAGGTAGTACCTTCAATGGTAATAGCGAAGTATGAAAGGGGAGGATTTGGCAGAAAGATAGTTAGTGAGTTCAATTTTTTTATTTTTTAAAAAATTTGGGGTTATTTTAAAAAAAATTTTAGGCACATTGGGTTTAAGATGTCTAATATTTTATTTATGGTTTGCAAATTTATTTATGGTTTATATACTTATTTTATTTATTATATATTTATCATGTTATATATTTATGGTTTATATATTTATTATATTTGTAAATATATATTTACAAATTTATTTATGGTTTACAAATATGGAAAATAAGAGACAGCAAGAGGAATCTTAATCTAGGGAGACAAAAGAGTTTGCCCTGAACTGAATCTGAGCTAATTCAAAATAACTGGACAAAGGGGAGAGAGATCACTGCTGGGCACTGCAAGTGTGGCAATGAATTCAGGCTTTTGATGCTCCTAGAAATAAAATCACAGGCTGATAAAAACAGAACACTACTTTCATTTTCTGTGGCCATTTGCCACTCGTGGCTTTGAAAAGCAACCAATCCCCCTGGAGGGGAGCAAGCCCCTAAGGCAACTCAGTCAACAAGAAGAGAGGGGGAGTAAGTTCTAGGATAGTGATCCATGGGTAAGATGGACTCAGCCCACCCAGCTCCCTAACACCACCTGCTGCCACCACTAGAGAAAATGCTGTAAGTACAAAGGAAAGGTTCGTGGAAAGTACTGTAACACATTGAAGAAAATGAGAAATCACTTCCTGATTTGGCATGAAAGGAGGAGAGAAGGTTTCATGGAAGTGGTGCCATCTGAACTGGATGTTGAAAATTTTCAAGATGGGGAGGAAGGGGGGACTTGGAGGGTAAAAGGAGGAAGGATAATTAAGTATCTAAATATGGGGATGGCACTCTAGACACAGACCATTTTGTGATCAAAGGCAGAGAGTCCGGAAAAGGTCGGGAGGGGCGGGGAAACAGGGAATGGTGTGGGATACTATTGTTTTTGTTTTTCTTCTCCTGGAATACTGGGCTCGTGGTAGAGCAAAGAGGGAACAGATTAGAAAAATAAGAAAGTGCCAGAAAATGAAGGGCTTTAAATTCTAGAATGAAGAGTTAGACATTCCACCTAAAATGGGATGTCTAGCATCAGAAAAATAGAAGGTATATTTCTGGGATGGTGAGACCAATAAAGGTAAATAGAGGTACATTTCAGGTGTGGAAGATAAGACTGAAAGGGTAGGTTAACATAAGACACAGGAGAATCGGAGTTTAAGGGACATGACCCTTTTATCATGGAAGGCTGAAGAATCCATATAGTTAGTAATAGTGTAGTTAATTTATCTGTCTTAGAAAGTGGATCTATTCACCAGAACACAAACTAGGAGTGGAGCAAGGAGATCTCTTGAGATCCTGCCTAGATCCAGGATCTCTGGAAGTATTTTGACTGGGTCAAGGTTAACTCTTGGTCCCTCCTTGGTCTAATTGAAGAGCACTATTTTTAAATTGGGAGACTTGGATCTGATTACTGATTCTTCTTTTATTACCAATGTGATACTGGGTGAACCCTTTTCCCTTCCATAGCCTCAGTTTCCTCATCAGTAAAATGAAGGAGTCAGACTAAAGGATCCCAAAGACCCCTTCCCATCCTAAAATGTTATGATCTTAAGTCCACTCATCTCTGAAAAGCCCTTAGTTTGTTCATCTTTAAAATGAGAGCATTATGCTAGATACTTTCTAATCATTTTAAAGGGAGGGAGATGGTATAATGCAAAGAAGGCTGAATTTGGATGAGGATATTGTGATCCAGAGAACTTAAGTCACTTGACCAACATCACATAGGTGGTAAATAACAGAGTTGAGCTTTAAACCCATCTATCCCCTAGCTCCTTCGGACTCTCCAGTTTCCTGCTATTGGCTACAGTTGGTGTTCTATTCCCCCATGCTACCTCCTTATCCCCATCTGTCACAAGCACTGACTTTAGCCACTTGGACTTTATCCTTTCTGGGTTTTATGACAGAAATACCCAGATAAGATCTACCTGGTTAAGGAAGCATAGCTACCAATAAAACCATTGTATTATGTTTGGGTGACTTGAAAGGACCTTAATGATTGCAGGAAGAACAGGCACCAGTTTGTGAACATAAAGGGGGAAGATTTTTAAAATAATAATAATAATATCTTCCTAAAATGAAATGGAGACTCAGGTGAAAAACTAGCTAGTTGAGTCCTGGCCTAAGAAGCAGTATGTCTGTCTGCAAACCCTTTTACCTGCTACCACTAAAAACACCCTTAATATCTCAACCCCTCCAGGAAGCCTACCAAGGCAGAAAAGCAATGGCTTTCATCCTTCACTAGTTGCCCCACACAATAATAACTCACAGAGCATCTTATCACAACAGATAGATCAAGTCCCTTTTATAGATGAGAAAATTGAGGCTATTAGAAGTGACTTGCCCACAGATAAACAATTAGTAGGGATCAGAGGCAAGACAGAAATCCAGGTCTCCTCTCTCCAAAGCCAGTTCTTTTCCCATTATCCCATGTTGCCTTGATCTTCCTACAGCTGTCACTACTAGAGGCAATCATTCACATTTATAGAATGCTTTAAGATTTACAAAGCACTTCCTACACAATAACCCTGTGAGGAAAGTGCTGTTATTTTAATTCCCATTTTACAGATGATGAAACTGAGATTGGGAGAAATGAAGTCACCAGTCTAGGGATCAGTTTAGTGAATCCAGGTAAGTGATAAAGTCTTCTGTGTCCAAGTGACCTCTGTGTATCTCATTCACACTCCTCTGCCCATATATATGGATCAAGGCTATGAAATTATTAAAGGCTGATGAAAGTGAGCACATAACCTAATAATATAACTCTTTATATTATCATCACAATGGTTACCCTTCCAAGCAGGAATGGGTTTGAAAATCTGAAAACATTAGAGCTGAAAGACAGTTAGAGATTGCACAGATGAGGCCCTAAGAGCTGTGATTTGTCCAAAGTCACAAAAGATTGAGCTAGTATTTGCACCAAATTCTGATTCCTGCTCCAGAGCTCTTGACATTATGCCATTCTAAATGTCCTCGACCCTTCTGGACAGATTATATCTGTTTATACAGACACATTATGGGCATTCTAAAAATTCCCTCAAGAGCCCAAAGCTACATCAGCATAACCAACACTTAACTTTGGAATCTGTGGGTTCATGGGACTATGATGGAAGCCACAATGTAAATTCTGAAAATTTCACAGTAGAAGTCTATCTAGCTTAAAAGCCCACTTGATCTAGTGAGAATAAGGACATCTGGGATTTAGCCCCAAGTTCTGCCTCCTTGCCGTGGGATCTTGGGCAACTCTTTTCTTGGGACTCAGTTTCCTTTTCTGTCAAGTGAGATAATAATACTTATCCTACTTTTTCATAGGGTTTCATAGGGTTTTCATAGGTTTTGAGTGTCAAAGGAGACAATGCAGGTCAAAGTGCTCTAAAAACTATACAAAGGCAAGTACTTGTTATTAATGTTGTTGCTACTGCTGCTATTATATCAAGAAACCATATAAAAGACCTTGCAATAACCTTAAGAGATACTTGTTTTTTTTTTCTGTGAGCCCCCTATCCCCTCAATAACCCCCAACCCCATGCAAATAATAAGTACATCAGAAGGAAGTCATTCAGACCCCAGGGAACATGTGTCCAGTTCTGTATTTTAAATTGAATAAAAGTAATTAAATTGTCATTTATTTTTGCTGTTTGTAGATGTATTGGATGAAAGAGAGGACAGGTCTGAAAGAGCTTCTTCCGCCTTTGTGTAAGACAGGTTAATCATATTATCATAGGAGAAGAGGTTCATTTTTCTAAGAAAAAGCATGACTTATTTGGATGTTCATCTGTGCATTTCAAAAATAAGCTTTCAGCCAGTTCACGTGAGGAGGAGGAATAGAGTATGGGGGCTGGGTAAGGAAGCATTGGGAACTGTTCAGTAGCCACTTTTTCCATAATCCTAAATAGGAGGAGGGCCCAAATCTTTATACTAGAAAAGATTCCTGGAGGGGTTTGGGGGTGGCATTTGAGTTGGGCCTTGAAGGCTGAGTGAAATTTCAACAGTTAGAGATGGGTGGGATGGCAGACAAGAAAGAGCAAGCATAGGAAGGTGTTTTCTTTCTTTTCTGTTTTTTTAAGGCATGAAGATAAGAAAGCTGTAACCATGCATGAAGAATGCTAATTTGTTCGGTTTATTCCATCCATTGGACTAGGTATGCTAGAGCTCATACTGTCAAAATTACAGTTTCAGTTCAGTTGAATATGAATTTATAAAGTACTTATTATGTTCAAGAGCTAGGGATTCAAAGTAAAAAGAAAAAAAAATAAAATAAAAATCCCTGATCACAAGGTTAGACTGCACTGTGGTATAATGAATGGATTACAGGAATCCCTGCCTTGTAGTTACCATATCTCTTAGGCTGAAGCAAGCTCGATGAGGGCAGGGGTCATGGCTTATCCCAACACTGTATCTCCCATAGCGTCGGCTAGTACTGTGCATGCAGGGGATGATTAGAAATGTTTGCTGAACTAAGTGGAATTGAATCCAATTAACAAATATTTTCTAAGATTTTATATATACATATTGTGTACAGGATTCTGTGCTAGGTACTGTGGATAGAGAGGGAAATATGTTTAGTTCCTGCACTCAAGAATCTTACAGTCTAGTTAAATGATTGATTTGTGTAACTCAAAAGTGGTGGCCTTCACAGAAACATCTTTATTTTAATGGCTAACAAGAAGACTTTGGCTAAAGGAATAAAAACCTGTAACATATAGCACAGAGCCTGGCACATAACAGGTGCCTAATAAATGCTTATCAAATTGATTAATGGTGGAATTTCAGGCATCAGGAAACATGTGAAAGATGTTTGAAGACAGAAAGGGCTTTCTCTGTCCTACTCACATTATACTACATGGTCCACCCCGAGGTGGCTTACACAACTAAAAAAAAGAAAGCGGATTACCCAAAGCATATAATGATTGTTATGCACATAATGTATTGGTGCTTTCCCTTTGCCATGAGATCTCAATTACAATAAAACTGAAAGGAAAGGAAAGGAAAGAGCATGGATGAAGTGCCTGCCATATATTAGACACTGCACTAAGCACTCAGCAAGCAAGTCATTTTATCTATACAAAAATCCTGAGAGGTGAGTGCCAGTATTATGCCCATTTTACAGGTAAGGATACTGAAGCAGACAGAGATTCAATGACTTACCCAGGGTCCCACAGCTAGGAAGTACCTGATGGAGCCATTTGAACTCAGGTCTTCCTCACTCCAGGCCCAATATTATCCACTGAGCCATCTAGCTGTCTCTATTTGGAAATTGAATTAATGCGAAATACCACACATAGGGCAATGGAGAAGAGCATGGTGGGTGTAAACAGGCTATCACATGGATCCAATGAGGAATTTCAAAGAAGAACAGGACTAAAATATGTCATCAAAGACATAAATATATATATATATGCATATATACATACACATAGGTATATATGTAGGTATGTAATATACATATACCTGAAAAGCAGATGGACCAAACACATGGTAAGGGTGATGGTGGACAGCCTGAGAGCATCACTGCTATTCTCTGCATCTTAAGGGGAAGCAAGGAAAGCTTCCAACAGATTATGTGGGCCCTCACATGACAAACTTATAGAAGGTCAGGGACAAGAGGGTCACACAAGACAGACGTTGATGGGTTGTGACTCACATCACTAGAGCAAACATTAAGTTCAGTGAGACCACAAATACAGAGAAATACTCACTTGCCTTAGGATCGGGTCATTTGATTCATATCCTTTGCCACTAATTTACTGCCCAGGTTAAATATCCATTCCTTCTCTAGCTTTCAGTTTCTGCCTTTTCTGTAAAAAAAAAGAGGGAGCCAGGTTAGATCATCTCTAAGGCACCTCTCTAGATCTTTTGTTGTTGTTGGGTTTTTTTTGTTTGTTTGTTTGTTTGCTTTTTGGATGGCAACTAGGGTTAAGTGACTTGCCCAAGGTCGCATGGCTAGTTTTTGTGTTAAGTGTCTGAGGCCGGATTTGAACTCAGGTCTGCCTGACTCCAGGGAAGTTGCTCTATTCACTGTGCCACCTAGCCGCCCCATAGATCTTGTGTTCTGAAGTCTTTTTCTACAATTCTCTATGATTAATTCTCTTCAATTCTTAGAGCTCTTTAGGGGATTCCCATATGGGGCTGTATGGGGAAAAAATGATTTTCCCATTTGGTTTTCCAACCCCAACTCCATGCATCTTTGAAGTCAGGATTCAAACACTGAATTTTCATTTCCTTGAAACTGCTGTCTATTTTATTACCAGTGTCTCTGGGTTCCAGGCAGTACCATCATAAAGACTAGTTAATAAGCAAACAGTCTGCTAAGGGAGAATAGCCCTGCTGGACATTAGGCCTGGCGCCATCATTTTCTGTATTTTCTATGGAAATTGCATTTACCCGGCTCACGGAAAATGATTGTCCTTATGTGAGCATGAATGGAAAGGTACCTGAGCCCACAGTAAGCTGACCCAGACTGCTAATAGACCTTTTATGACTTATAACCATGATAAACTCCATTCATAAAAGACCACTCTAATGCAATAAATTATTTCCCCCCAAAGAGAGGGGAAAATACAACTCAACCCTTTCTGTTACAACTTCAAGTCTACTGATGACCCAAATCTGATCTCCTAAATAGAGTATAAAGCATCTCTCTCACTGTGACACAGAAGCATGTCAGAGCTAGAATAGACCTTAGAACACAGTTCATAGAATGTCAGAATTGGAAAAGAATTAAGCATGGGAAGAACTTGGAAAATCAATAAAGGCTTTACCTCCAGGTGCTGAATTTAGACAGCCCTGAGTTTAAGGACCTTGATAGCACATGTAATGCTTCCCAGCAAAGAAATAAAAGAGCTTAGTACCCAGTTGTCAACACTAGTTAAAACAGAAAGCTGCCAGGCAGTAAGGTAAGATGAGTTTTCTGGGGGTGCAGTGAATAGAGCACCGGCCCTGGAGTCAGGAGGACCTGGGTTTGAATACTGCCTCAGACACTTAACACAAAAAAATAGCCGTGTGACCTTGGGCAAATCACTTAACCCCAAGTGCCCTCCAAAAAGCAAAACAAACAAACAAACAAGATGAGTTTCCCCCTGCTCTGTCCCTGTCAATGTTGATGTGGCCACTCCAGCAGCATCCTTATCCTGGTGTCTTGGGATCTAGGTATTCTCCCCCACTCTTCCCTTGAGTGCACATTCTCCTCTACTTGGCCTGGGAAGGATTTGCTATACTTTCTATATATTTCTAAAATCCTATTTATTATGGCTCATGAGCTGAAAATATACATCACAGAATATCAAGAACTGAGAGTAATATAGTTCATAGAATAATGAAGCTGGAAGGGATAGGAGAACATGGAACATAGGATATCAGACCCTCCAAAGGAATGTAGAGACCATCTAGTCTACCACCCACATTTAGATATGGGAAAACTGATGCTTAAGGAAAGGAGATGACAGGACTCTTCGTTCTCTTGTGTGTCCTACAGCTCCAAGCACTGGGATGGGAATACAGTAGGTGCTCAATAAATATTTCCTTAATGACCCAATCTGGCATGCATACGCTAAGCCTTTTTTTTTTTTTTAAAGCAATTGGGGTTAAGTAACTTGCTCAAGGTTACACGGCTAGTCATTATTTATGCGTGGGTGCTCGTTTTCTGAGGCCGGATCTGATCTCGGGTCATCCAAACTCCGAGGCCGGCGCTCTTACTCACTGCTCCACCTAGTCGCCCCTTTAGGGCAATTGGGGTTAAGTAACTTGCCCAAGGTTACACGGCTAGGTTTTTTTGTTTGTGCGGATTAAGTGTTGGAGGCTGGCTCCGAGCTCAGGTCCTTCTGATTCCAGGGCCGGCGCTCTATTCACTACGCCACCTAGCCGCCCCGCTAAGCCTTTTTTATATGAAGAACAAAAGCTACGGTGATAATCTCCATCATCTAGGAGCTAGGAGATCTTGGTTCTTGTCCTAACTATGACAATCTCAAGTTGTCTCAGTTTCCACATATGCAAAATGAAAAGATCGAACCAGATTGCCTCCAAGGTCCCTTCTAGATTATATATTAAACTATGTTTTAGAACTGCACCTGTGGCCTACTTGGTCTCTGCTTAGGTCCATTGTGCAGGGATAAGGAATGGATAGATATTTTTCTTTCTGTCTCTCTAAATCACCTCTGTTCACATTCACTATATCACAAAAGATTGAATTGACAGTCTGGACTTACAGTCAATCAGTCAGCCAAGAAGCTTTTATTAAGTGCTTCCTAGGTGCCAAGCAATGAGGACACAAAGAAAGGCAAAAACAGGGGCGGCTAGGTGGCACAGTGAATAGAGCGCCGGCCCTGGAATCAGAAGGACCTGAGTTCGGAGCCGGCCTCCGACACTTAATCCGCACAAACAAAAACCTAGCCGTGTAACCTTGGGCAAGTTACTTAACCCCAATTGCCCTAAAGGTGCGGCTAGGTGGCTCAGTGAGTAAGAGCGCCGGCCTCGGAGTTTGGATGACCCGAGATCAGATCCGGCCTCAGAAAATGAGCACCCACGCATAAATCAAATGACTAGCTGTGTAACCTTGAGCAAGTTACTTAACCCCAATTGCTTTAAAAAAAAAAAAAGAAAGGCAAAAACAAGGCCCCTGCCTTCAAGTAGCACACATTCCATCAGAGGAGATGCCATGCAAATAACTAGGTACATGCAAGATACATACACAGTGGAAATGGAAGGTAATCTCAGAAGAAAGAGACTATCAGTTGGGGGTAAGGGAACTAGGCCAACCTAGTAACTTTAGATTTGGAACTAGAAGGAATCTTGGAGATCATCATAGCCAACCCCCTCATATTCCATGAGGAACCAAGGTACAGAGAGTTTCAGTGATTATCTCAGCGTCACATAGCTCATAAGTGTTTGAGCCAAGATTTGAAGTCTTTCTGACTAAATCCAGTGATCTATACCATCTCCTACACTGTACTAAGTCACTGGAAACTTCCCAATCTGTTACCTGGACCCAAATTCAGCCAGCAACATAGAAAAGCTTCATTCTCTGCCCTGGAAGAGGCTTCAGTAAGGAACTGAATGGGTAATCCAAGAAAGGCTAACAGGGCAATTGATGTTTGACAGAGATGGTCTAATGGATGTATTACTATTCAGTCCTCTTGATTCTCTAAGCTTTAGAGAAAGCTGTGTAAATGGACCATATCATAACTTTCTACAGAAATCCCTTCCCTGTACTACAGCATAGTTATGCCCAGTGATTGTTGTTTGGCCTTCATTCTTAAAGAGGACCCTGACATCAGGGACATGATGCCATGACATGCAAGTGAATTGGATTTAAGTGAGGGAGGGCTATGCAAAGTCACCAGCCTCAATTTCTGCTCCAGAGCCATCCAGGTCCAGTGGCCAGATATAGATCAGTACAATTAGAGATGGCTCTCATGTTCATGCCCACAGTTTTTACAAATAACAGATTAAACATTAGGCATTTGGATAACATTTTTGTCATATTGCAAAACTGCATTTGAATACATTCTGTTGTGCAGTGTCTCTTATAAGGAACATGTCCCCAATTCCTGTAATAAATCCATTTTTTAAATTCTTCACTAAGAAAATATTTGTCTACAAATTTGTCAATTCACCTGGCTTTCTTTTGTTAAGCAGTGAGAATTATATGAACCCTATATGCCATAAAGCTCTGAGAGAAATTATTATTTCTCTCTTGTGTTAATAACTCATTATTGAATCCAGACCAAGGATTTTCACCTTTTCTACTTCTCATCCAGAAGTCAAACAATGAGGGAAATGTTGCTCAAAGATTTACCCAGGCTCAGATCTAATCAGACAGTAAGGGTTTACTCAGACAGGTCTGGGAAAATGTGGATTCTCCCTTTTGTCAAACAGGTGATATGGAAGCTGCTTAATCTCTTTGACCAAGACTTTGGTGATCCAACTTATGTACCTCAAGACCCACATGAAATATAGCCCAGCCCTGCATTGTAATATTTATTCTCTCATTAGTTGTTAACCAATCAGAGTTGATTGCCACCCTCAGGAACACCTACTCTTCCAAGGGCACATAAACTGTGAGCCTACCACCATGAGGGGTCTTTGACATTTGAGAGTGTCTCTTTTTATTAATAAATATACTAGCCTTACTAATAAAGTGATTAAATTATCCAGAAATTGTCTCTTGAACCTTTTAAACGCCACAGCTCAGAATTCAACCTAGCGCTCAACTACAATAATGAATTCTTCTCCCCTAAGGCCTATCAGAGTATATTTAATAAATGATTGCAAAATGAATGAATGATGAGCCAAATGCACTACCAACATGAGCTAAGGTCCCATTCCTGCTATCCCCGAGTATTAGCATTCTCCTCCCCACAAATTACCTTACATTTATTGCACATTTATCTGTGTACATGTCTTTCTCTCCAGTAGAAGGAAAGCACCTTGAAGGCAGAGCCTGTTTTCCATTTTTTGTCTTTGCATACACAACACCTAACAAAATGTAAGGCACACAGTAGGTGCTTACATGTTTGTTGAATTGAATAGACTTTAAACTATTCCTCAATTGTTCTTTTAAACTGTATTTCAAAAAAACTGCTTGGCATAGTAAAAAGAGCACTTTGGGCACTGAAGATCCAGGTTTGAGGCTCTGTTTTTATGCTTTTGTAGGGATTGAACTGTGAACAACTAGCCTAACCCCTCTAAGTTTGATTTCCTTGCATAAAAGAGAAAAGTACACCATCTATCCTCACAAGTTATTGGTAAGAAAGAAATCTGAAAGTTTTATCATTCTATACTAATGCAAGCTATTATTTTAATTTTCCCATTTTAAAGACAATATTATAGTTTTATAACAGTTTAAGATTTGCGAAATGTTTTCTTCCTGGGGCAGTTAGGTGACTCAGTGGATAGAGGACCAACCCTTAGTCAGGAGTATGTGAGTTCAAATCCAGCCTCAGACGCTTGACATTTACTAGCTATGTGGCCCTGGCAAAGTTACTTAACCCCAATTGCCTCACAAAATAAAAAAAAAATGTTGGGTTTTTTTTTCATAGCCATCCTATAAGACATGTAGTGCAAATACTACCATTTTTATTTTATGTATGAGAAACCTGAGGCTCTCTTGTTTTGGGTCACTTGCTCAATGTCTGAAGTGGAATTCAAAGCCAGGACCCCTAACTACAAAGCATGTGTTTTTTCCAATAGGCTATGAGTCCTCTTACATTATAGATCAGAGTTTTCAAAGTTCCTCAGATCTCTTTTTGACAAAAGCAAGTTATAAATCCTAAACAAATAGGAGTGAAAGTCACAAAAGCTATCTGAGGAGTTTCAGATCCAGCCCTCCTTCCATAGCTACCAAAGAGATTTCAACAGCCATAACTAAGAATTATGGTCCAAGGCAACTTCGTTTGAGGTGAAGGACATAAAAGATAGTTTACTCCAGGCAGATCATACCTCTCCCTCAGAGAATGCAGTTTCAGAATGCATGACTTTGCTTATGAAGGATGCCCCCTAAATCCTGGGAAGAGGCAGAGAAAGGGAAGACAGCAAGCTTGGGTCAATGGGCCCTGGAAGAAGAGTGGCACCTGTAGGGGTGGTGTCATATAGTATATGGCTGACAAAGAATGGTAAAGTGATGGGGATGGCAGAGAGGAAGACCATGACAGGAGGAAGAATGCCCCCTGGATATCATACCTTGGGGTAAAGTGCATCACACATCTGGCTTAGGACAGCCATACTGTAGGAAGAAATGGAGATGAATTTGGAGTCAGAAAATCTGGGTTCTAATCCTGGCTTTGCTACATGTTACTTGACTGACCTTGGACAAAATGTTTTGCTTTTCTAGTTCTGTTTCCTTATGTAAAACAATGGAATCATACCATCTATTCTACAAATACTAAGAACTTACTATGAGGAAAGTATTGGGCCATATGCTGGGGATACTGAGTCAAAACAGTAGAGTCCCTGCCTTCAGGAATCTTATGTTGTATGGCGGCATAGGACAATAGGTAGATAAGTAAATGCAAAATACATACAGATTAATGCAGCATAATTTCAAGAGGGAGAGAATTTGAAAACTGGCAGAATTAGGAAAGACTTTGTGTAGTCAGTGGCACCATTTTATTCTCTGAAAGAAGCTAAAGATTCTTTGAGACAGAGGTAAAAAGGCAGCTAGGTGGTACCATAGTGTACAGAGTTCTGGGCTTAGAGTCAGGAAGACTCATCTTCCTGAGTTCAAATCCAGCCTCAGACAATAGCTGTGAGATTCTAGACAAGTCACTTAACTCTGTTTGTCTCAGTTTCGTCATCTGTAAAATGAGTTAGAGAAGGAAACAGCAAACCACTATAGTATATCTGCCAAGAAAGGGGTCATAGAGAGTCAGATATGACTGAAAAATGACTACACACACACACACACACACACACACACACACACACACACACACAGAGTGTATTGAACAAATGCATGAAGGATAAAAATAGAATCTCTGAGGTCCTTCAAACTCTGAAATCTATGATCCTGTGGTCAATACGAGTCCTCTTTCCATGAAAGGGGCCTGAATAGGGTCTATGGGAAGACTCTATCACCTAGATCTTGCCTGAATTGAATTTCTGACTCCCCTGAGGAAGAGCACACTGGCTTCTAACACAGAGAGAGATGGGTCCTGTTACTTAGCCAGAAAAAGGAGTTATCCCCAGGAGCAATAGAGTGGTGTAAGATGGCCCACCACATACACACACCAAGATCTTCTCTTCCTTGCTGGACATCTGCCTCACAGTCCTTCCCTATCAGTCTGAATCTGAGCTGGGGGTTCCCTTGCTCCTCCAGTGTCTGGCTTTCACTTAGCTACGAACATGACTCTACTGGGCTCCTCCCCTTGACACCTGTCTGCTGGCTCTGCTTCTCCTTCTCTCCCCCAGTTACTCACTGGGCTTTATGAGCCCAGCTTGTTGATCCAATATCAACTCACAATATTCCTTCTGCCCAAACATTCCTATCTCTGAACTTTCCTAACTCCCAACAACTCTATAGCAATGACTGCAACTCCTTTCCCTTCTCTTTCTCTCTTCCTGTTCTCACCCCTTATCTAGTTTTTAACTTCTCTCTCTCTCTCTCTCTCTCTCTCTCTCTCTCTCTCTCTCTCTCTCTCTCTCTCTCCCTCTCTCTCTCTCTCTCGTCTCTCCTACTGAGCAGAAGGGAGTGGAGAGGTCCAGATACTCTTCTCAGGTATGGCCTTTCAGAATATAATTCAAGGCCTAGCCTTCCCTAAAATAGTCCACACCACCCCCACCCCCATAATGCCTAAAACTGTCCTTATTTAGTGATGATTTTTGTGGCGAGGCATTTTCTTCTGAGAGAGGAAGCACATTAACTAGATGATTCAGGAGTGAGGATAATTGATCTGTTATACTCCCTTCTCCTTTCTTTCCTCCATAACATTAAGTGTTCTGTCTTTCCTCTGAGTTCTAAAAGAGAGTGAAAAAATAATGCCCATTAATTTCCCACCAAGTGTTGCATCTGGGAAATGACAAAAAAAGTCAAAACATAAATGATTTAAGAGTGTCAAAGGCACAAGGAATTTAAAAGCAAAAAAAAAAAAAAAAGATGAGTTGAATGCAAAAGAAGAAACTGAAGGAATGGTACCCAGCTAGTCGAGTCCTCTAGTAGCTTGGGCAGGACCTTGATATCCAGCACGTTTATGGTTTTGTGGTGAAATCCGTTGTGCCCCCACCATAATCGCCAGACAGACTATCTACCTACTACATGTGTGTATGCATGTGTATGTATACATGTATGTATATATGTGTGTATATGTATACTGTGTGTTTGTGTATATATACACACATGCATACACATACACATATGTATGTATAGGAGAGGGTATTTCAACCAAAAAGATAAGTAAATGAAAATGGGGGAGACCGTAATAACATTCCTAGGCAGACAGGATGGAGGAGAAGATGAGTCTTTTATCTTCCACAAGGCATACATTATATGAGCGTCATAGAGGGAATAATTAAAAACATTTCTAATCAGCAGTTTTGAAAAGAAGATCAGACTCTAGAGAAACACACGTGGATGAAGAAGAATGGAAGGGGATGAATTAAATGAATATTTCTTGGAAAATTATTTGAAATGAAGAAACATCGGAAGTTTTTCCAAAGTACAACCGAGGATGTCCTCTCTTTACTATCATATATTAATTTCAATTGTTCCATTTTTCCAGGTTCCGTCATTTTAGAATCCATATGCAATAGTGCCTTGTTTGGGGGATTATTTCCATAGCTTAACTGTGAACTCCTTCCTTGAATGTCTCATTTTCTTCTGTCCATCCTAATAAACACAGCACAAGTCATTGTAACACAAGATGTATAGAATACATGAATGACTTCATTCAATAAAAAGGAATAATTATCTTGTCCTCATATGCTCCCATAGAACTTCATATACCACATATACACTTGTAGGAGGAAGTGTAGGATAATGAATGGAGAGCTGACCTCAGATTCAGGAAAACCTAGGTTCAAATCCTGCCTCTATAATGGTTGTGCTACCCTGGCCAAGTCACCTAACCTCTTAGTACTTTGGGCAACTTTCTAAAACTCAGTTGAAGAGGTGTTGACATGCATTGGTAGAGGATATTCCCTGATCTAGGAGTCCCCTGTATCAATGAAATTGCAGGTCCAACCCCTGATCTATTTGACTATTAGGACAGGGTAATAACATTTACATAGTACTCCTGAATTCAACAAAGTATATGACAAAATATGTCCTGCTATCCTGATGGTCATGAAGAAAAGTCTTAGAATAGATGTTGGTATAATTAGGTGCATTTAGAATGGATTGAATGACAAGACCTAAAAAAATAAGTGATTAATGGTGGTACAGTGGATGCATTGAGCCTGGAGTCAGGAAACCCTGTGTTCAAATCCCATATCAGAAACTTACTAGCAGTGTGACTGTGGGCAAGTCAGTTAACCTGTTTGCCATAGTTTATTCATCTGTAACATGGGGATATCTCAGATCTGGCTGTGATGGTTAATACATTGAATAGTAGGATAAGATCCACAAAGATCTCAATGGACAAGAATGAAGATGGATTGTACAAGTTGTACTGTAATGATAGTTTCCTAATTGGTATACTGTTTTCTTCTGAGATGAATGAAAACTGAGACAGAGTTTCTGGATGATTAATGATTATAATTAATAATTAGGCTGGACAGCAATCAATAAATTGATGGTCAGTGGTTTTCTTGGGAACCAAAGACACAAAAGAAGACCTTGAAATGCCTTAAATTCCTTCTGAAAGGGAACTCCCCCTGACAAGTAAAACTCAACCCTGATTAGTGGACATCTTATGAGGATAGATAAAAGTCTTCAACCTCTTATTAAGAACATGGCTTGATCATCAGACTCAGAAGTCTTAAGGCATCTGGGCAGGGGAATCTATCTCCATCCAGACCTCTCTGGCTAGTTTTCACCTTCGTGAACTGAGTTGCCCTAAACTCAAATGGAGGGGACTAAGGATGGGGGTTCCTCCTCTAGGCAAAGGCTCACCCAGACTGGATTCTGTTTATACAGAAATTTGGTCTCCTACTTGGGTGGAGTCCAGTTTACCTAGTTAATGAGCAGGTATCTTGGAGGTTAGAAGCAAATCTCATTATTAAGCTATGTCCTTCAGAGATTGACAGACCTTTTTAAGAGTTGGGTTTTAACAGAAACAAAAGGAAAAGGGTGGATCACAAATTAATAATTAGTTATTAATATAATAGTATAATGTTAATTTCTCTCATTCCCACTTTGATTCACTTGAGAGATGCAGTCTCCTCAATGGATCACTAATTGATATGACAAACCCTTCATTAAGGATTTTTAACCATGAGGCTAATGATGGAAACAATGTGAGGGGGAAAAGGAGATAGATTAGCCCAAAGCAGAAACAGGAGCCATGGGGGACAGTTAGTTCCCTTTGGCAAGCATGCCTTACAGAGAATAATGGTGCAATCTCTTTTTCAAACCCACTCTCATAGTCTATTTCATCATTCCGTCATATCTTAGGGCTTAAACTTCCCATCTCACACAGCTGTCTGGCTTTTTAAATATGTCCTGATGTAGACTTCCAATCCTCTGGAGATCTCTCCTCCTAAACATGGTAGAATGAGTAGGGTTTCTGAGTGGCTTCTGGAGGATTTGTTTCTCCAGTTCAGGTCACAGGCAAAAATACCCTTTTCTGTTAAAATCTCTTGCAAAACAGATCTAAATACAATTCGTTTGCTTTTCCAATAACCAGATCATAAAAGCTAGTTCAAACATTATACCTCTAATAAGAACATCAGATTAAATTCCTATACTCCTTGTTGCCCCTATGCTTATCTTAACCTGCCAGCAACGGCATGAAAGGAGAATCTTTAGCAGTCTATGAAGACCTGACTTGTAGAACCCTTTTGGTTATGAATTTTTTTTATTTGCCAATGTATTTATGTAAGCTAGAGTTTTTTAAAATGCCAATTTTTTAAATTGGCATTGACTCTACTATTGTTCAATTTCTGGTGTTCATTTATTTCATTCTTTGCCTTAGATTCAAGTTCCAGAAAGGGAAAGAACTTCAGTTTATTACCTCTAATAGCCTTGTGATGTAAGTTAGCAAAATGTTGTGTTGATGCATTTAAGAAATTCAAATAACAATTGAAAAATTAGACAATCCTGAACCCAATTTTTATGTCTGGCATAAATATTTATCTTATCTTGTTTATTCATATGTGTATATGTAAATATATATATATATATATATATATATATATACTTATGTATATTTTTTAAACAAAATTTTCACCAGAAACAAAATTTTATTCTGGCTATTTATTTTATTAACTTTAGCTGATTATTCCCCCTGAAGAGAATGAGATTTTGGTAAGGAATTAAGAACTTAAAAAAATACTTTAAAAGAACACTTTAAAAAAGAAGATGACTTCTAATACAAAATGAATTCATTTAAAAGTTGCCAAATTAACTTCAATTGTAGTAAAAGGTTTCTGGAATGGGATATATAAATACATTGAGTAATCAATTTCAAAATAGTTCTTACAAAATAAGTTCTTTATAATAAAACATTGTTGCACTTCCAGACATGCTCAATACCCAGGTGGTAATTCCAAATTAAATAACAAATCCAAATAAATTCAACTTTTCTCATTTAGGTTACATAAGATACTCCAAAAATTCTTCAAAACAAAACTGAAGATGGTTCTGATTTGGTCTTAGTAATTAATATAATAATATCTTGGTCCCCAAAACTATTGCATCAATTTTCAATTATTCTACTATCATTTCTAAATATTTAAGGACCTTATTTTATACACAATTATATATATAAATAGTGACAGGCCATGACAAGTCCAAGTACTCATCTATTTAGTTATTTAGATATAAAAAGGACTTTAATTCTAAGCTTAATAGCTCTTAGTAGCTCAGGTATGCTCCAGAATTAGCCTTGAGATAAAGATTTAATATTGTCTTCATACTGATCACCTGCTGTGATTATAGAAATTTGGCATTAATGGAAAATAGGGACAGAGCTATAATAAGGGAAAATATTCCCTTAATGTTATGTCAATTCCATGCTAAAAGCAGATAAGCAGCCAATTGTACTAAGAAAATGTCATAGGCTTAGAGTCAGCAATTGGGACACTTTCAATTTAAGATGGAATGTTATATTGGGGAAATTGAGTCTGGAGAATCCCATCTCAGCCCAGGCCAAAAGTCTTTCTCTAGCCTTCCCTATGAGAATACCAACTGCAGTTCATAGATGTCAACTCCCATAGGGTTACTGGCATCATGGATCATTGGCTCAATAGCATTTCTTGATGATCATACCTGGAATTAGACTAAGAATAATATCAATTATAGTCTTATAAGGTCTAACCTTAAACAGCAGACTCCAGCAATCATAGGTTAGGACTGATTCAGTTATTAAGGATCACATACTACTGAGAACAAGTGTTGACTATAGTCTCAGATTAAAAACAGTAAAACATTCATCATGCATTTTTTAAATTACAGCTTAACTTGTCCCAGTTAGAGTGATTTGCTGTGGGAGGAAGATTCCCCATTGCGGTGAATATGTGAATTCTAAGGCACAGGCCACGTCTTTCCTCATAGCATAAGCCTTCAGATCTTATTGATTTCTTCCAGGATAAAATACAAACTCCTTAACCCATCTTTTGAAACCCACAATTTGCCCCCAATCCACCCTTCCAGTTAATTTCATGTCAATTCTTGTCACATGCCCTACATTCCAGTAAACTGGATGACTAGTTCTCTACCAAGTTCAACATCCCATTTCTCATCTCCTCCACAATGCCTAGATTTTGGATCTTTCTCAGGTTTGTTTCTCCATATTCTATGAAATCTTTCCTGATCTTCTCAATTGGTAGTGTGCTATCTTTCCTCAAATTGCTTTGTGTCTACTGTTCTACATAGGCATTATAATTGTCCATCTCCTCCTCTCTCACCTTCCCCCATCCAGTGGAATGTAAGCTCCTGAAGGGCAGGAATTATTTTGTTTTGATCGTTCTTTAATGCCAGTATCTAGCAGAATGCTATTATAAGGTCCCTTAAAAGAGAATCATTCCAGTATCTATTTTGTGGTTCCTCTGACATTTATGAACACACACACGTGCGCGCGCGCGCGCGTGCGCGCGCACACACACACACACACACCAAACTTTATTATGATGAGCATCACATGCCTAAACTTGCATCAATTTGACACATTTCTGCTCACTTTGCAAATGACAAATGGAATTGCATTTTTCCCCTAATTTTCACTTGCCCTTCCCCACTCCTCCCATTTTTCATTCCTTTTCAATCCTGATTTCTGTTTTCTCTGCTTGTGGTGACTAATTCTTAAATGCTACCCATATCCTCTCCATTTCCTTGGGTTGACCCTTTGGGATGCCAAGCATCCCAGATCTGTGGCTCCCAAGAAGTACCACTTATGAGGTTAATTATGGTGGTACAGCCAGGGACAATCAATCTAGGTTTTCAGCAGGTGAACACTTAGACCACGAATCAGACAAAAACATGGGCTAGAGTTCCACTTACTGAAAATAACAGATAGCCTATTCACAAATTCATCACATGCCAACTACGAAGTATTCTATTTAGGCCAACATTATGGTCCATCAGGTCATTCTGATCCTGTTGAACCTGGTTGGATGCCATTAAGCTAGTTTATTTTTTAGCTCCATTTTTATTCTTTTGCTATCTCAATCACTTTCCCATTATGGATTGACTTTGGATTTTCAAGGAGGAGTTAACACTAGATTCTTTTTCTTCAGTGCTTTTTTGTTGTTTCAGAGACTCTACTAGGTTGTTTTAATTAGTAGCTTTTCTGGAAGACATGGGGAGAAAGGTCTAGAAAATTTGCCCTGAGTTGGTAATAATGAGGAGCGTATGACTCAGTGCTTCCACTCTCCCCTACTTAGTCCCTAGTTAATACAATTTATAATAGATATGTAAATCATGCTTCTGGTATCCAGGTGGTATTGGGTGTGGTCTGAATAACCCTTTAGGTTTAAAAATAAATTTGAGGGGAAAATGGTACAATTAAAAAAAAAAACTTTAACATAGAATAATCTGAGATGTCCTTATTGAAATAACATTACTCCATTTCCTCTTTAAAATCATTATTGCAATCAAAAAATTATGTGGGATAATGTACTATAATAAAAAGAGTATGACTTAGTCTCCATTTCCCCTCTGTAATGGCATTGAGCTGCTACATAAGTTTGTACTCTCTCAGCATTTTGTACATATACTGCAACAAATTATTCATTGTTGACTCCCAAAACTAAGAAAAGACCCATTTTTTTCAAAATGAAGATAGGAGAGAACATGATAGCTAATTCATTGGCAAAATTATTTTCAGATGGTATAATAATAACAATCTTGGGGTTTGAGGGCATGGGAACAGCAGGGCATACCTACCCTCCACCCAACATTAAAACTTAGTTTTTGTAGATATGGCTTTTTTGCCTTGGATTCATTTGGTAAAGACTTTTCAACATCATCCAGGAGGCAGATGCTGTCTCTGCCTCAGATGGCAAGCAGGCATGTCAGCTGAACTCCTCAGGCTCATCAATGCTGCAGTAGGAAACTGTTTGCTACATTAAGGTCATTATTTGAAGCTCTCAGGGTCTCCAGAGCATCTAACCTAGAAAATCCCATCTCCGTGAGTCAGGCAACCTGCTCCTCCAAAACCTCAAGAGGAGATGCTGCTAATACTCGTTCAGACTGTTGAACATCTCTAGTATTTGCCTTCCATCTCTGATTCATTTGAGGAAAAAATCGATTCCAATTAATCCTCCCACCCTGCTGCTGTCATTGCTGCCTCGTGTGTGCAAACTGAGATAACATAAGCTGACAATCAAGCAATTCCGTTCTCTGCTATCTCTGAATGTCTACTGTTGCTCCCATTCCATCTCTGACTTCATTCGTTGGTTCCAAAGAAGAGAAAATGGGTTCAAGGGTCCAAGAAAACAACTTTGTCATCTAGCAGAATATACAAAGAATCTGATAAACTTTTAATACACTATTGATATAAAGCAATCATACCATTTGTGGCTATAATCCAAGTGTAGGTACAAGAGGTTAAGCTCTGGCCCCAATATATAAATCAATGTCTCATTTGTGATGGAAAACTGTCCCATCTTGAACTCTTGGAATGGAGTATTAAAATGGTACAGACAGAGCAAATACAGGCCCAAGAAAAATAGAAGGCAAGTTACTGGCTGTGATACTAAATGAGTGCTGCCTAACTTTCATAAGGATCAAATCAAACAAAGCTGACAAAATCCAAGAACCCAACAAAAAGGATGCAATTTCCTGTTGCCATATCTTCTTTCAAATATCCTAAAGTTATATATAAGCAGGCTTCTACAAAATGTATCTTTCAGATCGTGGCAAATTATTCTTCCACATATCAATCTCTAGACCTGCAAGTCATTCTTTACAGCTTGTAGATTATATGCAAAGAAATTCTGATAATGTTGAAAGAGCAGAGCCAATAAAATTGAAAAGGCAGTGGGTAGTACTAAAAGGCTCTCTAGCAAAGCTACCTTATGAGCCCGCTCAATCTAGTGCTGGTAAACAGGGCCCTGCTCCTGAACCTTGATTAGGTCTAGAGTTAGGGCAGGGAGTGGAGAGCAGAGGGGGGAAGGGGAAGGAATAGGAGAGGGGCACCTGCCACATAAGGGGATGGAGGGGGAGTGGAGCCCTTTGACTTTTTTGTGATACATTTATCCTATTTTAATTTTATTATATTTAATCTGTATATTAGTCATAAGTTCCCTGTGAGTTCCATGAGGATAGAATCAATACATTTTTTGTATCCACTCACTCTGCCCCCCAACACTAGCATAGGGCTTTACAAATATAGATATTTAATAAATGTTTGATAAACAGCATGCATAGATGGATGGGGTCCTTCCAATGGAGAAATCAAGGTAGTATCTATCTTCTTCATTCAGTAACAATATTTGAATCTCCTTTTTTCCAGACTGTGTGCTAGGTTCTAGGGATAAAAAAACGACATGCTTCCTGCACTCAAGGAACTTACAAACTACTAGTATGGATATGATGCTTACACAAATACATATATAACCCAAGGTAGATTGTGATGGGTCAAAGGAGAGAAGCAGACAAGGGGTGCTAAAATTCTTGAAGAGGAGAAAAATCACTTTCTGCTGGAGTCAGGGGTCCAGGAGAAGGCTATATGGGAAAAGTGATGCCTGAACCATACTTTAAAGGGAGAGAAGGATTCTGAAAGACAGACATGAGTTTCAGACATAGGAGATAGCCTCTGTAGATCTGTGGATGCAGGAGAGCACAAAAAAGAAAAATCCGGGGGCGGGGGGAGGCGGGGGGAGGCAGAGCAAAGATGTCGGAGTGAAAGCAGGAACTCATCAGAGCTCCTCCATGAATTCCATCATTAACCTCTAAAAAATGAAAAAGAATGGATTTTAGAGTGACAGAATCCATTGGGAGACAGAATATGGCAGATTCCCAGTCCAGGAAAGTGCAAACGTAGGACTGGGCAGGGGGAGTACAGAGCACAGAGGTTGCACCAGTGCAGAACTGAGACCAGACCACAGCAGAGGCATGATAAAGGACCATGGAAAGACAGACTATAAACAAATTGCTTGGGTGCCTAGGTGGCACAGTGAATAGAGCACTAGCCCTAAACTCAGGAGGACCTGAGTTCAAATCTGGCTTCAGACACAACACTTACTAGCCGTGTAACCTTGGGCAAATCATTTAACCTCAACTGCCCTCCAAAGAGCAAAAAAATAAAAATAAATCTTAAAAAAAAATTGGAAACTAAATAATTTAATCATAAGGAATGAGTCAAACAAGAAATCATAGAAACAATCAGTAATTTCATTCAAGAGAATGACAGTAATGAGATGACATACCAAAACTTGTGGGATGCGACAAAAGCAGTTCTTAGGGGAAGTTTTATATCTCTGAATGTATAAGTGACAAAAATAGAAAAAATGGAGACCAATAAATTGGGCATGCAACTGAAAAAGCTAGAAAAAGAACAAATTGAAAATCTCCAATTAAATACTAAATTAGAAATACTGAAAACCAAAGTAGAGATTAATAAAATTGAAATTAAGGAAACTATTGAACTAATAAATAAAATTAAGAGCTGGTTTTATGAAAAAACAAACAATAAAATTGATGGAGCCTTAGTCAATATGATAAAAAAAGAAAGAAGAAAACCAAATTACCAGTATCAAAAATGAAAAGGGTGAATCTACCTCCAGTGAAGAGGAAATTAAAACAATAATTAGGAATTATTTTGCCCAATTGTATGCACTTAAATTTGACAATCTTAGTGAAATGGATGAATATTTACAAAAATATAAGTTGCCTAGGTTAAATGAAGAAGAAGTAAATTACTTAAATAACATCATCCTGGAAAAAGCATTTGAACAAGCCATCAAGGAACATACTAGGAAAAAATCTCCAAGGCCAGATGGATTTACTAGTGAATTCTATCAAACATTTAAAGAGCAATTGATTCCAATACTCTACAAGCTATTTGGGAAAATTAGAGAAGGAGGAGTCCTACCAAATTCTTTTTATGACACAAATATGGTACTGATACCTAAGTCAGAAAGAGACAAAATGGAGAAAGAAATTATAGGCCAATTTCCCTTGTGAATATAGATGCAAAAATTTTAAATAAAATATTAGCAAAGAGACTACAGTAACTTTAGCACAAGAATAATACACTTTGATCAGGTAGGATTTATTCTAAGAATACAAAGATGGTTCAATAATAGGAAACTTATCAGTATAATTGATCACATTAACAAAAAACTAGTAGAAACCATATGATTATCTCAATAGATGCAGAAAAGGCTTTTGATAAAATACAACACCCATTCCTATTAAAAACACTAGAAATAAATGGAGTCTTCCTTAAAATAATAAGTAGCATCTATCTAAAACCATCAGCAAGTATTTTATGTAATGGGGATAAGCTAGAAGCATTTCCAATAGGATCAGGGGTGAAACAAGGATGTCCATTATCACCCCTCTTATTCACTTTGGTACTAGAAATATTAGCAATAGCAATAAGAGAAGAAAAAGAAGTTGAAGAATTAGGCAGAGACCAAGCTATGACTCTTTGCAGATGATATGATGATATACTTAAAGAATCCTAGAGAATAAAGCAAAAAACTACTTGAGACAATAAATAAATTTGGCAAAGTTGCAGGATATAAAATACATCCACATAAATCCTCGGCATTCCTATATATTTCTAACAAAATCCAACAGCGAGAAATAGAAAGAGAAATCCCTTTTAAAGTTACTCTAGACATTATAAAATATTTGGGAATCCATCTGCCCAAACAAACCTAGGACCTATATGAACACAATTACAAAACACTTTTCACACAAATAAAGTCAGATCTAACTAATTGGAAAAACGTCAGCTGCTCATGGCTGGGTAGAGCTAATATAATAAAAACGACAATTTCACCTAAATTAAAGTACATATTTAGTGCCATAACAATCAATCTACCAAAAATTATTTTATAGAGCTAGAAATAATAGTAACAAAATTAATTTGGAAGAACAAAATGTCCAGAACACCAGGGGAATTAATGAAAAGAAATGCTAGGGAACGTGGCCTAGCCATACCAGATTTTAATCTGTATTATAAAGCAGCAGTCATCAAAACTACTTGTTACTGGCTGAGAAATAGAGCAGTGGATCACTGGAATAGATTAGGTACACGAGACACAGGAGTCAATGACTATAGTAATATACTGTATGATAAACCCAAAGACCCCAGTTTTGGGGATAAAAACTCACTATTTGACAAAATCTGCTGGCAAAACTGGAATATAGTATTGCAGAAACAGGGCATAGACCAATATTTTACATTTTTTATACCAAAATCAAGTTGATATGGGTGCATGATCTAGGTATAAAGGCAAGCAATATAGGGGGAGCAAGGAATAGATTACCTGCCAGATTGAAGGAGAAGGGAAGATTATATGACCAAACAAGAGTTAGAGAGCATTATGAAATGAAAAATGGATAATTTTGATTACATTAAATTGAAAATTTTCTGTACAAATTAAGCCAATGCAACCAAGATTAAGAAGGAAGTAGAAAATTGGGAAAGAATTTTTACAACCAGTATCTCTGATAAAGGCTCCATTTCTAAAATATACACAGAACTGAGTCAAACCTATAAGAATACAAGTCATTCCCCAATTGATAAGTGGTCAAAGGATATGAACAGGCAGTTTTCAGAGGAAGAAATTAAAGATATCTATAAGCATATGAAAAAATGCTCTAAATCACTATTGATTAGAGAAATGCAAATCAAAACAACTCCAAGGTACCATATCTCACCAGTCAGATTGGTTAAGATGACAAAACAGGAAAATGATAAATGCTGGAGAAGATGTGGAAAAATTGGAACACTAATGCATTGTTGGTGGAGTTGTGAACTGATTAACCATTCTGAAGAACAATCTGGAACTATGCCCAAAGGGCTATAAAAAAGTGCATACCCTTTGACCCAGCAATACCACTTCTACAGTTGTATCCCAAAGAGATCATAGAAGTGGGGAAAGGACACATATGTACAAAAATATTTATAGCAGATCTTTTTATGGTGGCAAAGAGTCAGAAATCAAGGGGATGCCATCAATTGTGGAATGGCTAAACAGTTTGTAGTATATGAATGTAATTGAATACTATTGTGCTATAAGAAATTAGGAGCAAAGGAATAGTTTACCTGTCAGATTTGTGGAGAGAAAAAGACTTTAGGACCAAACAAGAATTAGAGAGCATTATAAAATGCAAAATGGATAATTTTGCTTACATTAAATTGAAAAGCTTCCGTACAAACAAAGCCAATGTAACCAAGATCAAGAGAGAAGTGGGAAATTGGGGAAGAATTTTTACAACCTATGTCTCTGATAAAGGAATCATTTCTAAAATATACAGAGAATTGAGTTAAATCTATAAGAATACGAGTCATTCCCCAAATTGATAAATGGTCAAAGGATATGAACAGGCAGTTTTCAGAGAAAGAAATTAAAGATATATATAAGCATATGAAGAAATGCTCTAAATCACTATTGATTAGAGAAATGCAAATCAAAACAACTCTGAGATACCACATTTCTCCAGTCAGATTGGCTAAGATGACCAAACAAGAAAATGACAAATGCTGGAGAGGATGTGGGCAAATTGGAACACTAATGCATTGCTGGTGGAGTTGTGAACTTATCCAACCATTCTGGAGAGCAATCTGGAATTATGCCCAAAGGTCCATAAATAATTTCATACCCTTTGACCCAGCAATACCACTTCTAGGGTTATGTCCCAAAGAGATCATAGACGAGGGAGGAAGACCCATATGTACAAAAATATTTATAGCAGCTCTTTTCGTGGTTGCAAAGAATTGGAAATTAAAGGGGTGTCCATCAATTGGGGAATAGCTAAACAAGTTGTGGTATATGAATGTAATGGAATACTATTGTGCTATAAGAAACGAGGAGGAGACGGTTTTCATATTTACCTGGAGAGACTTATACAAACTGATGCTGAGAGAGAAGAGTAGAATCAGGAGAAATTTGTACACAATCACAGACACATCATATGTGTGATGATCAGCTATGACAGACTGGACTCTTCTCAGCAATGCAGTGATATAAGTCAATCCCAAAAGACTCATGAAGGAGAGAAATGCGGCATCCAGAGATATAACTAGAAAGAACTGAGCTTGAATCCTGATGGAAGCAAACTAATTGATCTTTTTCTTTCATTGTTTGGCTTTATTTCTTCTTTACCATTCTTCATCCCACCTAGTACAATATGCCTTTGTAATAGGACTAATGTCTAATATGAATGTATTTGCAGACCCTATACTGGACTATATGCTGTCGTGGGGGGGTGGGGGGAGGGAGGTAAAGGAAATTTGAAAATCAAGGAACTATGGAATTGAATCTTGTTAACTAAAACTTAACTAATACATTAATTAAAAATAAATAATAAAAAAGAAGAATGATTTTCATAAAAAAAAGATATTAAGAATGGACTGTCTTCATAATAACCTGGAGAGACTTATTTCAACTGATGTTGAGTGAGAAGAGCAGAACCAGGAGAAATTTGTACACAATTACAGACAAAACATATTGTGATGACTACCTTTGGTAGACTGGGCTCCTCTCAGCAATGCAAGGTTATAAGACAGCTCCAAAAGTCTCATGACGGAAAGAGATGTCCACATCCAGAGAAAGAGCTACAGTCTGAATCCAGACTGAAGCAAACTACTTGCTGGTTCTCTCTTTTTTGTTTTGTTTTGTTTCCTCTTTCTCATAATTCACTCCATTGGTTATGAAGCTATTTGAAGGTTTGCTTGAAGAAGAGAAATAATGGAAGCAGAGATATCAAATAAGAGGTTCTTAGCATCATTTAGATGAGAGGGAGACAGATGGTACAGTGTATAACATGCTGGACCTGGAGTCCAGAAGGTCTGAGTTCAAATCCTGCCTCAACACTCATCAACTGTGTGACCCTGGGCAAGTCACTTCACTGCTAACTGCCTCTGTCTCTTCATCTGTAAAATGGAGATTACAATAGCACCTACCTCCTAGGGCTGCCATAAGGATGAAATGAAATATTTGTTAAGTACTTTGCAAACCTTAAAGTGATTTTATAAATGTTAAAGATTATTATGTCATTAGGACCTGAATCAAAGCAATGCCCATGTAAGTGAAAAATAAAGACATAGTATGGACGAGACTTGGCAAGTGATATGGGGAGTTAGGAAGATGACATAGTTGAGAATGACCCAGTTGCAAACTTGAGTTCCTACAATAACATCCTCACTAGAAGGGCAGGGAAATTGGGATCTAGAGCAGGGTTGAGGACAAGAGAATGTGTTCTGTTATGGACCTGTTGTATTTGAAATGTCAATGAGAACTCCAGAGTCTAGCTGAAGTGGACCATTAGTGAAAGAGGCCTCGAGCTATAAAGAGAAAATAGAGTTTAATATACTATGGATAACAACAGAACAAACAAAGAAAGTCTTACAGTATCTCAGGTAATTGGATAAAGTTTCTCCAAGGAAATTGCTAAAAGGACATCTATTAGTGGCCCCAGAATGAATTACTACAATATGGAGAATCAAATCAGGCAATGATTTTTGTTTTTTGAATAAAAGATTTAACATAGCAAAGGAAGAAGGAAAAATACAATTTGTTAATTGGATTGCATGGGCACAGCAGATAATGGACCATCTGGATGGGACTACATATGGCTCCTCTGACTTCCTATAATTATGGCCTGGCTTTAGTGTAGAATTCTGGTCTCAGAAGTAACCATAAAGTATTTAGGATCCTGAAAAGTGTTAATTGCTATTTTGTAGGCATCTTATGGTTAGAGTAGTGTGGTATAACAGAAATAACCTGGGTTATTTTCTCAAAGAGTCCTGGGTTTAAGATTCAACTTTAACATAAACTGTGTGATCCTGGTCATATATCACTTTTCTGAGCCTTGGTTTCCTCCTTTGTAAAATGAGAATAATAGTATTAACACTACTTCACAGGATTGTCATGGAAAGGGAAATACTTTGCAAATCTCTGAAGGTCTACAGAAATGTAGACTATAATTAATATGATTTCCTTGCTGGAGTAGAACTCTGAATTATTTGAAAGCATAGACTGAATCTTGTTCAATTCAATATATTTCAGTAAAATTCACCAAATATGTATTAATCACCTATTATATGGCAAGTAGTGTGCTAGCCACTGGAAAATGAAGGTCAAAATTGAAACAGAATATGCCAATACATATTGAGAATTAAGAGGACACAACATATAGGCAAATAAGTAAACACAGAGAGGCCCTATGATATAGTGGAATGCCCTAAAGACAGAGGACCTGGGTTCAGATCCAGCCTCTGCTGCTATCAGTGTAATGTTGGGGGAGTCACAACACCTCTGGGCCTCAGTTTCTTCCGCTGTAAAATGATGGAATTGAACTCAGAGGTCCCTTCACCTTCTAAATTTGTGATCTTAATACAAAGTAATTTTAAGAGGGAGAATGTGCTAATAATTAAGGAAGTCAGGACAAGTCTTCTACAGGAGATGGCACCTGAGTTGAGGATGCTAGGAATTCTATACATGAGAAGATATGAGGTAGTGCATTCCAGACATGGGAAACCTCTTGTGCAAAAACATAAGAGGAAACATACCATAACAGAGTGGAGTGTGTAAAGAAGGGTATAAACTGGAATGGAGCCAAGATGGCAGAGTAAAAGCGGGGATTTGCATGAGCTATCCCCCAAATCCCTCCAAATACCTGGAAAAAATGACTAATAACTTCTAGAGCAGAACCCACAAAAATGCTGGAGTAAAACAAATCTCCAGCCCAAGACAGATTGGAAAGTCAACAGGAAGGGGTCTATAACAATGTGCTGGGAGTGGATCATTAGTTCAGTGTGGGCTGTGCAGGCACAGACAGGGCTGGAGCAGGCCTCAGGGGACTGATTCATTAGTATCTATGGCAGTTTCGAGAATTTTCAGGTCCAAACACCAAAAACAACATAGAAGGTCAGTGGGAAAACTCTGTCAAACCTGGGTGAGAGAGGAGAGCAATCCGGCTCCATCCCCAGGGTAATGGAAGTGGTAGGGGGAGCAGAGGTAGTGGGAGTGACAGCAGCAGCAGCAGAAAGGGTAACTTCTAGAACTCCCAGTCCATGGGTGTAGGGATCCAACAGCTGATCAGAGGGTGACTGCAGGGATCTCTTTGCTGGAACAAAGGCAGAATTCTCTTGCTTTGCCCTGCTTAGATCTGGGTCAAGGTCTAGGGGTGGGGAGAAGCACTTGTATAGTAGAGCTTGTGGAGAGGGAATCATCCTCACAGTTCCAGGACAGAAAATAGTGCCTGTGGTCAGGCACAGACTAGAACATAGGCCAGGAAAGGAGTAAACACCTCTCCTTTGATCAAGCCACCTTGGAGAAACTGAAAATTTATAGGACCCTAGAAGTATCTTTGAAAACAGCTGCACAGATACCCCTGAAGTCTGGAATAGTACACCACCTTTTCCCCCTTGGAAGCAGAGTCTACCTTGAAAAAGAGTTAGAAAGTTAAGTATTTGACTGAGAAAATGAGCAGACAGCATAAAAAAACTCAGACTATAGAATCTTACCTTGGTCACAAAGAAGATCAAAACATAAAAACCGAAAAAGGCAACAAAGTCGAAGCTTGTACATTTAAAGCTTCCAAGAAAAAAATATGAATTGGCCATAGGCCATTGAAACAGCTTGAAAAATATTTTGAAAATCAAGTAAGAGACCGGACTCAAAACAGGTGGCAGTGTCTGGTGTGTTTCTGGGATGCATGACCATCCCTGTCTATTCTCCTCAATCTCTGGCTTAAAATTGAGCAACCTACAGAGTGGGCTTTCAATGAGCCTTCTGATTACTTGAGGCTAAACATTGTGACCAAGAGGAACTTTTGTATCACGATCCACAGCCAAATCCTCATCCTCAGAAATGAAGAAAGAAGAGTGGGTTCAGTCCTGGACATCTCCCACCATAGTTGGTCTGAGAATGGGAAAGCTCAGACTTCCTCACTCCCTCACAATTACCATTCCTGGGCCAAAGTCTCAGCTGTACACGGTCTGGCCCAGAAGAAAAGGAGACCTTTGTACTATCCAAGCACCAGGTTTTTACACATGATGGACTTTATTTTTTTATTTTTTATTTTTTTCTTCTTCTTTTTTTTTAGTTTACATCATTCATTTCCACAAAATTTTGAGTTACAAATTTTCTCCCCAATTTTCCCTACCCACCACCCCAAAACAGTGTTCCTACTAAATATCCCCTCCCCCAATCTGCTCTATCCTATATCTTCCCACATTCCCCCTTTGACTTCCCAGGTGAGCATGGTGGATCTCTATGCCCCATTGCCTGTATATCTTATTTCACAGTTACATGTAAAATATTAATAATAATAATATGTATATATATTTTATACGTTTGATTTTAAACTTTGTATTCCAGATTCTTTTCATTCCTCCATTGTCACCCACCTTCCCTGGGAAGATAAGCAATTCAATATAGGTTGTACATGAGTAGCTAAGCAAAACATTTCAATAGTGGATATATTGTGGAAGACAGACTATATTTCCCTCCCTCCTATCACACCTCCCACTTTTTCTATTCTCTACTTTGATCCTTTCCCTTTTCAAAAGTGGACGCTTATGACACCACTTCCAACTTATGTAAAAGGGTGCTCTGAACAAACTCTGGAGCTACAGAACCCACAAAATGACATAGAGAAGCTAAACTCCCAATGAGGACAGCCCAGCAGCCTGGCAGTGAGCAGTCAGCTCAGTGCTCTGGGAGCCAAGCACAGGCCCACATGAGTCATGAGTCTGAGGTTTTAGCCCCAGGGCAGCCCAACCAGCAGCCAGCTGGAAGGACTCCAGATCACCAACAGCTGTGGCATTGCCAGAATTACCAACACATAGATGCCAAGGACAAAGTGAGAGGTCAGTGCCCTGTGAATTCTGGGACTAGTGGTGAGAGGGCATCAGCATTTCCCCCCAGGGCTAGAAACCACTGAATAGCTGTGGCACAGGGCGCACCACTTTGCAGCTTCAGTTCCTGGCCTACGGTATGTAGGGGGATCCGGTGACCAGTCTGGGGGGTAGTGGCAGTAATTGCTCTTGTTTTAACCTTCTTGGATCTGGATTGCTGTCTGGGGTAGAGGTCTAGGAGTGTGTGAACAGCTTTCCAGAGCATGTGGAGGCTTCAGAGAGGGTACCTAACTAATACATTTGGCAGCTGAGAAAACCCCCTAGTGTTTGGGACAGAAAGTTCCCTGCCTGGTGGCAGTGTCCTACTGTGGTAACAAGCCCAAAAGTCAAGTAATTGAGTGGCAACATGCCTAGGAAAAGGAAACAAAATAAACAGAAAAATTCAACATTGGACTCTTTTGGGGGGCAAAGAGGATCAAAGCATGGAACAGGAGGAGGACTGGGGGGTTGGAACTCCTACACCAAAAGTCCCAAATGAAAATGTGAGATGGTTATAGGCCATAGAGGACCTTAAGAAGCAGATAAGAGATGTAGAGGAAAAATTAGGAAGAGAAATGAAAAAGATGCAATAAAAGTATGAAATGACAGTCAACAGCCTGACTGAGGAAAATAACAGCTTAAAAATAGACTAACTCAAATGGCAAAAGAGGTTCAAAAAGGCAATGAGGAGAAGAATGCCTTAAAAAGCTGAATTTGCCAGATGGACAAAGAATCTCAAAAGCTCACTGAGGAGAATCATCCCTTCAAAATTAGACTGGAGCAAATAGAAGCTAGTGACTTTATTAGAAATCAAGATGCTGTTAAACAGATACAAACAAATGAAAGAATAGAAGGCAATCTCAAATACCTCATGGGAAAAACCACTGACCTGGAAAATGGATCCAGGAGAAATAATTTAAAAATTATTGAACTACCTGAAAACCATGATCAAAGAAAGAACCTAGAAATCACCCTTCAAGAAATTCTCAAGGAAATTTGCCCTGATGTTTTAGACCCAGAGGGCAAAATAGAGGTTGAAAGAATCCACCAATCACCTCCTGAAAAAGATCCCAAAAAGAAAACTCCTAGGAATATTATAGCCAAGTTCCAGAATTCCCAGATCAAGGAGAGAATATTACAAGCAGCCAGGAAGAAACAATTTGAATACTGTGGAAACACAATCAGGATGGTGCAGGATCTGGCAGCTTCTACACTGAGGGATTGAAGGGCTTGGAATATGATATTCCACAGGGCAAAGGACCTGGGATTAAAATCAAGAATCAACTACCCATCAAAACTGAGTCTCATGTTTCTGGGGAAAATATGGTCATTCAGTGGAATAGAGGACTTTCAAGCATTCTTGAGAAAAAAAAACAGAGTTGAATAGAAAATATGACATTCAGACACAAGAAGCAAGAGATGTTTGAAAAGGTAAACAGGGAAAAGAAATCATAAGGAACTTATCAAAGTTGAACTATGTGCATTACTACATGGAAAAATGATAACTGTAATTGATGAAACTTTTCTCAGTATGAAAATAGTTGAAGGATATATAGGCATATGAATACATATGTGAATATGTGTATATATGTTTACAGGTATACATAGATATAGGGCACAGGTCAAATTTAATAGGAAGGGATGATAATTAAAATGTGAAATTAAGAGGTGAGAGAAGAATATAATGAGAGGAGATGGGGAGAGACAGAATGGGGTAAACTATGTCATATAGAAGAGGCAGTGGGAAATGGTTACAAGGGAGGGGAAGAACAGGAAGGCAAAAAGACAAAACCTTATTCTCATTGAATTTGGATCAGGGAGAGAATGACATAGGATATCTCACCCTATAGGAGAGTAGGGAGAAGGGGATGAGAGGTGCAATGATGGATGGGAGGGCAGGGGGGAGGGAAATTGGAAGCATCCACTTTTGAAAAGGGACAGGATCAAAGTAGGGAATAGACCAAGTGGAAGGTGGGATAAGAGGGAAGGAAATATAGTCAGTCTTTTACAGTATATCTACTTGGTAATGTTTTGCATAGCTACACATGTACAACATATAATAAATTGCTAATCTTCCCAGTAAGAGTGGGTGAAAGGGAGAAAGGGAATGAATCTGGAATTTGAAGTTTTAAAATCTAATGTTTAAAAATATATAAATAGGGGCGGCTAGGTGGCGCAGTGAATAGAGCACCAGCCCTGGAGTCAGAAGGACCTGAGTTCGGAGCTGGCCTCAGACACTTAATCCACACAAACAAAAACCTAGCCGTGTAACCTTGGGCAAGTTACTTAACCCCAATTGCCCTAAAGGGGCAGCTAGGTGGCGCAGTGAGTAAGAGAGCCAGCCTCGGAGTTGGGATGACCCGAGATCAAATACGGCCTCAGAAAATGAGCACCCACACATAAATAATGACTAACCTTGTAACCTTGAGCAAGTTGCTTAACCCCAATTGCTTTAAAATAAAAAAAATATATATGTATATATATATATATATGTATATATATATATATAATATTATTAAAATTATTTTACATATAATTGGGAAATAAGATATATAGGCATTGGGGCACAGAGATTCACCTTGCCCTACTGGAAAAGTCAAATGAAGCATGGGAGAAAATACGGGAAAGAGAAGATTGGAGGAGGGGATATACTGTGGGACTTCTATTCTGGGCTGGTGGGTAGGGGAAAAATGAGGAAAAAATTGTAACTCAAAATTTGAAAGAAATGAATGATGTAAACCAGAAGTTAATAAAGCATTAAAATAAATTTTAAGTGGGTGCTTCCAACTATTTAGTTTGTATGTCATTCCCTCCCTAAGCTAAATTCAATGAGAATAAGGTTGACTCATTCCCTTTTGTCTTCCTGTTCTTCCCCTCCATTGTAACAAATTTCCCTTGCCTCTTCTATATGAGATAATTTACCCATTCTGTTTCTCCCCACCTCCTCTCATTATATTCCTCTCTTACCTCTTAATTTCACCTTTTAAGTATCATCCCTTCCTATCCAATTAGTCCTGCTCCCTCTGTCTATATATACCTGTAGACATATATACACACACTCACATATGTATTCATATGCCCATATACCCTCCTATATAGACATATATATGTATGTATACATATATACACATAAATATATACACTTTTGTAAAGGGACAGAGTCAAAGAAGAAAATAGAGTAAGTGGGGGGTATGATAGGGTAGAAAGAAATATAGTTAGTCTTTCACAACATGACTATTATGGAAATGTTTTGCATAACTACATATGTATAACCTATACTGAATTGTTTGCCTTCTCAATGAGGGTGGGTTGAGAAGTAAAAAAGGGGAGAATTTGGAACTCATAACTTAAAAAAAAAAAGCTAAAAATTGTTTTTATATGCAACTGGGAAATAAGATACACAGACAATGGGGTATAAAAACAATCTATGTTAGGGGCAGCTAGGTGGCGCAGTGAGTAGAGTGTCGGCCCTGGAGTCAGAAGTACCTGAGTTCGATCTGGCCTCAGACACTTAACACACATAAACAAAAACCTAGCCATGTGACCTTGGGCAAATTACTTAACCCCAATTGCCCTCCAAAAAGCAAAAAAAAAAAAAAAAAAAAATCTATCTTGCCCTACAAGAATGTGAGGGAGAGGGTAAGTGGGTGATAAAGGAAAGGGCAGTCTAGGGGAAGGGGTAATCAGAATGCAAGCCATCTTTGGGTGGGGGAGGGGAAAGATGAGGAGAAAATTTGGATCTCAAAATCTTTTGGAAATGAATATTAAAGACTAAAATTAATTAATTAATTAAAATAAATAAATATATGCCTATGTGTACATATATATATATATATATATATATATATATATATATATATATATTGCTTTTTGGAGGGCTGTTGGGGTTAAGTAACTTGCCCAAGGTCACACAGCTAGGTTTTTGTTTGTGTGTGTTAAGTGTCTGAGGCCAGAACCAAACTCAGGTCCTTCTGACTCCAGGGCCAGCGCTCTACTCACTGTGCTACCTAGCCGCCCCAAATAATTATTTAAAAAAAAGAAAAAGAATGGTATAAACCACTTGTAAAGCCTTCAAGATTCCAGGTTTAGATCCATACCAAGATTTGGAGGAGCACCATAGTGGAAGTACCCAGGAAAGGTCTGGGTTAAGCAATAAAAGCTGGGGAAATATACATAGAGGAGAAGATGACTACGAGGCCCTCCTTGATGAGCTGACCAAAAAGGGACAGTTTGCTGCATGGTTAGTCTATAAACAATGAAAAGTAAAATGAAACCCTGTACAGTTGATGAAAACATGAAACCTGCTTCCAATATCTTAATGCTCAGAACTAAAAAGGGACTCCAGAAAGTTAATCTGATTCTCCTTGAGTCCCTGATACTCCCTAATGGTAATCAGTGATCCCTAGTGGTATGGGTCAGTTACTACAACTGCTTTGGGATATAGATGAAGAGGAATATAGCCAGTAATCAAATAAATGATAAACTTTCAGAAGGCAGTAAACATATATAACATATTGGCTGTGTTTCCATCATTAGCTCCCATCTGGCACAAGACTAGATCATCAATAGAAACTAGATGATAGAAACAATCATATATGTGTACATATGCATTTTTTATGTCAAGAAGGCACTGGTCTAAGTATGGAGATAAAAAACTAAACAAGCAGAACAGTCCTTGTCTTCAAGAAGTTTACATTCTATTGGGTGATAAAACATAATGGGGAAATAAAAGAAGTAGTAGGTGAAGTAACTGGAAGTGGAGTAGGGACGTGGATCCCAAATTAAAAACCCAGCTATTAGAGCTGGAGCCCAAGGTTCTTGTGGGAAAGAGATGAGGATGATGCCTAACAGCAGGCAGAATGATAAAGAGGCAATCCAAAGAAAACTAGATAATGACAATTTTATTTTAAATACAAAAGAAACATAAGGAATGGACATGCTCAAGGAGCAATAAATCTCTCTTCTGAAACAAAAACTCAGAGAATCACAAAATAAGAGAGTGTGAAAGGACCTTAGAAGCCATCTAGTCCAAATTAAACCTTAACAAGAATGCTTTTCCCATCCTCCACACCTGGTAAATGATTTTCCAGCCTTTGCTTGAATACTTCTAGGGAGGGGGAACTGACCCCTTCTGGAGACAAGTAATTCTATTTTTTAGATAACTCTGAGTTTTAGGAAGTTTTTCGAAGGGCAGTGATATGGTACAATACATGGATTTCTAGATTTAGAGTCAGGAAGACCTCAGTCCAAATTTGGCCTCAGATGCTTAACAGCAGTGTGTCCCTGGGAAAGTCACAGCCTCTGCTTCTGTTTACTCACCAGTAAAATAAGGATAATAATACTTACTTCCCAGGGCTGTGGGTATCAAGTGAGATAATATTTGTAAAGTGCTTTGCAAACCTTAAAGTGCTATATAAATACCAGCTACTATGATCATCATCATTTTCATCAAGATGACATTTGCCCCTTTGTAAGTTGCTATTTTGTTGTCTAGATTTAAGAAAGTGTTAATGCAGATTAAACATAAAGGTGTACCAGGCTTACTTTTCCCCCCAGAAAGCCAATTAGACATTCACTAGCATACTCTTGATTCCTCCTGGTAAGTTTTTATGCATGTAGAAAAGCTAGGTTTATTCTGACATGTACCTTGAACAATGGGAGAAGAGCTTTCAAGTGTTTGAAGAATAGGTAGGAGGTCAATGACTAAAACTCTACATGGTATGTTATCCAAGGAAGGATGGGAAATTATCAAGAATGTAATTCTGGGGGGGCGGGGCAGAGCAAGATGGCGGAGAAGAAACAGCAATTCCAAGGTGCTCTCCCCCCAGACCACTTCCAAACCATGTAAAAGGGACTCTGAACAGCTTCTGGAGCCCCAGAACCCACAGAACGACACAGAGAAGCTAACCTCCCACAGAGGACAGCCCAGCAGCCCTGCAGGAAGGGCCAGAGCAGTGCTCTGGGAGCCAACAGCAAAGCATGCGGGGAGTCAAACCGAGGTCCACCCCAGGGTCAGAGGGATCCCAGAACACCAGCAGTTGTGGCAATTCCAGAATGATCAACACAGACATGCCTAGGACAAAGTAAGAGGTTAGTGCCCTATGGACTTTGGGACCAGTATTTGGGGAATGTGTCGGCTTCCACCCCGGGGGCTAGAAGCTGCTGAGGATTTGTGACACACATTTTGCAGCTCCAGTGGCAACTTCAGCTCCTGGTCTGTGAACTGTAGGGAGATCCAGCAATCAGTCTTGGGGGTTAATTGCTCTTGCTTTAACCTGTTGGATGTGGATTGTGATCTGGGTGGGAGGTCTGGGACGGGTATCCAACTTGCCAAAACCGGAACTTGTGAAGGCCCCAACATTCCGGATGGAAGCTCCCCTGTCTGGTGGCAGAGTACTACTGTGGCAACAAGCCCCAAAGTCAAGTAATTAAGTGGCAACATGCCTAGGCAAAGGAAACAAAATAAACAGAAAAATTCAACATTAGACTCCTATTTTGGGGGCATGGAACAGGAGGATCAAAGCATGGAACAGGAGGAGGACGGTGAGGTCAGAAATCCTGCTCCAAAAGGCCCAAAGGAAAATATGAGCGGGTTACAGGCCATAGAGGACCTTAAGAAGGATCTTAAAAACCAAATAAGAGAAGTGGAGGAAAAATTGGGAAGAGAAATGAGAAGGCTGCAAGAAAAGTATGAAATGAGAGTCAACAGCCTGACTGAGGAAAACAACACCTTAAAAATAGACTAACTTGGGGGCGGAGCCAAGATGGCGGAGTAGAAACAGCTCATCCAAGCCTCTCTGCCCCCAGATTCCCCCCAAACTATGTAAAAGGGGACTCTGAACAACTTCTGGAGCCCCAGCACCCACAGAACGATACAGAGAAGCTAACCTCCCGCTGAGGACAGCCCAGCAGCCCTGCAGGAAGGACCAGCGTAGTGGTCTGGGACCTGGCAGCTCGAAGAGCACAGAGCGCAGGAGCCGAGCCGAGCCCAGGTCCACGTGAGCCGAGGTTTTAGCCCCAGGGCGGCAGGGCCAGCAGCCGGCTGGAGGAACCCCAGAACACCAGGAGCTGTGGCGACTACAGAATTATCAACATAGACACGCCTAGGACAAAGTAAGAGGTTAGTGTCCTATGGACTTTGGGACCTGTATTTGGGGAATGCGTCAGCTCCCTCCCCTGGGGGCTAGAAGCCACTGAGGACAAACTCCATTTTGTAGTTTTCATAGGCATTTCCGGCTCCCAGCCTACAAATCGTGGGGAGATCCAGCGATCAGTCTTGGGGGGTAATCGCTCTTGCTTTAACCTCCCTGGATCTGGATTGTGATCTAAGGTGGAAGTTGTGGGTGGGTTTACAGCTTGCCAGAAACGGAAGTTGCCCCCCCACACGTTCGGGACGAAAATTCCTCTAGCTGGCCTTAAAGCCATAGTATGGCAACAAGCCCAAAAGTCAAGTAATTAAGTGGCAACATGCCAAGGCAAAGGAAACAGAAAAATGCAACCCTAGATTCCTATTTTGGGGGCATAGAGCTGGAAAAGGACTGTGAGGTCAGAAGACCTGCTCCAAAAGCCCCAGGGGAAAACATGAGCGGGTTGCAGGCCATAGAGGACCTTAAGAAGGACTTTAAAAATCAAATAAGAGAAGTGGAGGAAAAATTGGAAAGAGAAATGAGAAGGATGCAGGAAAAAGTATGAAATGAGGGTCAACAGCCTGACTGAGGAAAACAACACCTTAAAAAATAGACTAACTCAAATGGCAAAGGAGGCCCAAAAGAACAATGAGGAGAAGAATGCCTTAAAAAGTCGAATTTGCCAGATGGAAAAAGAATCTCAAAAGGTCACTGAGGAGATTCATTCCTTCAGAGTTAGACTGGAGCAAATGGAAGCTAATGACTTTATGAGAAATCAAGATGCTGTTAAGCAGATCCAAACAAATGAAAGATTAGAAGGCAATGTGAAATATCTCATGGGAAAAACCACTGACCTGGATAATAGATCCAGGAGACACAATTTAAAAATTATTGGACTACCCAAAAGCCATGGTCAAAGAAAGAACCTAGAAATCACCCTTCAAGAAATTCTCAAGGAAAATTGCCCTGATGTTTTAGATCCAGAGGACAAAATAGAGGTTGAAAGAATCCACCGATCACCTCCTGAAAAAGATCCCAAAAAGAAAACTCCCAGAAATATTATAGCCAGGTTCCAGAATCTCCAGATCAAGGAGAAAATACTACAAGCAGCCAGGAAGAAACAATTTCAATATTGTGGAAACACAATCAGAATAGCCCAGGACCTGGCAGCTTCTACACTGAGGGATCGAAGGGCATGGAATATGATATTCCAGAGGGCAAAAAGAACTGGGAATGAACCCAAGGGTCACCTACCCAGCAAAACTGAGTATTTTGTTTCAGGGGAAAATATGGGCATTCAGTGGAATAGAGGACTTTCAAGCATTCTTGAGGAAAAAACCAGAATTGAATAGAAAATTTGACACCCAGACACAAGAGGGAAGAGATGCCTGAGAAGGTAATCAGGGAAAAGAAATCAAAAGGAACTTATCAAAGTTGAACTATTTACATTCCTATATGGAAAGCAATAACTGTGACTGATGATATCTTTCTCACTATGAAAATAATGGAAGAAGGGTGTGTGGTCATATGAATACATATGTGAATGTGTGTGTATATGGTTACAGTTATATATGGATAGAGGGCATAGGTTGAATTTGTTGGGAAGGAGAATACTCAAGGGATGAAATTATGAGGTGAGAGAGGAAAGTGGCAAGAGGAGATGGGGAGAGACATGGTAGGGTAAACTATCTCATGTAGGGGAAGTGGTTGCAAAGGAGGGGGAGAATAAGGAAGGCTAAAAAGGAAAACCACATTCACATTGAATTTGGTTCAGGGAGAAAATGACATACATACTAAATGGGATATCTCAACCTGCAGCAGGATAGGGGGAAGGGGGATGAGAGGAGGGAAGATGGATGGGAGGGCATCCTTGGGGGGAGGGGAGGTTGGAAGTACCCACTATAGAAGAGGGACAGGATCTTGTAGGGAATGGACCAGGTGGGGGGTGGGATGAGTGGGAGGGAATTATAAGCAGCCTTGTACAATATATCTACTATGATAATGTTTTGTATAGCTAGACATGTACAACATATACCGAATTACTTATCTCCCAAGAGGGAATGGATGACAAGGGAGGAAGGAAATGGATCTGAAATTCGAGGTCGTAACATTAAATGTTTCAAATATATATAAATACTATCATTAATACTCTTTTGCTTGTAATAGGGAGATAAGATGTGCAGGCATTGGGACACAAAGATTCACCTTCCTCTAATGGAAAAGTCGATGGGGGTATGGGAAAGAGCAGATTGGAGGAATCGATATCTTGTGGGACTACTATTCTGGGAGGTTGGGTTGGGGAATAATGGGGGGGAAATGATTGTAACTCAAAATCTGGCAGAAATGAATGATGTAAAACAGAAGTTAATAAAGCATTTGTTTAAAAAAAAATAGACTAACTCAAATGGCAAAGGAGGCCCAAAAGGGCAATGAGAAGAATGCCTTAAAAGTCCAAATTTGCCAGATGGAAAAAGAATCTCAAAAGCTCACTGAGGAGATTCATTCCTTCAGAGTTAGACTGGAGGAAATGGAAGCCAATGACTTTATGAGAAATCAAGATGCTGTTAATATAGAAGGCAATGTGAAATATCTCATGGGAAAAACCACTGACCTGGAAAATAGATCCAGGAGAAATAATTTAAAAATTATTGGACTACCTGAAAGCCATGATCAAAGAAAGAACCTAGAAATCACCCTTCAAGAAATTCTCAAGGAAAATTGCCCTGATGTTTTAGATCCAGAGGGCAAAATAGAGGTTGGAAAAATCCACAGATCACCTCCTGAAAAAGATTCCAAAAAGAAAACTCTCAGGAATAATATAGCCAAGTTCCAGAATTCCCAGATCAAGGAGAAAATATTACAAGAAGCCAGAAAGAAACAATTTCAATATTGTGAAAACACAATCAGAATAGCACAGGACCTGGCAGCTTCTACACTGAGGGATTGAAGAGCATGGAATATGATATTCCAGAGGGCAAAAGAGCTGGGATTGAGGCCAAGGGTCACCTACCCAGCAAAACTGAGTATCTTGTTTCAGGGGAAAATATGGTCTTTCAGTGGAATAGAGGACTTTCAAGCATTCTTGAGGAAAAAAACAGAGTTGACTAGAAAATTTGACATTCAGACACAAGAAGCAAGAGATGCTTGAGAAGGTAATCAGGGAAAAGAAATCAAAAGGAACTTATCAAAGTTGAACTATTTACATTCCTACATGGAAAAACAATAACTGTGACTGATGAAACCTTCCTCATTATGAAAATAATTGAAGAAGGGTATATGGGCATATGAACATATGTGAGTGTGTGTATATATGTTTACAGTTATACATGGATAGAGGGCACAGGTTGAATTTGGTGGGAAGTGATGATACATAAGGGGTGAAGTTATGAGGCAAGAGAGGAAAGTAGCAAGAGGAGATGGGGAGTGACAGGGTAGGGTAAACTATCTCATGTAGAAGAAGCAAGGGGAAGTACTTGCAAGGGAGGGGAAAAAAAGGAAGGCAAAAAGGGAAAACCATATTCTCATTGAATTTGGCTCAGGGAGAGAATGACATACATACAAAATGAGATCTCTCACCCTGCTGGAGAGTAGGAGGTAGGGGGATGAGAGGGGGGGATGATGGAGGGGAGGGCACTCTGGGGGGAGGGAAGGTTGGAAGTACCCACTATCAAAGAGGGACAGGATCAATGTAGGGAATGGACCAGGTGGGGGGCGAGATGGGTGGGAGGGAATTCTAAGCAGCCTTTTACAATGTATCTACTATGGTAATGTTCTGCATAGTACAACACATACTGAATTACTTATCTTCCCAGATGGAATGGGTTGACAAGGGAGGAAGGGAATGGATCTGAATTTCAAAGTTTTAAAATTAAATGTTTCAAATATATATAAATATTATTAATACTATTTTGCATGTAATTGAGAGATAAGATGTGCAGGTATTGGGGCACAGAGATTCACCTCGCCCCAATGGTAAAGTCGAAGTAGGTATGGGAGAAGATATGGGAGAGAGCAGATTGGATGAGGGGATATCTTGTGGGACTGCTATTCTGTGGTGGTGGGTAGGGGAAAATGGGGAAAAAATTGTAATTCAAAATCTGGTGGAAATGAATGATGTAAATCAGAAGTTAATAAAGCATTTGTTTAAAAAAGTGTAATTCTGAAAAAAACAAAGGTAATAATCCCAATAATGAAGAAAAGAAGGAATTATCCAAAGAGATTAAGATAGAATGCATGTAATTCCAACTTTAGATTATTATGTAATACCAAGACATGCACAAAAAATGGAAGCTGAGGTGGGTAATGGAGAAAGAATATGAAAGAGAAAGTGTCCTGTGAAGTCTGTGATGCTAAATTGTTGATAATATCTAGGAAAGCTAAGGAAAAAAGTTTTAAAAATTCTATTAGGGGAAAGATGCATTTCTGTTCATGGAAGATAAGATAATAAAAATGAGAGAGAAAAAGTGGAGCTCCTCAGTTATTATTTTATTTCTATGTTTTCTGCCTAAGAGAATGATTTTGGGATTGTAGAGGATGATATTTTTAAAATGACTAACAGGGAGTTGATACCCAACATAATTTGAGAGATAATAAGAGATTGTATAGCTACACTTGGTGAGTTCAAGTTTCCAGCCCTCAGATAAAGAATGGTATATACACACTAGGAAAAACTAAAGAGAGAAGTTGAGCATAGAAATATAGAGAGTGGCTAGACAGAAATGGAACTGATTTCAAGGAAAGAAGTCTGCATGTCTGTATCACCAAGGCAATATTCACAGCACCAACAGCAACTATGAAAATGCCAATATAGTTTTAAAATCCCAAAATATAACAGGCTCTCCATATAGAAGACAGAAGAAAATATTTATTCAGACACCAGAAAGTAGAATCCCAAAAGAAGAAAGCCATATCCATTATGATTTGCTATAGCAACAAAGAAGTCTATACAGAATAAACATGCAGAGGGCACCACCATCCCCAAGCCTTACCCCTGCTAGGGCCTTCCCACAAACAAACACTCACTGTCCTAGCTGTCTATTTACCTGTATCTTCTCTCTCCCTCTGCTCTAATTGCTATGACTCATTTCCTGCTCCACCCCTTCTTGCTCCACCCATTAAGTCAACTCCTCCCACCACAGGCTTCATGTGCTTACATTTGGCCTACTAAGGGGCAATTAAGTTCTTCAAATTCCCTTAGGTCTATTAAGGAGCAGGGAAGATCTTCAAATTACCATTACCATTACAATGTCCATATCTAATACCACCTCCACCCAATCTGAAAAGAAGAAACCTGAATAAGAAGACACAGATCAATGAATAATGGAAGACATTACCAGAATAATGGAAGAAAATCTATTGCTATATAACCAGGATCTGAAGCATGCACAGAACACATAAGTTTTTTGGGCTGATGTAACTTCTCCCACCTGGAGAAGATGGGAAGCCTGCTTCTGAAAGAGAGATGACATATAACAAAGGGCCTTGGAAAGATTGTGGAGTTTTTGCAACTGAAAAATGGGAGGCTCCTCCATTGGCTGTGGAGGTACTCAAAAGGCCCATAGTAGTCTTCCACAAGAGCTTTCTTGTCTCAGACATTTTGACTGTTCAACTCCTCATAGAGTGACTCCTTCACCTGCAGCATCCAATGAAAGATCTGAGATCCCAAGAAATAGGCCTCAGTCATGGACCTTTCATCTGCATTCATTCTTTTTTTTAAAGAGCTATTTATTTGCTGGACATAGGCTATATAAGATACACATCCAGTTTTTAATTTACATTATTGAATTTAAATTTGACTTGTTTTTATATGCAATAAAAGTGCCATTCAACAGTTACACTAAGGTGAAACAACTTTCACCTTATTAAGTATTTTGTCCAAAGTCAAAACTTTTTTTCTTACCATGAAACCCCATGACAAGTTTTTAATTAATAATACAAAATTCGTTACTTATAGTTTTCTCCCTTGTAAAGATAAAAAAGTACAAGTACCTAATATATATCAGTCACAACATAATTCCTGATCATCTCCACATCATAAACAGATGTTTCAATTTTTAACATCATCAGAGACCAATAAAAAGTCATTTTTCATACAAAACAAAATTCACATGTGTCTAAAATGAAAGAAAAAGGAGGAAAAAACCTGGTACTGAGAATAATGCTTAGTCCTCTTTAGCTAGAAGAGCCCCAAATGCCAACAGATACCAATCTTCTGATTTAAAAAATGGTGGCTGTATAACACTGCAATAGCATCCAAGAGCAAACTTAACTCTTCACATCAGTAATCCAGATTTTCCCAATTTAGATTAGCATACACTTTTTAGTGCCAACACAGGGGTGGAAGAGAGAACTGGACATGCCAGATAAAAAAGACTAATTAATTGTCATCTGCTGAAACAGCATCTAGCGTTGTCTTTACTTGTCACCATTACAAGTGATAGGCAATCCTCCTTGATTAACCACTTGTCCTATATTTTAATGCAAATGGCTGAGTTCTAAGGTCTAACCCAAAGAATATTCCCATTTTCTTTAAGGGAGAATATAGCTTGTGAGCTTGCCAAACAAAACCAATTAAATGAAATACAATTCTCCAGTTATGCTAAAGTGTACCACAAGGTTAAATGATTCTATCTGGACAGTTTTTTAAAGATTTAATCCATCATTTTTAGAACTTCACAGAATTGAATTTTTCTGCAGGTTTACAGAGCCAAAGACATGTACAATCATTTTTTTTTGTAAAAGACTAGATTTGCTTTAGTGCTGCTTTATGAACAAACTGTATTTCATTCAAAAAAACCAAAGGAAAAAAGGATAAACAAATGTGACTATATCGTGTTTCATTTATACTGTTGGAGCTCTGAAATACCCTGTGTGGTGGAGGCTGTCAATTAAGTGTCAAAATTATCAGAACAGGGGGTGGCTAGGTAGAGCATCGGCGCTGGAGTCAGAAGGACCTGAGTTCAGATCTGGTCTCAGACACTTAATGCACACACAAACAAAAACCTAGCCGTGTGACCTTGGGCAAGTTACTTAACCCCAATTGCCCTCCAAAAAGCAAAAAAAAAAAAATTATCAGAACAGTCTTGCTAAGAACGTATGTTTTCAAAACTTATTCATGAGGGAAAAAAGAGAAGCAATGAGTGTATAGTTCAAAAAATAAAAGTTTAGAAACTACATGATCATTGTGAACAAAATGTTTGGTAAATAGTGAATTGGGAGTTTGGGATCATCAGGAAAAGCCTTCTCAGACAACCATCCTGATTTCAAAAAAAAATCTTTTCAGATAGTACATCTGTCCCAATGTCTTAGGAACTAATACAAGAACTTCAAAGAAGGATCAGAGGGCCACTCTGCTGTTTGTGTTGCCATTAAGTGCTCTAGGTATTCTCTCCTGGGTTTCTTTATATTCTTGTTCATGCTATACCACCATCATCACCATGGCAAGCTCATAAATCATCTCTTCTAGCTTGTTCAGATGAGCTTCTATTTCTGTTCCTTGGTCTTTGAAACTTCTTCAATATCAATAGTGAACATGACCATCATGGGAATCATGGTGGGCCTTCTCTTGCTAAAACAAAACTTATAAGTTCCATCCACATGAGCTGCAAAAGAATAATTTCCAGGAGACTCTCTGTGTCCTCTATAAATTCCCTCATAATTAGGTCCTGTAATCTTCACATCAATGTCCAGGAAACCACCCTCAGCCACCTCAAAGATGAGGCCCATCTTGATATCTGCTTAAAGATGTAAATGCTCAATAAGTAACCTCAGTGGTCAGCACCATGGCTAGTGGCATAAGCACCTCCAGGAGGGTGTCACCCTGACAAGAATGGGTATGGGGACTGGAAGGAAATAGAAAGGAGCGCTGCCTCTTTCTTCAATGCAGAGAATTAATGGTTACTCTGTATTCATTCTCTCTATCTTATGTGAAGGGAGTGGAGTGTCCAATCCTGGGAGTTTAAGAGGTCTGAAGGGGACCTCGGTATCCTGACGTTTTCAGCATTCAGGTCTGCAACTACTATGGCATTGACATCCTACAGAATGAAGTGCTACATCTGTTGAGGTCTCTTCTGGAGCCATTCTGTATTTGAACATGAAATTGGTGGGACCAATGCTAAGGAGAAATTGAACTAAATTTTGAGCCTCCTGCTCTCAGAGATTGGGATGCTATAAGGGAAGAATATCCCCCATGATATTAGGGGAAAATGTTTGTATATTTGTTCTTGCTATATCTTCCAAGTAAATATTGCTTTGTAAAAGCTAGTTGATCTTAAGTGGTTAAATGGAACATAGCTACTGGTAGGTGATCACTAATGGTAAGGAAGGGGGAAGAGGAATAGAGCTGGTGGGGGAGCTCAGGCCAGTAGCAGAGTAGAGAGATCCCCACCTTCTCAGTATATTCTAGGACCTTGAGGGTCAGATATAGTGACTTGGCTCTGGGAAAATGTCAGAGCATACACACTCCAGCTAAATGGAAACACATGGGAAAAAATTCAGCATGGTATGGAGGAGTCACCTTTATTGGTACTATGTGATAAAGATAGTATAGGTCCTGAAGGAAAATGGGATCTATAAGGGGAAAGGGTTGTGGAGTGACTCCTTTATCTGTGGAATCTAGTAAAAGACCATCTTACTCCTGTAGCATCTCCATGTTCTTTCCCCTTGTGGGGGTCATATCCAGGGTGGAACTCCTAGTCTGGGAAACAAAAGATGAGTTGTTTTGATTGTTTATTAAGCTCAAGTAAGTTACTTGCATTTTCTGGTTAAATAAAACCTGTACTATATTTGACTTTTTTTTCAGCTTGATTGTTTGCATAGGAATAGAGTTACCCCAAATGAGTTCTTAACTTTTCTTGTATCATGGATTCCTCTGGCAATCTGGGTACAACCAAAGTCCCCTCTTCAAAATAATGCATTCAGTCACATAAAATAAGATATATAGGATTACAAAGGAAATAGATTATATTGAAATACAGCTATCAAAATATTAAAAAACAATGTTTATGGCCTCCAAGCTTCAGAAACCCTGCCTTAGAACAAAAATGAGTTAAATTCTCATGTTCCCAAGGGAAAACCTAGGTAAAGGGAACATGAGACAGAGATTATTGAGAGAGAGAGACCTAAAATAAAATCTAGCCCATGGGAGAGCTTGACACTTGTATTCCTGAAAATAGGAGGTTCTTGTGGTCACAGCCCTTAGAGCCAAAGGGACCTTAGCCCAGTGTTTTCATTTTACTGAGTGAAGTGATTTGCTAAAGGTCACAGCGTGAATTGCAGGTACATGAGACAATTATCAACAAGGCACTACAGCTGTTCTTCTAGATCAGTTCTTATTTTATTGGTGAATGAGTTAAAAGAAAATAATAGCTAGTTCATGATTCGTAGTCTCAGTAAGGGAAGGAGTATAGGGAACCAGAGTCCCCACCCTCCCCCTTATTGAAAGATCAGTAAGCATCAGTGAAATGGGGCGGGGGGAGAACTTGATAGAAATGGGAACTGGTTTCCTCCCATAACCTCTAGCAACAGCATCCCTTTCTCGCCTGTCTGGGAACATGAAACTATTCATGCTCCCTTCTAAGTACACCTGCCCAGTCTTCTCAGGTGCTTATCATAAACATGACTGTGTTAGCAAGGCTCAACTGGGGCCTCTGTGTTCCACCCATAGAACAGCTACAGGAAGAATCAGCAGGAGAGGTGCACGCTGGAAGAAGGAGAGACAGCCACATTTAGAGGGTAATGAGCAAACGATGAGACTCGGGCATCTGGAAAAACAACAGTGACTCCTCTGACTAGCCAGCTGGAAGACTGCTTAACCATGGCAACTTGGAGAGGCTGAGCAGAGCAGCTAATTCACATTGCATGTTAGGGGAAAGACATGCCATAATGCAGAGAGGATTGCTCTGAGAGTCAGGAGACCTGGGTTCTCTGACCTCAGGAAAGTCTCCTCTATGCACTTTGCCTCAACTGCTTCATCAGTAAAATCGGGGATTGGTTCTAGATACCCTCTAAAGGCATTCCATCTTCTGAGGTCCCTTCCTGCGCTGGCCTTCCATAGGATCATAGATTTCATCAACAAGCCATTTAGTGATTAGTCAACAAGCATTTAGCAAGTGCTTATGATGTACCAAGCACTGTAGTAAACACCAGGGGATACAGAAAAAAAAGGCAAAAATGATCCCTGACTATAACAAGTCACACCTGAAAAGAGGAAAGGATTTCAGAGGCCATGTGGTCTAACCCCTTCATTTTACATTTGGGGAAACTGAGGCCTAATGGGGTTAATTGACTTGGCCAAGATCAAATAAGTAGTAAATTGCAAGGCTGGGATTGGAACCCCTTGATTCTTAATCCACTATTCTTTTCATTGCACCACTCTGCGCTTGGATGTCTCTCCAAACTCTGATGGTCTATGTTCTAATGTCTCTTTTAGTTGTAGAGATCTATGACTGAAGAGGCAAAAAAGTCCAGAAAGCAGTGTAGTACTAAGACCCCTAGATAACAAGCATAAAAATAATAATAATGAATAACATTTATATAGTACCTATGTGTCAAGTGTTATGCTTTACAAATATTTTCTTTTTTGATCCTCAGAAAAATCCTAGGAGGTGTTATTATTATCCCAATTTTACAGTTAAAGAAACTGATTAAATGACTTGCCCAGAGCCACACAGCTAGTAAGTATCTGAGTGTGAATTTGAACTCTTGTCTTCCTGACTGCAGGCCTAGCACTCAATATACTGCATGAATTGAGCTGCCATAGAGGAGACCCCTTGGAGTAGGAGATGAGGAGAAGCCAATACGTGAATTTACAGTGTTCAGTTTAGATAACTGGCCCTTTGGGAGTTCATTAGTTCAGTTCAAGTCCCAAGGAAGGAGCTCTTCTCCAAATAAACACTCATCACTGAAGAAGAAGAGAAGATGGGGTGAGAGGGATAGACTCCACTTGGAATTGACAGGGAAAAATAGAGCCTATGTTAGATGTGGGAACGCATCTGGAAAATCCAAGAAGAGTGTTTCTCAAATCTGAATGCATTAACCAACCTGAAATGATAAAGGCAGATGAAATGAAGACGGAATGATCAGATAGACGTGGGCTTGGCGTCATTGCCAAATACAAGTAGCAGAGAATATGCAAATAGTAATTAAATTCTTCCTAGCTCTAGAGGGTTCACAGAGCATCAGGCTGTTTTGCTGCTGCTTGGGGAAAAGAGATAGCTTAAAAATCCTGTGTTCACTGTTAGCATGGCTGCAAACCTGAGTGAAATAATAATAGTAAAACCCACTGCTTGAGTTTTTCACTTCCCAGGTTTGGCCAAAGGAAACTGTGCAGTCCACAAATTCCAACATTCTCCCATAAACAAAACTCCATCTTTTGAACACTAATATTTTTCCAGTGATTCTGTATGAGTGTGAATCATGGAATAACAAATTTTCCAAGTAATGAAAATAGTGGGTTACATAAAGAGAGATTAAGAGGTTCATCGTGGGAGTAAATAGGCGGCAACATATTTCCAACCCTGAATTTCATGAAAAAATCAGAGTAAAAGACTTCATCAAAGGGAGGAATAAGGAGGAATGGAGGCTACTTGGAAAGCCAGGAATGACTTAGGAGTCTACTCACTACATTTGTAACCACATAAAGTGAAAAGCAAACTGATCCATCAGCTGTTCTCCAAACAGACTATTCCATCCCTACCCTATATGTCATTGCATACTTTTGTGTCCCCTGTGACAGGGATCAGAGATGTAACCAGGTTGGAGTCACTGGGGCTTTGGTTCCAGGCACTGATATGTTAGAGGTACTATCTCACTGTTCTCTGCTAACTTGTTCTACAAAGGCAAGACCTGGATGACTCACCCAACCTTGGGCAAACACTTTCCTACCCCGATATCCCATTGCTGTAATGCCCTTCTCCTAGGTTCAGTGTTCCCCACCTCAACCTTGTGGTAAAACTTCATGGTGGACAGATTGCCCCCTCTCCTAACATGACTGTCACTGTGGTCATACTGTCCTCTGAGATGTCAACTCCCTTTATTTCCCCTTGAACTGTGCATTATGCTATTACGAAAACTATCCCATCCTACCCCACCCTACTCCACTCCCTAAAAAAATCTGTTTTTTCCTGAGTAAAGAAGTACTTAGCTACAGCCCTGCCTGGAATGCACTCACTCCTCCTTCCCTTCACTTACCTTAGACCTTCCTTCAATGGTGGGCCACTTGTTATAGTCTCCCTTTTCTGCTACACACACACACAAACACACACACACAGAGACATACTGGTGCTTTCTTCCTCTTAAGATCTTTCTTTTATTTATTTCTCTGTGTTTCTGCTATATCCTATCAGTAAAATATAAATCTGAAGACAGCTTGGTACTGGCTCTGAAGTCAAAGGCCATGAATACAAATCCTGCCTCTGATGGGACCATAAATTGTGTGACCTTGGGCGATTCATTTAACTTCCCTGGATCTGTTTCCTTGTCTATAAAATGAGTGAGTATAGATACAGCTCTTGATCTATAATCCTATGTTCCAGGGTGCTTTCATTGCTGGGCTTCTGTGGAAGAGGGGTCACTTTGGGAAGAGGATTATTAGGATACAAGACCCTCCTCTAAGGATAAAATCTCTAACACTAGGCTGCATTTCCTGTGGGTGGGTAGCAGGATTACCAAATTTAGAGCTGAAAGGGATTTTGGTGAACTGCAGTAAGAGGCTAAAACAGGAACCCCATATTCCCATATTCCCAGCCGCAGGCAGATCCCATAGTATTTTCTCATGGCAAGGGATCTTCTTTAAGGAAGGCAATATGGAAGAGACATTGTAATCATTTTATAGGCAATGAATGAAAAAAAATCAGCTCATGGAGTTTTAGGTATTCAACCTGCAACACAAGGGTTGGGATATTCTTCACGGGACAAGAACAAGAGAAACCACTAGGAAATCAAGCCACCATGTTTCCCTTGCTGATTTTCTTCTCTTGAAAACGTAAGTCTGGCAGTCTCCTAGGATAAGAGATCATACATCTAGAGCTGCATGGGAAATTAGAGGCCAAAGTGTACAACCTATTCTTTTTACAGAGGAGGAAACTGAGACCCAGAGAGGCTAAGGGATTTGTTTATGGTCACCTAGTCATTTAGAAGCCATGCTAAGATTCAAAATTAAGTCCCCTGACCATGAGCCAATACTTTCTACTTCAATCTTGGTTTTGCTATGTGATTTTGGTCAATGATAGGCCTTGGTTTATACTTTTTTTTAAAATAGGGTAGAAGAACCCATTCCATATCTAAATCTTATGAATCTAACATCTTGTTGAACATCTATCAATCACCCTTGGGAAGCAGCCTTCCCACCTTGCCTTCTCCCTCTACCTCCTCTCCTACAATACATCCTGATTGCAAGATTGACCCCAGGACTTCAGTGAGATGGAAGTCACCAACCTAATTCTCCCACTGAAATGGAGAACCACCAGGCCTTACCATCTGTCCCTCCATTGACCCTTACGGTCCCCAGGCCTGACCAAGTACCTCATTTCTTTATGCCCTCTAGACCCTCTTTGTCTGTCTCTCTGTCTCTGTCTGTCTGTCCGTCCTGTCTGTCTGTCTCTCTTTCTCTCTGTGTCTCTGTCTCTGTCTATCTTTGTGTATATCTCTCTTACACATACACACACACACACACACACACACACACACACACACACAGCATACTATTAAGTGTAACCTAGGGTCTTTGACATCTGCCCTGCAACTGAATCTCTAGGATTTTGGAGTCTTTTCATCCTATAACTGTCATCTGTGTCATCTCTCCTCAATTATGTGAGCGCCTAAAGAGTAAGAATGGTCTGGATTTTTCTGTTTTTGTCCCTAGCACTTATCAAATTATCATTGATGGTGAACCTATGGCTCCGAAGCCACATGTGTCCTTCTAGGTCCTCAAGTGTGTCCCTTTGACTGAATACTAACTTCACAAAACAAACCCCCCTAATAAAAGGATTTGTTCTGTAAAATTTGGACTCAGTCGAAAGGCTGCACCTGAGGACCTAGAAGGACACATGTAGCTGCAAGGAGACAGCTTCCCCACCCCTGATCTAGTCTAATACTCTAGAGGAGTATTTTGCACATGAGGAAACTGAGGCCCAAAAGGTTCAGCAGCTTGTCCAAGGACACAAGGGTAGTAATTGACAAAGCCAGGATTTATGAATCCAAATCTAATTCTCTTGCCACTAGAAAACACTGTCTCCCATTATGATATAACTAATCATCTATAGTGAGGCTTACAACTGTCTGATCCCTCACTCAAAGTGCTGTGTAATAGGGGAATAGGACAGCAGAGAAGAAACAAAGGCCATCTTCCTGCATAGCATGCAAACATGGTGGCTTGGAACAACTACTGTGTATGTAGGGTATGTGTGGGCAGTTAGGTGTCGCCATAGTGCACAGAGTGCCTGGCCTGAAGACAGGGAGGCTCATAGTCCTGAGTTCAAATCTGGCATCAGACACCTAGTGGGGCAAGTCCCATCACTCTGTTTGCCTCAATTTCCTCCTCTGTAAAATGAGAAGGAAATGGCAAAGCACTCCAGAGTCTTTGCCAAGAAAACCTCAAAGGGGATCACAAAGAGTCAGATAAGACTGAACAACAATAATGATATACTGCGTGCAGTTTATCATTTGATGTTTTCTTAATACCAAAAAGCCTGCTATTTTAAGTAAATTGTTCTTGTTCTCCCTAAGATACGGAATCACGAGATAAATGCCATTTGAATCTAAAAAGGGAAATTATAACTGGTCAGACAGATGTAGATTCAGTGAATGAGGACTGTACTGGACTATAATCGTGAATGGTTTTGAACCCAAAACCTGGGTATTTACCCAGAAGAGAAATATTCTGTACAGTAGGAGAAGTTTATAATCAAGGCTCTTGTCTCACCTCCCCAAGTTCTGCCCCACAACCACCATCCCCATCGCAGCTTTCAGCATGCTTTTCAAACAATAAAAAACAACTTCTATTTCTATAAGACTTCAAGGTTTATAAATTATTAGGGCAGCTAGGTGGCCCAGTTAATAGAGCGCCAGTCCTGGAGTCAGAGGACTTGAGTACAAATCAAGCCTCTGATACTAGCTGTGTGACCCTGGGCAAGTCACTTAACCCTGATTGTCTCCACAAAGAAAGATTTATAAATTATTTTTCCCACCAGATACTCCAAGACAGGTAATGCAAGTTTTATCCTAATTTTAGAAAAGAGGATATTCAGGCTAAGATTTTTTAATTTCCTTGCCCAGGGTCACAAAGTTAGCAAGTACCAGAGCCAGGATTTAAACTCAGGTTTCCTGAATCCCAAGTCTAGCTCTCTTCCCTACAGACCATGACGCCTTTCAAACAATAGCTGACATTTGTATAGCATTTTGCAGATTTCAAATCTCTTCACACTTTTTTTTGGAGAGGCCACTTTTTCTATCCCCAGAGCTTAGATTTGGCAAAGAGAGAGAGAGAGAGAGTGAGAGAAATCAGATTAGATGGATGGAGGGAAGGGTGCAACATGTATTAAATGTGTACACTGTTAAGTATTGGGAATACAAATCAAACAAACAAGACAGTCCCTACCCTAAAGGAATGTTGAAGAAAAAATTAATGCTAATAATGTTTGTTGTTCAGTCATTTTTTTCAGCTGTGCCCAACTCTTCATGACCCCATTTGGGGTTTCCTTAGCAAAGATACTGGAGTAGTTTGCCATTTTCTTCTCCAGCTCATTTTACAGATGGGGAAACTGAGGCAAACAGGGTTAGGTGACTTGGCCAGGGTCACACAGCTAGTAAGTGCCTGAGGCCAGATTTGAACTCAGAAAAAGGAGTCTTCCTGACACTAGGTCTAGCACTCTACTGGGCCACCTAGCTGACCACTAATAATGTATACTCTGTGATTTAGGCACAAGTCTAACAGAAGCAATTTCGTCAAATATACATTCAAGTCACTTCTAGTGTAGAAAGGTAGATATATCCAAACAAGCATAGTCTTCCATGCCTTCCAACATGACTCAGCAAATCCTAGAGGACAGCCTGTCCTTTTGGTCAGATACTGTCTAATGATCAAATGCTCTGTGATGGTCAGGAAGCAAGCACTCCTTAATGACCTGAATTATCTCCTGACTAAGTAATGAAATACTTTGGGGGAGATCTCATGTGATCTTGTAAATGTATGACTCTTTCCTGGAGGAGTTGATATTTTCCTAAGATTTGGCATCCCTATAGGCCTTTATCTCTCCTGAACATAGAACACATACATTGATACAACACAGGTCACCCTTTATCCAGGTAAGAATTCCTGGGAAGAGAGCCAATGGATTTTTAAGTTCTGCCATGTGGTTAGGAGCTATTTGAAATCCTATCCATAGACTTTAGGCTCAGGCAATCTGCTGCCCAACACTAAGGAGAAAGTAAGAAAAATGTTTTTATCACCAGGCTCATGAACTAGGTACAATCCCTTTTGCTAGTAGTGTCCCTGTGTCCTTTCCCCTTGGGAATTACTAATAAACTGGGATAGCTGAAATTGACCTAGACCTAGAGTGCTAGATGATATAAATTGCTATTGAAAGCATTTATATTGTCAAAATATGCACAAAGTAAATGAAAATGCAGACATGAACAGATATCCACAAATACCTCTAACTATGTATCAGAGAGACTTGGCCTTTCTTTTAACCAGTTAGAGTCTGTCAATCTAATCAAGAGTCTATATGAAAGGTCAACTCTACTCCAAGAGACTTTTTAGAAATTTTAAAAGGTCTCTTACCTCTATTAGTTGGCATCAAAGTAAATTCAGAGATGAGTGGTCCTGTGCCAGCCTGGCACCATCTAAATATTGGGAGGGAAATTAACATTAATATCATACTCTATGATTTAAATTCAAGTCTGCCAGAAAACAATTTTAAAATTAAAAGACATTCACATAATGTGTATGTATAAATATATATACACATGCATTTATGTTTATATACATGTGTACACATAGATATTATATATACACATACATATGTATATATATGCATGCATATATATGTATATATATATGCCATTTCTATCTTGCAGAGAGAAATATCTAAAGTGGAACATTCTCCTTTGCCTTCTGATATGATTCTCTTATGACAAGATAATAATTTGTTAAAATATAGTTGGCGATTAATATTCCAAAATAGTTGCCACTCAGCTTCTTCCTGGACCATTTCCCTTTGAAAGATCTTGACTGAGATGCATATATTTTTATATCTTCTTATTTATTTCATTAAATATTTTCAAAATATATATTTTTAAATTTTAATATTTATTTTTAAAATTTTGACTTCCAAATTCTCTCCCCCCCTTTCAGGCTCTTCCCCACCCCTTCAGAAGGCAAGCAGTGTGTTATTGATTATACATGTGAAATCACACTAAATATATTTCTATATTAACCATGTTATAAAAGAAAATGCACACGCACGCGTGTGTACACACACACACACACACACACACACACACAGACAGACAAGAAAAATAAGGTGGAAAATGTATGCTTCAATCAGCCCTCAGTTTTCATCAGTTCTCTCTGGAGGGGGATAGCATTTTTCATAATGAGTCCTTTGGAATTGTCTTGAATCATGACCTTGATCAGAGTAGCTAAGTCTTTCACAGTTGATACCATACAATATTTCTGTCACTGCAGATAATATTCTGCTTATTCTTCTCATTTCACCTTGTATCAGCTCATGTAAAGCATCCCAAGTTTTTTCTGAAATCACCCTGCTCTCCATTTCTTATAGCATAACCATATACCACAACTTGTTCAGCCATTCCTTGGTTGATGGGCATTCCCTCAATTTCCAATTATTTTTTATCATAAAATTTCTAAAAAGTCTCTTGAAGTAGAGTTATAGAGTTTATCTATGCTAAATATTTTTGTACAAATAGGTCCTTTTACCTTTTCTTTGACCTCTTTTGGATACAGACCTAGTAGTGGTATTGCTGGGTCTAAGAGTTTACGAAGTTTTATAGTCATTTGTTCTCCTGAATGGTTGGCCCAATTTACAACTCCACCAACCAATTTACAACTCCAGCATTCATATCCCTATTTTTTCCTATTCCCTCTAGCATTTCTCATTTTACTTTTCTGTCATATTAGTAAATCTGATCGGTAAGAGTTGATATCTCAGAGTTGTTTTGGTTTGCATTTCCCTAATCAACAATGATTTAGAGCATCTTTTCATGTACCTATTGATCTAAGATCAATCTTAACATTGAATTCAAAGAGAAGGCACTGTCCCCATGTGGTTCATGGTACCAGTCACTTTAGGTGGGGGGGAGGAATGATAACATCTAGAAAAGAGTTAAGATTTATAAAAATTAGTTTATTTCAAAGCAATGTCTTGGTCTTTGTTCCTCCGATTTTCCTAATGGAAAAATCTAAAAAAGGTTTTGGACTAGAGAAATAGCTCTTCTTAGCATTCTTAGTTTTACGATTATAGATAGAGCCTAAGTATGCTTCCACAGGAGCCTCAATTCAAATGGAAGGAGCCAATACTGGAAGGGGTGATGGAGGAAGAGAGCAGTGTGATAGGGGAAGAGAAGGACATTAGTTCCAAAGACAGCTGAGGCAAGAGGGAAGTGGAACACAGCGGGGGCTTCTCCCAAAATGGTAGCGCTGGAAAGGGTGTCACCAAAGAGAAGAGGGGAACCCGAGAATGGCGGAAGGGGAGAAATCCAGCGACCGTCAACAAAGTAATTGTTTAATAAATGTTTATTAACTGACTGACTGACAATTCATACCCATTTACCTCTCGTTTGAGCCTCATAATTTTCCCGAAAGTAATAAAAATCGTAGCCATTTTACAGAAGAGGAAACCAAGGTTAAGCTTTGTTAAGTGGTCTGACCATGGACACACTTCATGGCAGAGTTGGCGCCAGAGTTCCAATTAGGCACTAAAACAGCCTTGTCTTTCTCTGCTATGGGCTTGTATTGACAAAACTCTAAATGCAAGACTGGTATGAATTATACCCTTAGTTCTTCAAGAGCCAAAGATATGGTGGAAAATGAACTCGATATACATGTAATGAGAAGACCTGGGGCCCAAGCCTGGGTCCCAGTTTCAGTTCACTAATTAGGTGAGAAGCAGATTGAAAGGAGTTAAAAAGTGAATGGAAGGAAAGGAAGTGGAAGCACCAAGATTTTTAATGAGTTTTACTGAGAAAGGTCAGAAAAATGTAGGACAGTATCCCAGATGGTAGATCTAGTAAAAGTTTTGTTATGTTTTAATAATATAACTAATATTTATGTAGCACCTACTATGTACCAAATATGATTGCTAAGCTCACTAGAAGTGTTATATCATTGAAGCTTTATAAGAACCCTGGGAAGGTAGGTGCTATTATCATCACCATTTACAATTAATGACACTGAGGCAGACAGAGGATAAGTGACATACCAAGGGTCACACAGCTAGTATGTGTCTGAGGCCAGCTTTGAACTCATGTCTTCCTGACTCCAAGACCCAGTATTCTATCAACAGGACCATCAAAAAATCAGGAAGACCCAGATCTATTTTAGGCAGCCTAAAAGGAACTAGTAAATTAATAGAAAGAGAAAAGAACCTAGTAGAGGAGATTAGAGAAAGGGCATTGTAGAAAGCATTTTAATTGGATTTTGAGAAGGAGGAGGAAGGTTCAAATCCTGGTTTTGCCAATAAATTACTACTGTAGGTAGCCTAAGACAGATTGCTCAGTCTCTCTGTGTCCTAGTTTCCTTATCTGCAAAATAGAGTGCCACCTACTTCATAGGAGTGTTGTGAGGATCAAATTAAAGCAACATATGAATTGTTGAGATAGATATTGCTACTACTATATAAATCATTGGTTTTGCCAAAATAAAGTTCAAATAGATACACAATTTAGATAGGCCAATACTATAAACAAATTAGGGGAGCAGGGAATAGTTTGTCTATCAGATTTATGGAGAATGGAGGAATTTCTGACCAAACAAGAGATAGAGAACATTTTGAAATGCAAAATGGATAATTTTGATTAAATTGAAAAGTTTTTACACAAAAAAAATCCAATACAACCAAGATTAGGAGGGAAGAAGAAAACTGGGATTTTTATAACTAGTTTCTCTAATAAAGGTCTCATTTCTAAAATATATAGAAAACTGAGTCAAATTTACAAAAAATACAAGTTATTCCCCAATTGATAAATAATCAGAGGATAGGAATAGGTAGTTCTCAGAGGAAGAAATTAAAGCTATCTATAGTCATGTGAAAAAATGCTCTAAGTCACTATTGATTAGAGAGATACAAATCAAAGCAACTCTGAGGTACCACCTCACACCTATCAGATTGGCTAACATGACAAAACAGAAAAATGATCAATGTTAGAGAAGATGTGGGAACGTTGGAACACTAATTCATTGTTTGTGGAGAGCAATTTGGAACTATGCCCGAAGGGCTATAAACATATAAAAATTGACCCAGCAATACCACTTCTAGGGTTGTATCCCAAAGAGATCATAAAAATGGCAAAAGGACCCACATGTGCAAAAATATTTATAGCAGCTTTTTATGGTGACCAAAAACTGGAAATTAAAAGGATATCCATCAACTGGGGAATGGCTAAAAAAATGGTGGTATATAAATGTAGTGGAATACTATTGTGCTATAAGAAATGATGAACAGGTGGGCTTCAGAAAATCCTGGAAAGACTTATATGACTTGATACTGAGTGAAGTGAGCACAACCAGAACATTGTACCCAGAACCAGCCACAGAGTGAGATGACTGACTTTGATAGACTTGGCCCTTCTCGGCAATGCAAGGCCCTAAGACAATTCCAAAGGACTCATGATGGAATATGCCATCCACATGCAGAGAAATAACTATGAAGTGTGAATGTCACGAAAAGTAGACTTTTCTTTTTGTTTTTTTCTTCTCGTTGTTCCTCCCATTCATTCTAATTATTCTATACATCATAACTGATTTGAAAATATGTTTAATAGGAATGTATATATAGAACCTACATCAGATTACATGTTGTCTTGGGAAAGGGGAGAAAATTTAAAACTTATGGAAGTGAATGCTGAAAACTAAAATTAAATAAGTTAACTAAGAATAATCATTGGCTTACAGAGGGAGCTCTAGGCCACTAGGCATTTATCAAGTTCCTACTATGTGACAGGATCTATGCTAGGCACCAAATACAAATACAAAGAATGGAATAATTTTTGATCTCGAGAAGTTTATATTCTAACAGGGTAAACAAAAAGGTACATTTTTGTTATTTATTCAAATATGCTCATATACATATATAGCTATAGTATAAAAATGAAAAGAGCAAATTAGAAATAAATACAAGGTAGATATATACCAAGTAATTAAGGAGAGAGGACAATAGGGGTTGGGGGTGAGGGGCAGGGATGATGAAAACCTTTAGGTAGGAGAGAAGGCAAAGTTTCTCTGCAGAGTCCATTTTCCTTTCTGGCCTGGTATTCAGCCTCATGCACAGGACAAAAGCCCTGGGATTAAGTAGGGCTTTCCTTAACAAGCAATCTTACTAACCCAAAGAGCAGAACTCTTCAGGCTTGTCAAGTTCCTCTCCTGGGAGTTGCAGGCAGAATTTAATTAAGAGAACTTGTGATCACTAAAAAATGCAATATGGCACCAACCAGAAAAAGTCAAGGGGGTGAAAATGAATTTTAAAATAGTCACTTCCTTTCCACCCTGCCAAACTCCCCAAACTCCAGATCTTTCCACAATCTATGGGTTTTTTTTTTTACTTGAATCCCATTCAATTCTACAAACATTTGTTGAAATCTATGAAATATATGGCCCAGTGTGGGGTGCCAGGGATACAAATTGAGTAAGGCCAGGACCGAGTTCTCAGAGAGCTCATAGTATAGGAGGGAAAATGAGAAATAGAGAAGAAATAAGTGAACATTCAGAATACAAAGTGCTAGGGAATGCAGAGGGATCGATGATCACAGATTCTTAGACGGCACGGCTCCCTGAAGGAAAATAAAAACCTATAGTTAAAATGCTAATGATGGGTCCGTCTTCCTTTTTAATTAGAAAGTAGAAGTGTTTTAATTGAGAACCCCGAGGTATGAGGATCAAACTATCCCTTTTTCTCCCTTATAATCTCTTGATGCTGACATAAGGACCATTCTAAAATTCATTGTAAGCAATTTTAAACTAACACCTTTGTGGAGGTGACATTAGCTAGAGTACTAAAGAAAGGAAAGGGGCTATTACCATTAAGTGAGGATAAGTAAGTTAGTTGCAAGCTTATTGCTGTTGGACAGTGACATTTGGATTTGGAGTTAGGGGAATCACCAAGTCACAAAATTTAAGAATTGGAAAGGATCTCATAACCATCTAGCACTAAACCTAGGTTCAAATTTTAGGTTGGCCCCTCATTGTATGTGTATCCTAGGCTAGATTGTCTGACCTCTTTGGGCCTCCATTTCTTTATCTTCAAAATGAAGAGGTTGGACCAGATGAAGAAACTTTCTGGTTCTGAATCTATGATCTTCTGATCTTAGATGGATGTGGTTATTCACAGAATGAAGGTCAGCATCTACATCCCCTGGCCCTTTTGGGAATTTTCTCTAACATGAGTGTGTTTCTCTATGTCTTTTACTGGTGTACATATTGGTGGAAAGGTAGCCAAGAGGTAATAATTCTCTATAAGTCTTTCCTCCCCACAAAGGGCTCCCCAACACTGGAAGCTATAGTTGTAGAAATGAAGAAAAGCAGTGTCTTCTTGGTAAGAATTGAGTCTATGATAAGTACATTCAGATGAAGATATTATATATTAGGCTTTAGATCAAGAAGGGACCTTGGAGGTGACATAATTCAATCCCCTTATGTCTCCATTGAATTGAAATGTTTGTTGTTCAGCTGTTTTTCATCATGCCCAACTCTCTGTGACCCCAATTGACATTTTCTTGGCAAAGATACTGGAATGGTTTGCCATTTTCTTCTCCAGCTCATTTCACAGATAAGGAAACTGAGGTCAACAGGGTTAAATGACTTGCTCATGGTCACAAAGCTAGTAAGTGTCTGAGGTTGGATTTGAAGTCAGGTCTTCCTGACTCCAGGCCTGACACTCTATCTACTGTACCACCTAGCTGCCCTACCTTTGAAGAAATAGAAGCCCATAAAGAAGTGACATCCAAAGGCACCAAAGTAACAAGAAATCAAATCAGAATTTTAACCCAGGTATGCTGACTATAAATTCAGGGCTCTTACCAGTGCATCATAGCTTCATTTTTAACACAGTGGTTGCTCTGTGATCCTGCCATAACCTCTAGAGGTATAAGTAGTTCCCCTGAAAGATAGATGGAGTCCTCTGGGTCCCCTTCAACTGTGAAAAATGTCTGATTCAAACTCCCACCCAGACACATCTGACAGTCACCCTGCTGGATGCTCCCACTTCCAAATAGGCTGGTGACAAGGTATTAGCATAATTACAGAAATAATAGCAGCTCACACATCTGTAACATTTTACAATTCCACCAAGGACTTGCCTCACAACAGCTCAGTGAGGAAGGTAAGGCAATTATTATCTTACTCTGTGCAATTTCCATCTATGTTTTCTCACAAATTATCCATAGGAAATTAGTCCAATGCACTAGAGGCCTTCCTTTGATTTGGGGGAAAGGAATGTGTGTGGGGGGTGTCTCCTGTCTAGGTATTATTTCTCATTCATGCACATGACTAGGGCCTTGGTTCTGTAATTACCTTCCTTTTATCTTGTATATATTTTGTATCCACAATTTTTATGAATACTGTGTCCTCCATTCAAATGGGAGCTCTTTAAGAGAAAAGATGGTATTTTTGCCTTTCTCTGTATGCTCAGCACAGTTCCTGGAACATAGTAAATGTTTAACAAATACTTGTTTAGTCATTTATTACTGAAATTTTGACAGATTAGGAAACTGAGGTTAGCACAGGGCCTGAAAGAGTTTAATAAATGCTTTGTTGATTGAATGATTATGTAACAGATAAATAAACTGTGGCCACCACAGTGCTTAGCACAGAGTGAACACTTAATAAATGCTTATTGACTATCACCATTTATCAGATGAGAAAACTAAGGCTCAGAGAAATAAAGTATCTTGCTTATGGTCATGGACTGTCAGAATAAGGAAGGCCCAATAACATACAAGCAAGATAACTGATAACAGCAATGACATAGGGTTATGCCTATGTGAGGTCTCTCTTTCCCTCCCCTCTTTTCCTATCTTTCTCTCTTCACCGCTCCTCTTTTCTCAACTCCCAATACTTTCATATCTCTCTCTCTCTGTCTCTGTCTGTCTGTCTCTCTCTCTGTCTCTCTGTCTTTCTCTCTCACCCCCTGCACCCCCTACCATCTTCTCCCGTCTCCCTCAGAAACTTGAGACCCAGACCCAGAGAGGTAACTTTTCCATTACCAACATTAGAGTTGGTATTTGAATTCAAATTCTCCAACTCCAGAGTCAATGCTTTTCCCACTATGATTAGATCTTACCAAGAGCAGCCTATCTGGATTGTACCACATGCTCTGGTTACAGATTATATTTTTGTCTTTGTATTGCCAGCACTACAAATCCAGGCCTCTTTCTAGCTGTACACTGCCTTTAGATGAAATCATACAGAAAATTTGGCCCTCTAATCTCTTTACACTAACTTTCAATGATTTCATAAGCTTCTGTGGGTTCAACTATCATCTCTGTAAAGATGGCTCCCAAATCCATAAATTCAGCCCTCATCTCTCTTCTGGGTTCCATCTATATTTCTAACTACCCAGTAAACATCTCTCCATAGATGCTCTATAACTCATGTCAAATTTAACAGAGCCCATTACCTTTCCCCTTAACCAACCCTTCGTCTTGGTGTTCCTCTTCCCATTCATGTATCACCTTTTCTCTAGTTACCCACCTTCACAAACTTAGTATCACCCCTGACTCTTCACTTACTTACCCCTCATCCTAATTTCTATTCAATTACCAAGTCATAGCAATTGTGTCCACATCTCTGCCTTTTATTCCCCACTTACACAGCCATCACACTAGTTGGTGGTAAGGGTGGTTAAGGAGAGGGAGAGCATTTAAAAGAAGGCAGCAAAGTGTAGGTAATAGAGAGCTAACCATGAACAAAGAAAATCTTGGTTCAAATCCTGACTTTGATACCTGTTAGATGTGTAACCCTGGGCAAGTCACTTAACCTTTGAGATCAGTGGTATCAAACTCAACACACCACAAATAGAGAACTATGTTTTACACAATTGCACATGTATAACCTACTTTAAAAAGTCTTACCTTTTTAAGGAGGGAAGAGGGGAAAGAGAAAGAAAATTTGGAGCTCAATTAAAAAACTGTTAAATTATCTTTAGATGTAATTGGTAAAATAAAATTCAAAAAAGAAAGGGATCTCTCCTGCCGAAATGTGACTTAGAAAACTGCAAATTAACCATTATTTGTGTAATAATTTTTTTTTTATTTTGCTAAACATTTCCCAATTACTTTTTTAATCTGGTCCTTGCATGAGAGAGTTTTCAGGCTGCAAGTTTTATAACCCCTGTTCTACACAACTCTTTAAGACTGTAAGTTGCAGAGAAGTTTCTGACCTACAATGGTAGAAGTTTTCCCCCTCAAATACCCAGAATTTCCTATCCCTATGCCTTGAAAATGGGAACAGCCTGTGATTAAAGAAGCTTGAGTTCTTATGCCAGGTCTACCACTAATTTGTTTCAGGGAAGTCACTTCACTTCTGGACCTCAGTTTCTCCCTCTGTAAAATGAGGGCGCTGAACTAAACGATCTCTAAAATACCTTCTTATTCTAAAAGTCTATCACTAAGCATCCAACCTGCAAAGGAGGGTAGGGAGAACACTCCTGGCATAGGGAGGCCTTCAAACAAAGGCACTGAAGGAAAGTAAAAGATTTGCCTACGTCCCTTGATATACCTCATACATCATTGTACCTTCAGAAACTGCTTCCCTTGCATTCCCTGAGCCCCAGCTCTGACTAGTATCTAGGGAATATGGTCTTATAAACACAGGCAATTGGCAAGTGCCATAGTAGGAGTTAGGAGGCATGGATTCCAACCTGACTCTGTTATTCACTTATGTACAACCTTGGGCTAGCTTCTTACTCTCTGGGAAATAATTTCTTCCTCTGTTAAAGAGGATAATAATTCCTATCTTCTTTACCTCTCAGTTTCTCAGGGTTGTATCACCTAAATAAGGAAACAGATATAAAATTATTTATATAAAAAGATTATTATTTTCTCTCTGATTATAGATCCATTGTGCATAGACATGCACAGTCCCCAACTCTGAAATTGCCATGTTTTTAAGGGTTTATACAACAAGATGAGGTCATTATCTCTAAAAGATGGCAAGAGTATTTTGTAGCAATTGTCAAAATCTCAGAGGCTATTTATTTATCTAGAAAATGAAGGTAATATCATAGTCAGATGAGCTAGTTAATTCTTTGGACCAGTTAAGAGATAGAACATAGGGCAGAGAAAGACCCTAAAAACAAAAGAGAATTTCAGGGAGGAAAAGCCATGTCTGAGGGTTCCATCATGGGATTATCCTTCAAGGTCAGTCCCCTAGCATTGAGGCACTTAAGCCCAGGTCCCTGGGAAAAGGGAAAAGGCAAGCTTTGTCCAAGTTTAGTCTCAGGCTGAATTTGTACCCAGTGACATGTCCCTGCAATAACCCAAAGCACTGGATATAATGTTGACATGATGTTGGAGAGGGGATGCCTTCTTTCCACCTGTTTGTAATGAAACACTAAAGCAATGAACATATGGCAATGAACCCAGTCATCTCCTCAGTACTGTTTGTCATTAGAAATTCATCATCCACTCTCTGTGTCCTGCTTCATCCCACTTTTTCTCAAGACTTTAGTGCTCTCATACTCCTGGATTCCAAAGGAAAGACACTGATCATAGTCACAAGATGTGGGAATATTAAAACCTCTTCCAACTCTGATATTCCATAATTCTAAAATGTGTAACCCTTCCTTTGTCCCAGAACAGGTGATGTCTTTTCAGGTGTATTATAGAAAAGATTCTGTTAGAGATATAGATTGAGTTAGTTGACCATTGAGGATCCTTTCAACCCTGAAATTCTGTGACTATAGGATTTTTTCCAAAGTCCTGTCTATATCTAAACCCTATGATTTTAAAGAACTATAGCTGCTTAGTTTAGCATTTAAAGAACTATAGCTGATTAGTTTAGTGTTAGACGAAATGAAATAGAACCTTTGCTCTCCCACTGTATAACCTCAGGCAAGTAACTTAAACTCTGCAGTCTTAGGTTCCTCATCTGTAAAATGAGAAAGTTGGGCTAGATTGCCCCTTTTAGTTCTAAATCTATCACTTGGAGGTAGAGAGAGGGGGCTCCTTCTTCCCTCTTGTTTGGAATGAAACACTAAGGTTCTAGAGTAGATTGCAATAAGTTCAGAGCTATCCCTTCAGCACCATACACACCTGGTCATAATAACAGTTATGTCAGTTTCCATTTTGGGGGCTACCTAACTGGTGGAGAAGGGCAGAAGATACTTGACTGTCTCAGGTCATAAAGAAGAAGGCATAATGGGAAGGATACCCATGGGGCAAGGGCAATTAGAGAGAATGTCAAAACTCCCAGTATCTAACCAATCTCATCTTCCATTTTCACAGCATGCCAAGTCCTCAAAGTGATTACAGAGAAGGACCAGAGCTGATAAAAATAATATCCTAAGAGGCTCTCTCAGCCTGGGGCTTGCTCATTGGACAATAAAATTGAATTTGACCTTTTTCTTGTTGACTGAGTTGAGTCAAATTTTTCATTCAATAAATATTTCCTGTCATGTATGAGAGCTGATATAGACCTTAAAAACCCTCTAGTCTAATCTTATTTTACAGGAAGACACTGAGGCCTGGAAAGGACAAACAATTTGTTTTACAAGTACAATGTGGCAAGGTCAGAATTCGAGAGATCAGGCTTGCTTTGATTGACCCAATAGTATCAAACTAAGAGCAAATGGGTAGAAATTACAGCAAAGAAGATTTAAGGTTAATGTATAAAAATTAGGAAAACTTCCTATCAATGACTCCAAAAGAGGAAAGAAAGGGCTACCTCGGGAGAGAAGTGTCTTCACCTTCCCTGGAATTGTTTAGCAGGGAACTAGAGGATGGTAGGGATGCCTCTACCTCCCAGGGTTGTTGTAAGGATCAAATGATATAGTAAGTGTAAAGTACTTACCATAGTACCTGGCACATAGTAAGCATTATATAAATATTAGCTACTATTATTACTATTGCTACTGCTACTAACAACAAGAACTATTATTATTATCATTCCTTGAAAATTTATGATTTTGTCAATTTGAGGCTACCCTGATCAAACTTTTCTTCTCCACACTCCCAGGATTCACTTATATTAGGGAGAAAATGGAGAAAGAGCAAGGACAGTCTCTGCCCTTGAGGAGCTCCTAATATGACTAGTGAGTAAAGACTTAGATACTTAATGGAGACTCTCAGGCGATATAAAATAGCATGATTAATCACTAGATATCAAAATGTAGTCACTATTACCTAAGTCTTCATCAATGAAAAGATGTAAAAAAAAATCCATAGACTCATAGAACACAGAATCTCAGAGCTAGAAGGGACTTCAGAATATAAGATATTAGACCTAGAAGACGGTACCAATACAATGCCCATTTATTTTACAGATGAAAAAATAATGTTCACATTGGGAAAGAAATATGGTAAGCAATTGCTTTTTCTACAAATCAAATGATGAATTTGGTTTCTTCATCAAATTGGTGAAATTTTCTGGTTATTTTGGCAGCAGGTAACCTTCTTAAGTTATCCATATTGCTGAAGAAAATATTAAACCTCTAACTTGTTATTGAATCTGTGTATTGGTTCAATTATTCTGGAAAGTAATTTGAAATTATGCACCAAAAGTCACTAAACTGTATATACTCATTGACCCAGAAATATAACTACTAAGCCTACACCTCAAAGTGATCAAAGAGTGAGGAAAGGAAACCAAGCATACAAGAATTTTTCCAGTAGTTCTTTTTGTTATAGCAAATAACTGGAAACTTATGGGGTACCTAGAACTTGGGGAACACTAAATAAGTTGTGGTATTTGAATGTGATAGGACATTACTAAATTATAAGTAATGATGAGGATGATAAGGATGATTTCAAAGGAATGATTTCAAAGAAACCTGAGGAGCCTTATATGAACTGATACAAAACGAAGTGGGCATAGCCCATAGTACAATTTTAAATGATAATAATATTGTAAAAAAAAAAAAGCACTTTTCAATGCCTAAAAAGACTATTTAATGCAATAATCAAGCAGAGGACCAGGATGTAATATGCTATCCACCTCCTGAGAGAGACACAATAGACTCAAGGTGAAGAATGAGATACAACTTTTTGGACATAATCAATATAGAAATTCGTTTTGCTTAATTATTAATATTTGCTACAAATATTTTCTTTTCCTTACTTCTCCCCTGACTCTGAATTTGGGTGAGGGGAGTGTCAGAAAGGAGAGGCATTCCAGTAATGAATGGGGTTGTGTAACAGCAAGCACCCTAACATACACAGGATGATTGCTAGCACAGGTTCTTTGACCTGTTTTTCTAAAGGAAAGCAACTTTAAAGGGGTCGACAATATTACTTTAATAATAGAGCTACAGATATACATATACATGTGTATATTAAAAAAAAATATATATATATATATATAATATTCACTTAGTTCAGGGGAAAAAGTCAGCACCCTAAACTTTAGACAAAATACAAATTACAGACAAAATACAGACAGAGAAAATAACACAAATCAACAGACAGGGCTTCTAGCTGCCTGACCAAAGCTATACATGGTACAGTTATGAGAGAGAAGCACTAACATCTGGGTTTTCAAAGCTGGGGGTTCCTTAAGGGCTCCCTAGAATCTCATCTGACTACATCTCTTGAACACTCTTCTCATGAGTAAGCCCCAAAACAAAATGGTAACAAAAGGTGTGGGCCTTCCTGAGAAATAAGCCTCCCCTAATCAAGCTTCTCTTGATGGGCTCCACTTGAGGCCTATTAATGGGCAGGGAAGATCTTCAACTCCCATTAACATTACAGGTTGCCAAAATAAAGAGAAAAAGAGGATCATTGAAGCATTTTTAGTACACAAAAGAGAAAGCCAGAAGGAGACAGACAAGCAAGACTACTTTGAAAGTTATATTTTGAACTTAATTATATACAAAAGGAAAAGCAAGCTGTAAATAATTAAGATTTATGTTTTCATGTACAATCCTCCTTTTGTGTTCTATTTTATGTATGAAAATACTCATTTATGTGGTGTTTTTTAAGTTCAGAATTAAAAAAATTAGCAAAAGAAGAAATACACCTAAATACAACAATGTCTAAGGGATATACAGTTCAGAGCCCCTCAGTACCCCTTTTCAGGTTGTTAGGATAAGTTAACCTCCCAACATGTTTCCTCCTCCCCTATCCTCTGTCACATTCACTCCTTAGATTCAAGTTAACAAGTGAGTGCAAGAGAGGAGAAAATTCCCTCCCTAATGCCATTGATCTAAAGACAGGGACCTGATGATCTTTACATGCTTTATTGCAATGCTTTGTTTGATATATCAAAATCTCAGAGTTAGAAGGGATTGTAGAGGCCATGTTGTACAAGCTCTGCCTGATCAAGAATCAGCTCTGCAACTTCCCTTCCCAGTGGCCATGGAACCTGTGATTGGAGCTGTCTCTTAAGGGGCAAATTCCATCATTCCTCTTCTTGTTCATTCCAGTTTTGGACAGCACTGATTAACAGCAGATAGAGATGAAACTTGTTTCTCTACAACTTTGCTCAAACCTCTGCTCATTTATTGTTGTTGTTTTTGTTGTTACAGATTTTGTCTCTGGTATTACTGTCATGGCTTTGGTGAGACTGGGATGGAAGGGGCTCCTGAACCAACAAATCAAACTGCCCCATATACAGCAGGGCACACTGGAAAGAGGCCTGAGCTTGGTTCCAGGAGCCCTGAGTTCAAATTGTGATATGAACCCCAAATTCATCATCTGAAAGATGGCAATGAATGACATTAAATATATTCAACTGTTCCTTGTAGGGATGTACTTGGCAATCTTAAGGCAATAAAGTCATGAGAGCTGCCGTTATTATCTCTCCAAAATTTTCTAATCAATAATTTTAAAGATACTTAAGGTGTTTTCTTAACATGGACTGAGCAATATGGATATTCCCTGAGTGTTCTCCTTGTTTCTCAGATAAGCAGCAAGGTGGCATCACAGATAGAGTACAAGCCTTGGAGTCAGGAAGACTTGAGTGAATCCTGCTTCAGACCCTTACTAGCTCTGTAACTGTAGTCATGTCACTAAAGTTACCTCATAGGTGAAAAAGTGGGCTTTATCATAGTACCTACCTCACAAAGTCCTTCTGAGGATCAAATGACTTAACATATGTAAAGCATTTTGCAAACCCTAAAGCTCTATATGAAAGCTCTCTATTAATATTGTTATTGGTTGTCTGAGTCTCTCTCAACTCCAAGTCACTCCTCCCTCCTCTAGCCTCAGCTGGTGCTGTTTTATTCCTGATTTTCTTCTTAAATTCTCTATCCTTGACCTTTTCCTGTTGGAGCCCATTCTTCTAGCCCCTTACAGTCCCCTGGGTTTCCCTGTCAAAAAAAGTGTGTAAAAAATTCCATTAGGAACTAAATTGACACTAAACATCATGGCTGCTAGGACTTAAGATTGGAGCGGGGGTGGAGTGGGAAAGGGGACCTTTTGCAGACATCATCTCTTGACCACCTACTTTTCCTTTGTACTTGGGCTTCTAGGAAGAGGTGACAGGGAAATGAGTGATGTTAGAAAGAGAGATGGGAAAGGGCTGAGCAAAGACCCAGGGGATCTAGGGCAAAAGTGACCCTCCCTTCCCTACCTCAGGATACTGAAATTTCCACAAGCTGCTCAGTTCCTGCCAATTGGTGGAGGTGGTAATCACTCCTAGGTCACACAGTTAGTTGTCTGTGCACTGGGACAGAACTGGGAGCCTTGGAGCACAAAAGGAAGCAACCATTCCTTAGTTCCTTAGCAGGGCTGACAGGAACTGGGCTGGGATTCAGACTCTCATTGTCCCTTTGGGAAGGAAGCAGATTGGTGGTGGATTTTAATGCAAATCATACCCCAGCTGACATTTATCTCCCGAGAGCAGGCGAGAAGGTTCCAGAGATAGCTCACCCAGTGCAGCCAGCCAACCTGAAGATGGAAGAGGGAGCGGTAATCTTAGCATTCCTATCTCCCACAAAACTGTTCAAGTGCCCTCCTCCTTCCACCAATGAAATAGACTCTGGAATCTTCAGGTGAGAGCCTAGGATGCCTCAATTATCACTTGAATAGTCTTAGGAAGTAAAGGGTGGTTCACATTTCCATATAATTTAAAGGTCTATAATGTGCTTTTCTCATGACAATCTTGTGAGGTAGCTTGTACAAACATATTTTTGCTTGCTTTTTAAAATTTTAGTCCAGGCCTGTGAATTCATGGAGATAAGGAATTCTCCAGAAGGAAAATTCCTCTATCCATGCAAACAGGCAACCCCTTTGTAATTTATAAGCTTAAGGAGCTGTCTGGGGTGCTGAGCAGCTGAATGATTTGCCCAAGGACATATATGTATCAGAGAAAGTCCAGATCATCTTGACTTCAAGACCAGAACTACATCCACTATGCCACACTATATTTCTCGTCCAGTTTTGCAAGCAAAGAAACTGAAGCTTAGAGGGGTGAATGAATAAGATCAGTTAACAAAGATCAAAGTTAGGATTTGGACACAAATTATCTGACTTGTGATCAGTGCTCTGCCAATTCTAATATGCCATGAACTAGCTGGAATGACGTTAGAGACCTAGTCCATCTTACACTGTATTCTTCTCTTGTAAATTCTACATTTTACAGATGGGAAAAGTGAGCCTTAGAAATAGGAAGACCTTTGCCTGAGGTCAACCACACAGTGAGAAATGGGACTAAGTCTCAGGCCTTTTGTTCCCTGGGTCTATGTTTTTCCTTTTGCATCATACCTGCCTTTGAGGCATAGTTCTGTCTCCTTTTCTTTGCAGCTTTTAAAGGTGATGGATGAAAGCAGATATAAGCCAAGTCCATAAATTCATGAAGAACTGACTTGTTTACCAAATCATGGCATGCTTGAAGGAGAGGGTCCTCACTGGAAGTTTTAGCAAGATAATTTCATGGCAAATCACACTTTACACATCAAGGAGAAAGCTCACAGAATTCATTCCTCAGGAGAGGTAGCAGAGGCTCAAAATAAGAATAAATACAAATAGAAAGAAAGAGAATATTTGTCTAAGGATACTTGTGTTCATTTAGTTATCAATGCCCCCAATATCTTCTCATATATATGGCTTTAGAGCTGAAAAAGACAATTGTCATCATCAAGTGGTCTGGTGAAAGCACCTTGAACTTTCAGTCAGGAGACCTGAGTTCAAATACTTCCTCAGACATGCTTTCTGGCTATGTGGCCCTGAACAAGTCACAACTTCCCTGGGCCTAAGTTTCCTGTAAGTGAGGAAAGCGAGGAGGGAATCAATACCTCTAATATGTCTTCCAGCTCTAAATCTATGATTTAGTGATCCCCTCATTTGAAAGATGAAGAAATTGAGGCCCAGAGAGAATTTGATATGAGTAGCAGGATCTACACTCAAAACCAAATTCTCTGAACACCCCTCTTAGTCACTTCTGCCATACTTCATCTAGCTTTAGATTCAGCTACTGAAGGGGGAGAGAGAAACAGATGCAGGTCTTGCCTTCAGGGAGCTTATAGTCCTGGAGACACAGAAGAACTGGGACTTGCCCTCAGAGTTCAAAATCTAGGAAACAACAAATCTAGGTCTAATCTCCTGGAGATGGGAGTATATAGAAATAAACCCAAGGAACAGATCTAAGTCCTGTCCTTGAGGAACTCACAGAGTGATAACTAGACCAACAAGGAGTTTTCTAAGGCCTTGCCCCCAGGGGGTTCACCATTTGGTAGGGAGAAGGAGACTTGGATAGAAAAAGTAAAAATACTTCAGTGTTAAATGATGCTATTCAAATTGGCAGGACTTTTAGTAAAGAATAACTTGGTATAGGCTAGAGGAATCAAGGAAGACTTCATCTTCGTTGATTGCACTTCCCCTTTAATGTCTCTTGGGAGTGAATTTTTTCTAATTTCTATACTCTCTCACACATGTCAGCTCCCATGGGTTTAACTAATATCTCTATGCAGATCTAGGGATCTCCATAGCCAGCTAAATCTCTCATCTGTCCTCCACCTATGCATTATACCAACTGTCAAAGGATAATTTGAACTTGATGTTCCATTGGCATCTCAAACTTAACATATTCAAAACAGAATTCATTATCTTTCTCCCAAAATTCTCTCCTCTACCAAATGTTTCTATCTCTGTTGAGGGTATCGGCATTATCCAGTCATTTAGGTTCATAAATTCAGCACTCTCCTTAACTCTTTACTCTTCCTCATTTCATCCTGTCATTTCAACCTCCACATCTCTCTCATCTGTCTCAGCCTATCAATCAATAAGCATTTATTAAGTGCTTACTACACATCAAGCACCATGTTAAACATTGGGGATAGAAAGACAAAGTCCCCTTCCCTTTTTTTCATACAGTCACCACTCCTATACATCAAGCTTCAGTGGCTCCACATTGCCTCCAAAAATAAATGTAAACTTCTCCATTTGAGATTTAGAGATATTCACAACCTTGCCCCAACCTACCTTTCTAAGCATTTTATTCATTACACCACTTCTTGCATTCTATGGTCCTGCCAAATTGGCTATTCATTACAAATGACACTCCATTTCCCATTCCCATGCCTTTGCATTGGATGTCTCCCTTCCTGGGATGTACTCTTATCCTCACTTCTACCTCTTAGAATCTCTTATTTCCTTCAAAACCCAACTCAAGCACCACTTTTTACATTAAAACTTTCCTGATCCCCCAAGTAATAATGCTTTCTCCCTAAATTAGCTTGCATTTATTTGGCTTTATTTTATGTATATATATGTACATGTTGTCTCTCTCAATAGCATGTAAGCTCCTTGAGGGTAAGAACTGTTCCATCTTTTTAAGCCCAGCCCTTAGCATAGTACCTAGCACATTATGCTTGCTACACAAATAATACGGTATATAATAATAAATTATAAATACTTGCTGATTGATTTATCATAAAAGAAGTTTACAGCAGCCCTAGAAGACACTTAAGGAAAAGACTATATACAAAGAATACAAATAATAACACCTTACATATTCATAATACTTTACAATATACAAAGTTTATACTTTCTTTATAACTATCTATGAGGCAAGTAATGCAAGTGTTAGGATAACCCCATTCTTTAAAAGGAAGAAACTGAAGTCTTATGACTTGATGGTGATCCTGTGGCTACCAAACCCACAAATCATTTAACTACAATTTTAATTGCCTCCTTTTAAGAAACTTAAGCTGTCGGTCCATAGAAATATGGACCACCTCAAGTTCCCAACAACTTATTTTTCTAGTATCTTTTAAGGCTTACAAAGTGCTTATCTCATAATAACACTGTAAGGAAGGTGGTGCCAAGTATTAATATCCTCATTTTATAGGTGAAGAAACTGAGCCTCAGAGACAAGGTCTTATAGCTAGTAAGTGTCAGAGCTGGGATTCAAGCCCAGATTTTCTGATTTCAAATCCAATTAAACTCCCTATTCTGATTCTTTACTTGCCTTGGGATGCATCTACAATTTGACTGTGCAATCAAGAAATATAACAAGGCATTTGATGTTGTTATCCTAGTCCTTCCCTGGATTGGGTCCAAAGGTAAAATAGCAAAGGGTTGCAGAGAATCCTCAATGGCACCAATCAGTCTCTTTATCATGAAGAGTTGGAATGGAGCAGGTTAGAGCAAAAGAATCCACAATATAATCTCAGTTCATGAGGGTAAGTAGCAGGAGGTCAATTACCAGAAAGGAATGCAAAAACTAAAAGCAAGGGGATTTGAAAAGCCAAAGAGGTCTCTGAGGACCTGAGGAAGTAGATCCTTAACAAGGTATCAGTGAAATCTAAGATGCAGTAAAGAATACATAGAGTCTACAATACACCTTTGTAATTGGAATAATGTCTAATATGAATATATTTGCAGATCCTATACTGGACTATATGCTGTCGTGGGGGGAGGGGGGAGGGAAGTAAAGGAAATTTGAAAATAAAAAAGAATACATAGCGTCCATGATGCCATACAGGAATAGCACTGAGTGTGTTGCCACAAGACATCAGACACCTGAGAAAGAGCACACAAATTTTCCTCTGAATATATCTTTTTGGGTTAGTTCACAAGAGACACAAAGATAACCCATGTTGAGAAAGCTTTTCCTTGAGAAACCCAGACAATGCAGCAATGTTCTTCGCATGTCCCAGAGATTCTTATATTTTAAAATTTCCATCTATGAGAAATCCAAACCACCAAAAGGCATAAAGTAGGCCACTATACCAGATACCAAGATAACTAATAGCACTTCCTCCTCTTTAACTAACCCTGGCAATTCAGGGACCAGATCTCTTACTCTTCTATTTGGTGAGATGGAAAATATCTTCTACATGAAACTGTAATGACCTAGTGTGAAGTTGCTCAATTGCAGTAGTCCTGGAGCTGTTCTCAGTATCAGTGCTGAACCAGAAAGCTAGTCTCAGATTCTCAGTAAGGTCACCTTTTTTTCAAATCTTTAAAAAAATTTTCCCACAATTACAAGCTAAAATGATTTTTAATATTTTTTAAAGTTTTGAGTTCCAAATTCTTACCCCCCTCTCCATTCCCCTCCCTGAGATGGTAAGCAATTAGACATAGGTTATACATGCGCAGCCATGTAAAATATTTCCATATCAGTCATTTTGTACAAGAAGACTCAAATAAAAGAAAAAAAAAGAGAAAGAAAGTGAAAAATAGCTTGCTTCAGTCCATATTTAAATTATATCAATTTTTTCTATGGAGGGGGATTCTATGCTTCATCATTAGTCCTTTGGAAAAGCCTTTTAAATCTAGATGTGATACCAACACTGACCTCCTCATTCTTGTAAGTGAGCTTCAGATGGTCCTGCCCCCCTCCACATTTCTCTCAAAAGAAATAGCAACAGCAGATATGCCCCTCCTATAATAGCTCGTCCTTGAGGTACAAGCATTCCATTTGCTGAGTCCTGCTATAGTTCTTATTTAAAGTCAAGAGCATGAACTCTTGAGAAGAAAAAGAGAACAGCAATAAAAAAGGGGATTAAAAATGAGTGAGAAATAAATCCTTTCACTAGAAACAAGGAAACAAGAAAAAGCAAGGAGTTCGACATTCAGCCTGGAAGGGGAAAAGCTGGGGATAGATTTATTGAGTATTTGATGACTTTTTCTGTTGGAAATGATAACCATCTGTTCTTTAATAAGTACAAGTCAAGAGAAAATTGACTCAAAACCATAACTGCAAAAACTTAGGGGGGAAATATCAATCTAAGGGTCACTAAGGAAAGTCATGGAACTCTCATTTCTCAGGAATTCTTAAGAATAAAAGAAATCATCCTCTTCCCAAAGTGGCAGAACCATACTTCTGGTAATAAAGGGCTGGTTACCAGGGACTAGATTAATATTAGAGTGAGTTTAAACAAATCATTAAGTCCCAAGAGATCAAGGAAAATACATACTTGAGGGGGAGAGGGAAGAGTAGGCACAACTCATTAAAGAGGAAGAGTCCTTTCACCACACCCTTATGATAACTAAACAGAGATGAGCAGGATGCTTTCAGAATAACCTAGAAAGACTTACATGAACTGATGCAAAGTGAAGTGAGCAGAACATGGAGATCATTATAGACAGTAACAACAATATTGTGCATGATCAACTGTGAATGACTTGGCTATTCTCAACAACACAATGATCTAAAGTGTATAGATATTGGCAGGGATGTGCTGGTAGATGCTTAACATCCAATTAATACCCCATTAAAACGCATGTGCATGGGCACACACACAACTGTACACCTGACACACTTGTAAGTTAAATTGCTGTTGCTTTATCAACATTCTCTCCATCACTTTCTTCGATCCAGAAATAAACAAAATAAAATACCAAGTCCTGGTTTGCAGCATTTGCCAATTTCCAAGGTATAAATTGCACATACTGAAAATTTAACAATTACCTCTAGAGAGTCATGTTAGACTGTCTCTATCATACCCCTGGAAAAAGGCTAGAGGCAATACAGTTAAGTGGATTCAAAGCTGGTGGAATGACCATATCAAACTAGAGTCATTGGCAGGTTAATGTCAGGCTGAAAGGAAGTACCTCTCCTTGGCTTGGTTCTGGTAAGCATTTTAAATCAATGATTTGGATGAAAACATCGATGGCATGCTTATTTAGATCTATGACAGAATTCAAATCCAAATATGTATCAACATTGTATGTAACAACTTATCAAGAAAAATGGGCTTAATCAAATAAGGTAAAATTTAATAGGGATAAATTTAAAGTTTTACTTGTGTGTTCCAAAAATCAGCTTCACAAATATAGTACAGAGGATTTGTGGTCAGACAACAGACACTGCAAAAAACATTTGGGATTTTTAGTAAACTGCAGTATCAATATAAGGTGACCGTATGGCAGTCAAAAATCTATTGACATCCTAGGTCACATTTAGAAATTAAGTGTTCAGAACAAGAGAGATCAGAAAGAGCTCCATTAGACTCTTCCCTTGTCAGGTTATCTCTAATGTGCTTTGTTCAATTCTGGGAACCACATTTAACTGAGGGTACAGATAAGCTGGAGTTGATCAGGACAGGGTTTCAGGATAATTTTAAAAATAGTCCAGAGTCTATTAGAGGTAACAAGAAGAGAGAGCCCAGCAGAATGGCAAGGGATCCCTTTATCCCCAAAATCCTATATCTCAAATCCCACAGACCCACATCCCATCATGATCTCTCCTTTCCAACAGCACATCCAAAGGACCCCAAGAGGATTGCCTTTGTCCCTGCCCACTCATCCTAATGACCACCAGGCCTTTCCATCGACTATGCAATTGGATTCTCCTATATGTGTGACATTTCCCAATTGGAATATGAACTTTTTGATAGCAGGGACTGTCTCACTTTTCTATTTGTATACTTAGCACAAAGTTTGACATATAGTAAGTGCCTAATAAGATTTTTTTCATTTAATTATACTCCATATAAGAACATAAGGAACTGGGAGAACAGAAGACATAGAAAGGATATGAGTGCTGTGTTCAATTATTTGATGGGTTACTTGTGGAAGAGAAAGTAGACTTGTTTTGCTTTGGAGAAAAGGAGCAATAGGTGGAAGTGCATTAATGTGGGTGTTCTCCCATCCCTAGAGATCTCAACCCTTTTAGATTTTCATGTATGATCTTCATGATACCCCCCCCCAAAATCCCATCACTTTGGAGTTAAACTCAGGCCAGTCCTTGGGTGACTAAAGGGCTATGCTATGCTGGTATGCAAAACCATCCCACTTTGATAAGATCTGATAGAGCTTCCTCTGATGACATGACTCTAAAGAAAGAAAGATTATTCTTTTTGTGGTGGCTAAGAATTAGAAATCGTGGAGATGCCCATCAATTGGGGAAAGACTAAACAAGTTGTGGTATTTGATTGTAATGGAATATTACTGTGCTATGAGAAATAACAAGTATAATGTTTTCAGAAAAAGCTGGAAATAGATGAACTGATACAGAGTGAAGTGAGCAAAATCGGGAGAACATTGTACAAGGAGACCATTGCCAAGACAATTCCAAAGAACTCAGGATGAAAAATGTTTTCTGCTTCCAGAGAAGGAATTAATGGTGTCTGAATACAGACCAAAACTGACTGTTTTCTCTTTTCTTCTTCCTTTCTTTCCTTTTCTCTATTTTCCTTCCTTCCTTCCTTCATTCATTCTTTTCTTTCTTTCTTTCTCTTTCTTTCTTTCTTTCTTGTTTTCTTTCTTTCTTTCTCTCTTTCTTCCTTAGAATTTTTTTCCACAAAAATGAATAATGTGGAAATGTTTTACATGATTGCACATATATAACCTATATCAGATTGCTTGCCATCTCAGGAAGGGATAGGATAGGGAGAGAGGGATAGAATTTAGAACTCAAAACACAAACAACAAATGCTAAAAACTTGTCTTTACATGTAATCAGGGGAAAATGAAATATTTAAAAAAGAAAGAAGGAAAGAATGTGGAATTATCTCTAAATCACAATGCAGCACTAGAGAATTTCTGTGTATCGGTGGGTGGCATAGTGTGTATTGAATGAAGATATTCATTCAGATTCAGTTCAATCCATTAAACAATTTATTAATTCCCTACTATGTAGCAGGCACTGTGCTAAGCACTGAGGATACAAAAACAGGCAAAAGATAGTCCCTGCCCTCAAGAGCTCACAGTCTAATGCAGAAGACAATATGCAAACAAAAATATACAAACCAAGCTATATACAGAATAAATAGGAAATAACTAAAAGAGGAAAAGTCCTGGAATTATAAAGGGATAGATAAGGCTTCCTGTAGAAAGTGAGATTTTAGCTGAGACTTTAAGGAAGCCAGGGACATCAATAATCAGAGCAAAGGAGAGAGAGAGTTCCAGGTATGGGGGAACATACCAGGAAATGCCCGGAGCTGAGAAATGAAGTGTCTTGTCCATAGAACAATCATGAAGCTAGTGTCACTGGATCAAAGGGTATATATTGGGGAGCAAGGAGTAAGAAGACCGGGAAGGTGGGGTTGGTGACTATGTCATGAAGGGCTTTGAATGCCAAATAGAGTATTTTGTATTTGTTTCTAGAGGCAATAGGAGACCCTGGAGTTTACTGAGTAGGGGGAAGTGAAACGATCAGACCTACACTTTAGGAAAATCACTTTAATGACTGAATAGAGAATGGATTGGACTGTGGAGAGGCTTAGGGAAGGCTGACCTGCCAGCCTCAAACACTTCATAGCTGTGTGTCCCCTTGGGCAAATCACTTCCCCTATCACAGACTTACTTTTCTCATCTTTAAGATGAGGAAAATAATAGCAACTCCCTCCCAGAAGTGTTCTGAGGATCAAATGAGGGAATGCATGCAAAGTACTTTGTAAACCTTAAAGCTCTATGTGAATACTACAATCATCATCATCAATGATAACAATAATAAATAATAATAACTGTTGATGCAATGCCCCTCAATTGACTTCCCAGTGTTGCTGAGAGGAAGCTCTGTAAACCATTGGTACAGTGGATAGAAACGGACTCTGGAGTCAGAGGACTTTCATGTTAATCCCATTTCGGACACACCACCCATATGACCTGGAACAGTTACTTAGTTTCAGTCTCTTCATCTGTAAAATAAGAAGGTTAGATTAGGTGGCCTCTAAGTTCCCCTCCAGCTCTCCAGTCAATGGGTTAAGTAGGGTTTGCCTCCCATAGCTATTTAGATGATTTCACCACAGACACTCAGCAGTCACTGGTGTAAGAGGGAGGAGTCTGACAGAAGAGTCACAGGGGGTGCTAACATTTTTTTTTTCATAACATCTTTTCCATTAAATCCAATTAAGACCAACATGTTTTTGAGGACTCAGATGCTGGTAGTGGCTGTTTATCAGAATTCATGGACTGTTTCCAGGGGAGATGCTGGAGACACTTGAAAGGTACTGACATGTGCTCACAGCTACATCCCAGATATAAGCTGCCAACATCTAAATATAACCCAGTGGAGCTGGGAGTAAGGCAGCTCAAAGATAAAGAGGGGGGAATTCCTTCCTGATCTGTTTCTCATATGTAGCATTTCTAAGCTCCAACAGGATGTTTAGCCCTTCTCCAAACACAACATATTAGGTGTAACCTAGTTCCTTCTGTTTGGGTCATACTTACACTTTGAAGAGAATATATCATTTAGTTTTGGGTGCTGGGGCTAGTCATTGATGGTTGGGGAGGAAGGAGTCTTCCCCATGCTGGTGAGAAAGGACTATCTGAATTCTCTTGGCTCAACTCATACATCCTATAGAAATGACAATTAACATCGGGGACAGTAGGGAGGTGATGCACTATGTTGTACTAGGAGACTAAGTCTTGAAAAATTGAGAGCTGGACGGTTCCTCCAAACCATCCCTGCAACAGGACTTCCTTTCCTAATAGGCAGAAGTTCCCAAACTTATTTGACCTACTGCTCCCTTTTCAAAAATAAATTACTCAGCACCCCCTGGAAATCTACCTTCTTTAACCCTTTAATGCTTTTTTTTTTCAATTGCATCATTTGATTTTTTAAGTGAGATATCTTAACTTTAATAATTTATTGTAAATTTGTGGGATTTTTCCTGTATTGTAACTTTGATGATGCAATATTGCATCATGTTACCATATAGTATTATACTATAAACAAGTTATTACACATACACATTCCTGTCAATGCATGCTGGATTTCCCCAAAATGCACAATATACTCACCTACCAACATGTCTACCTGTTGGCAGCCTTGATCACTGATTAGTTATAACTTGCATTTTATGTGTTTATCTGGAAAATAATGTAATCAGTATGATTTTAACTCTGTTACACAACAGATGAAACATGTGTGAATGTTTTTTTCAAATTTTTCTTATCTTCTCTTCTTTCCTACTGCTTCCACTGCCCCCTTATTTTTATTCAATGTCCCCCCATTGCACCAGAGACTATTACTACCCCCCATAGATCATACCACTGCCCTCCACAGGGCAATATTGCCCATTTGGGGAACCTATGCTGATAAGTATTCATCCATCTTCTGCTTGAAGAACTCCAGTGAAAGGTACATTCTATGTTCATTGCATTTTTAGACTTCTCCAATCATTAAGAAGTTCTTTATATTGAACTGGTATATTTTTCTTCTATGATTTCTCATTGTGTGTATTGTGGATTCCAGTTAAACTCTCTGGAGTCAAGCAGTATAAGTCAGATTTCTCTTCTGCCCAATAGCTATGCATATACTTGACCTCTAATGGACCCTCCCTCTCCCCAATTTCTCAGCTCAAGACTAAAAACTGAGCCTTGAGTGACATGGTTTCCAATACCTTCACCATATATCTTGCTCCTTACCACTTCCCCATCTCCATAGCATCCCACTTTCATTTTTTAAAAAACCTCATCAAATCTGATGATTAACAGATGGTTAGAGGGAGATGAGAGTTCCCTTGTGTTCAAAAGTGAAAGTGGGATGCTATGGAGATGGGGAAGTGGAGGAAAATGATATGAGAACTAGGGACTTCTCTCCCTCTTCTAGTCTCTAATTTTCCCCAATGCTTCTGTCCCTAGGAACTAGAAAGATCTCTCTCAGTTCAGTTCTAGTTATGCGTGTAGCATGTAAAGAGGCAGTGTTGTACAGTGGGAAATTTCTGAATTAAGAACAGAGGAGGACCTGGGTTCAAATCTTGGGTTTCTTATTTGCTACTGCCTTACAACCTTGTCCAAGTCACTTAACCTCTCTAGGCTTCAGTTTCCCCACTTGTAAAATGTGAAGTTCAGTGTCAATGACTTCTAATCTCCTTTGCCATCCATGGAATGTATGTGCCTTCTCCCAACCCCATCTTCAAGGCATATTTCTTCAATTGACCCAAAGTCCTAGAAATAATGGCTTGGCCAACTCCCTAGAAGGAGTTTCCTGGTTTACAAACAAAACACTTTTCATTATCTGAACAGAAAATAGGAATATGCTTAACGAAGGATATCTGTCTTTTAATGGCAATTCAGAACTCTTCCAGAAGCCAAGTTTCTAAAAGAGATTAATTTTTTTTTCCATGTAAGCAAGTAGTGAATGAAAAAATGAAAAAAAAGCTTTTGATTCAGTGCTTACCATGTGTAAAATACTGTGCTGTCAAGCATTGGAGATACAAATAGAAAAGTAAGAAAGTTCCCACTCTCAAGGAACTCACAATCTAGTGGGGGAAGATAATATATATAGGATTGTTCAGTGGCAAGTCAGAAGGAAAGGTCTTATGGTCCTTAGGGTGGCAAAGACAATGGCAATGTATCTTCTTTAGTGTCATTTCCATCAATTAAACTATATCCAATGAACTATTTGATGACAGTAAAAACTTTCTTTTCATGGTCTTTAGAAACTGCCAATCCTAAGGACTGCTATAATGGTTATATATATATATATATATATATATATATATATATATATATATATATATATATATATATATATATATATATATATATATATATATATTGTTGTTGTTGTTTTGTCTTGTTTTATTTTGTGCGTGAACTAAAGGCAGTTATGGAAAGAATCCTTTATCCCTGGTGTGATCACCTTTGCTATACACAATGAGACAGAGACAGAGAGAGGACAGAGACAGAGACAGAGAGAGGAAGGAGAGAGAGAGAGAGACGGAGAGAGACAGAGAGAGACAGAGAGAGGGAGAAAGAGAGAGAGAGAGAGACAGAGAGAGAGACAGAGAGAGAGACAGAGAGAGAGACAGAGAGAGAGACAGAGAGGACAGAGACAGAGACAGAGAGAGGACAGAGACAGAGACAGAGAGAGGAAGGAGAGAGAGAGAGAGACGGAGAGAGACAGAGAGAGACAGAGAGAGGGAGAAAGAGAGAGAGAGAGAGAGAGAGAGAGAGACAGAGAGAGACAGAGAGACAGAGAGACAGAGAGACAGAGAGACAGAGAGACAGAGAGACAGAGAGAGAGAGAGAGAATGGCTAAACCATTGCCACTGTTGAAGGCTCAGTATTCTATTATTGGGGGCTTAGGAGCTTCTCTTCCAGAACATAGAAGAGTCTCAGTCATCATTACTCTTGTACCAGACTCACTATGACTGAGTTGGATATTGTCTTTGCCCATAATACATTTTCTACATATTTGTATTTATTCATTTTAAATTTATGCCATATATACATATATTTGACCTTGCCTCCCACATTAGAATGTGAGCCCATATCAAATAGGTATTATTTTTGTCTCTGAATCCCCGGTGCCTAGTACAGTGCCTGGCAAATAGTAGGCATTTAATAAATGTTGATTTATTGACTGATTAATACAAGATAACTAGGCCCATGTTTCCTCCAGGATCACGATAATCTCCATAGACTGTGATGGTCCCAGAGCTTCTTCCAGCATCTCCAACTTTTCATTAGGTCATTTTGATTTAATGTAGTTATTATTATGGAATATACACCAGGCTATTGTTTTTGCATCCTAGTGACTCCAGCAATACATTACATTAATAAGATGATTGGTACCAGGAAGAAAATATGAAGAATAATTAATAGGTGCTTTGATTCCTAAGAATTCATCATCTTTCACTGCTTACTCCTCTGTCAGAGACCTTTATCTCAGTGACATTGTAATTACTTACACTGCAATTAATAGGAATCCCAGTGAGGCTTCCTTGGGCTATTGTGAGCAGGATATTTTTAGAGCCTGTAGATGGAAATGAGGGTGTTGCTTATGCTCATGAATGGGCCTTTCACTTCCAATCCCTGTCATTTAGAATAAAATGCCTTAGTACTGACAGCTATAATGCCTTTCCCAGGTAAGTCTGCCTGACCTCATAGCAAAGATGTGACAGGAAGGCACTGAGAGGTACTGATGGTTAGCTTAGATAATCATAGTTGACTGATCCTTCCTCCTTTAAATGTTTAAGATTCTATGAAATCTTTTATTTTAAAGAGACTCAGAAGTCATGTAATGCAACCCATATTGATTAAGAACACCACCCTGTCCAGGTCTCATAAAATGGCTATGTAGCTTCTACTTGGATACCTTTTCTTTCACCACACTCCCTTTGGTGATCTCATCAGGTACACAGGTTTAATTTTCCTCTCTATGAAGATGACTCCCAAATCTATACAAAGTATCCCAAAAGTCTTGGTGAAATTTTAAGCTTTAATAGCTAGATACCCAATACTAACTCCTCATCTGAAATACACTTTCCATCATCAATTTCTCATTCACTAGACTCTGTTTTGTAGTTATTTCAAACATAAGTCCAAAAGAGAAACATAATAACTTCCCTAAAAATTGGCTCCTACTCCAAAATTTCTTATATATTTTGGGGTGCCACCATCTTCCCAGTCATCTGCTTTTATGACCATGTGTGAGCGTATCCTTAAATATGTTTATAACTATAATTATGTATATACATATTTTTATGACCACACATATATACATATATGTATATCCTTAACTCTTCCAATCTCTTATTTATATATCTTATCAGTTTCCAAGTCTTCTCATTTCTACCTCTACAACACCTCTATAACATCTCTACAACATCTCTACCTCTATGGTGTCTCTACAACCTCTACAACATCTCTACAATATCTCTACAACATCTCTACAACATCTCTACATCTCCACAACATCTCTACAATATTCTCTTCTCTCCACTCATCTGACCTCCATCTAGTTCAGATCCTTATCAACTCTCACCAAGATTATTATAATAGCCTCCTAACTGTTTTCCAATACTCCATTTTCTCTGTTCCTTCACATTCTTCACACAGTTGCCAGTCTTCCTAAGGCACAGATACAAATATGTTACTCAGATGATCACAGACCTTTGAATAGCTCCCTATTTTTAAGACTCCTTTACTGAGTATTCAAGGCCCTTCATATTATGAATTCAATTTACTTTTCCAGTCTTATCTCACTTTCCTCCCCTGTTCCTTCTTCTCAACCTGTAGCTCCTTGCCTCCATTTGGTTGCCATACCTGGAATGAAGCCAGTTTTCATTTCTTATCCACTGAAGTCCTCTTCTTTCATTGCCTGTTTCATGTGTCACCTCTTTCATGAAACTTTCCCTGATTTTCCCAACTGAGCTGTCCCTCATCAAATTTTCTTTTTACCAAATTTTGCATAGATCTTTTCTCTCCGGCCCATCATATTCCACCTTGAATCATAATTATTTAATGTACTTTTTGCATTCTCTTATTTGATTTTCAAAATCTTGTTTCAGCTTTTCCATGGCCTGACACCAATTTATATTTTTTCTTAGAGACTTTAGATGTAAGACCTTTGACTTTGTTGTTTTCCTCTGATTGTCTTTGAGTTTTTGATCTTCTTTGTCACCAAAGTAAGATTCTATAGTCTGAGTTTCTTCCACTGTTTGTTCATCTTCCCAACCAATTACTTGACTTTTTAGCTCTTTGTTAAGATAGGACTCTGCTTCCAGGGTGGAGGGCAAACTGTCCCAAGCTTCAAGGGGTTTGTGCAGCTGTTTTCAGAGATACTACTAGGGACCTTTAAAATTTCAGTTCTTTCAAGGTTGTGTGATCAAAGAAAAGGTATTTGCACCTCTCTACATCTCTACAACATGTTCTGTGCTCTGGTCTGTGAGTGACCACAAGCACTCTTTTCTGCCTTGGAACTGTGAAGAGGGTTCCCTCTCCACCACCACCTCAAGCTCTGTCACACCAGTGCTCCTCCTCTCCCCAGGACCGTCACCCTGGGCTATGACCCAGATCCAAGCATGAATAAAGAAAGATAATTCTGCCTCAGTGCCAGCAAAGAGATCCCTGCAATCACCCTCTGATCAGCCACTGAATCCCCTCACAGTCTGTGGGCAGAGAGCTCCAAAAGTACCCACTGCTGCCACTGTGCTGCCCTGGGCCTGGGAGCAGACCATACTTCTCTCTCTCCCAGGTCAGACAGACCTTTCCTACTGACCTTCTAAGTTGTCTTTGGCATTTTGGGTTGAGAAGTCTGGAAACTGTTATAGCTGCCAGTGATTCAGTCGCTGGGATCTGCTTGGGGTTTTCGAGGGCCCTATCTGTACCGGTGTGGTGTACATTGGACTGTTCCTCTCTCAGACTGGTGCAACAGACCTTTCCTGTTCAATCTTCCAGGTTGTCTTGGGCTGGAAATTTGTTTCACTCTGTATTTTGTGGATTCTGCTGTGTAGAATTTGTTTAGAGTTGTTTTTTACAGGTGTTTGGAGGAGAACTCAAGGGAGTCCCTGCTTTTACTCCACCATCTTGGCTCTACCACCACCCCCACCCCTTGCATTCTCCTTAGAAGATTATAAATTGCTTGACTGCAGAAACCACATTCCTACCTTCATCTCCAGTGAGGGAAAATCCACTACCTCTTGAGGGAGCACATTCTGCTTCAGGATAGATCTAATTATTAGGGAAGTTTCCTTTAAGTAAACTTTAAAACCTTCTCTCTAGTTTTTCTAGTTCTATCTTCTAGGACCAAACAGAAGAAACAAATTTTCTTTTTTTTATATTTTATGAGTTTTTTGTCTTTATTAATTTGTTTGTTTATTTTTAGTTTACAAGATTCAATTCCATAATTCCTTGAGTTTCAAATTTTCTTTACCTCCCTCCCCCACCTCCCCACAATGGCATACAATCCAGTATAGGATCAGGTTACAAAGGTGGATTGTACTAGATGGAATGAAAAATGGTAAAGAGGAAAGAAAACCAAACAATAAAAAGATCAAGTAGTTTGCTTCAATCAAGATTCAAACTCAGTTCTTTCTAGTTCTTCTCTGGATGAAGACATCTCTCTCCATCATGAGTCTTTTGGGATTGACTTACATCACTGCATTGCTGAGAAGAGTCCAGTCTGTCATAGTTGGCCATCACACATATGTTGTGCTGTGGCTGTATACAAATTTCTCCTGGTTCTACTCTTCTCACTCAGCATCAGTTTGTATAAGCCTCTCCAGGTGAATATGAAGTCCATCTGCTCTTCATTTCTTATAGCACAATAATATTCCATCACATGCATATACCACAACTTGTTCAGCCATTCCCCAATTGATGGGCACCCCCTTAATTTCCAATTCTTTGCCACCACAAAAAGAGCTGCTATAAATATCTTTGTACATATGAGTCTTCCTCCCACTTCTATGATCTCTTTGGGATATAACCCTAGAAGTGGTATTGCTGGCTCAAAGGGTATGAAATTATTTATAGCCCTTTGGGCATAATTCCAAATTGCTCTCCAGAATCGTTGGATCAGTTCACAACTCCATGAGCAATGCATTAGTGTTTCAATTTGTCCACATCCTCTCCAGCATTTCTCATTTTCCTGTTTGGTCATCTTAGCCAATCTGACTGGTGAGATGTGGTACCTCAGAGTTGTTTTGATTTGCATTTCTATAATCAATAGTGATTTAGAGAATTTCTTCATATGCTTATAGATATCTTTAATTTCTTTCTCTGAAAACTGCTTGTTCATATCCTTTGACCATTTATCAATTGGGGAATGACTCTTATAGATTTGACGCAATTCTGTGTATATTTTAGAAATGAGTCCTTTATCAGAGACATAGGTTGTAAAAATTCTTCCCCAATTTCCCACCTCCTTCTTGATCTTGGTTACATTGGCTTTGTTTGTACAGAAGCTTTTCAATTTAATGTAATCAAAATTATCCATTTTGCATTTTATAATGTTCTCTAATTCTTGTTTGGACATAAAGTCTTTCCCTTTCCACAAATCTGACAGGTACACTATTCCTTGTTCTCCCAGATTGCTTACAGTATCATCCTTTATGCCTAGATCATGCACCCATTTAGACTTGATTTTGGTATATGGTATTAGATAATGGTCTATGCCCAGTTTCTGCCATACTATATTCCAGTTTTCCCAGCAGTTTTTGTCAAATACTGCATTCTTTTTCCCAAAACTGGGGTCTTTGGGTTTATCAAACAATAGATTACTATACTCATTGATTGCTGAGTCTTATGCACCCAAAAACCAATTTTCTTTTCTATGTGACAGAGCTTTAAATATAGAGAGATTTCTTTTTTCCAGGCTAAACAAACCTAGTTGACATCTTTTTCATGAAGTCTTTTCTGATTTCTCTATTAATGCCTTCCTTTCTTAATTACCTTGCTATTATTTTTTTAATGCATTCTGTATATGTTTATACAGCTCCCCTGATAGTATGCACTCTCCTTGGGATCAGGAATTCTTTTGTTTTTGTTTTTGTTTGTTTGGTTTTTTTGTACCTATTTCCTAGTGCCTAACACAGTACTTTGTACTTAATAGCTGATTTCCTAGCTGATTGTTCATTGATTAAGTGAACCAATCTTCATATGGCAGACTCCTTGATGAAGACTCAGGAAAGTTTGGGAAACCAAGGTGCACTAAATAAATACATAGAGCACCCAAGAAGATAGTAAAGCAAGTCTGCTTCATTGAGAAGATATAGTTATAATATAAAGATCAGTCAGGGAGGAGAATAGAAAAATGTCAGGTCCACTGCGACTTAAAGTAGAATTGAATGTACCCTGCTGAGTATCCCAGAGAGAATGGTGGACCCCAACCGTCAAGTCTAGGAGGGTTTTATAGGGTTCTTAGATGGCACTGGGGGGACCAGGCATTGGAGAAAGAGAGTTAGGATCCTGGGCTGGAGCTGATTCATGCTGGTTAGGGAGGGGAAGATTCTTGGGCACTTGTGGCTAATTGATATTCAAGCTCCCAATTAGCAAGAAATGGGAGCTCCTACCATTACCACATGTCTCAGGGGTTTGGGGTTTCCTTAGGGCTTCTTTGTGGGGAGGCTACAGGGGTCATGAAACACACACATTCTCTAGTTTCCTCACATCCTGATTACTTCTGGACACATTCCAGACTGTCTCCTTGCTAAAATGTGCTTTCCTGAATTAAACATGGTATTCCAGGTGTGGGCTGACTAAGAGCACAGAAGAACTATCACCTCCTTCCTTCTAGATACTGTGCCTTTTTATAAATACAGCTGAGGATACATTTTGTTAGCTGTCATATCATACTATTGACTCATAATGAGCTTGCTGTCACCTAAAACACCCAGATCTCTCCCACAGAAACTAATGTCTAGCTCTGTTTCCTATCCTGTACTTGGAAAGTGAATTTAGTTTTGTTAATCTAAGAGAAGAACACTCCATTTATCCTTATGGAAATTCATCTTATTAGGCTCAGAGGATCATTCTGTGTCTTAAGAACTTTTTAGATCTTGACTCTCTTGCCCAACATGTCAGTTATATCTCCCCACTTTGTATCAGTCATAAGTTTGACAAGCAAACTGTCTATGCCCTCTTTCACACTTTTTTTTAAAATATTGAACAGTACAATGACAAAGGTAAGTGCTTGGTGTTGTCATCCTCCTTCTTCCTATCTAGAACGGCACTGGAGGGAATCTCTGAAGACTTTGCTCCCTTGTCTCCCCCTCACCCCAATACCTAGGAGAGCTACAAGGCTTTGGAACTCTTCCTTAGACCTGAGCATAAACTCACTTAACCACCGATGTCTAACTGGCCACAGGACCATGCTCTATATCCCATCTTCTGGGAGCTAAATACTATTATTATCCCTATTTAGTGGATGAGGAAACTGAGGCAGACAGTTGAAGGGACTTACCTCGGATCACATAGCTAAGAAGTGTCTGAGGTTGAATTTGAACTCAGGTCCTCCTAATTCTAGGTCTCATCATATATGTACTCTGAGCCACCAGCTGCTGTAAATACTAATGTTTCTATGAGGTTTCACAGTTTATGACCCAATTGCCTCCAAATATCTCTATGAGGTGCATACTATGGATGCCATGTTCCTATTCTTCACCTGAGGACACTGAGATTCTAAGAAATGCTATGATTTTCCAAAGATCACAAACTCTGTAACAGCTGGACATGGGGACATAGGAAGGCCGTTCAGTCTAATTCTCTCATTTGACAGAAAAAGAAACAGATCCTAAGAATAAAAGACTTGCCCAAGGTCACATATGTAGTAAGCCTCAGAGGAAGGTTTGAACTCAGGTCTTCTGACTTTTGAACCAGTACATTTATGTTATTCCATACCCCCTCTCTCTGTTTCTGGGCTAAGTAGTAGACAGGATTAAATCCTGCATCTTTGGAATCTTGGTCTAATACTCATTCTGTTGGGCTCTGCTGTGATTGGCTATTTCCCCACTTCTCAGACCTGGGGTGACAAGAACTGAAGCTCTAAGGACAAGAAGGAAAGGAAGTATCTTTGGGCAGGTAACCCAGTCCTCTTCCTCAAAGCACATTGTACAGACTCTTGTCTCTTCTGGCTACACATAAATATCCTTCGCCCTTGAGCTATCCCGGGTTCCATTAGCCAAAGGAGAGGATTACGTGTTTGGATGAGCATCCAAATTATTTCTGAGCATTTCCTGGCACGTCTCCTCTGACTGATGGTCTCACAGCATAAGGTTGGAAGGCTCTGCTCAGGACAGCCCTAGGACATCACTAGGCCAGTGATGCACCAGCAGACACACATATTGAGAGCATGCTGTAGTAACTGTCACAAAGAAGTTTGTGGCAGAGCCAAGGACTGAATCCAGGTCTCCCAACTCTGGTTCCGATGGTCCTTTCCTTTCTCCCATACTGTCTCCCAAAATTCCCTTGGTCAACCTGACTAATTTCATACCCAAAATTGTTTCCTTAGGTCTGAAGAGGGAGTCTGTTCCCTGAGACTCTTCTCTATTCCCCACTGACTAGCAGAAAAGGAAAATACCAGGCATCTTCCCAAGGGAAAGCCATTCATTGCCTGTAAGTATGTGGTACCCTCACCACATAAACTCTAAAGTTAGGCTGCCAGATCAGGGTGCTTAACTTTTTCTGTGCCATGGACGTCTTTGGCAGGAGGTAAAAGGACCATCTTTGGGCAGGGGGCCCAATGTTTTTCCTCAAAGCACCCTTGTCTCTACTGAATACATGTAAATCCTGCCCTACTCCCTGAGCTGCCACTGGTTCATTAGCCAGAATGTGGGGTTTTAAAAAAAATAATTTAAGGAAATATTAAATTTCAGTTAAGGTTTAGTGAAAAGCTACAACTTTTTTCATCCAAGTTTACAGACCCCTTTAAATATATCCAAGGACTAGACCTCAAGGTTAAGATTAGCTAAAACAATAGAAGGAGAAAGTGACAAATGTTGGAGGAGATGTGAAAAAAAATGGGACACTAATTGGTTATGGTGGAATTGTGAACTGATTTTAGAAAGTAATCTGGAATTATCCCCGAAGAGTTATTAAACCACATATACACTTTGACCCAACAATACCACTCCTAGGTCTATTTCCAAAGATGATTAGGGAAAAAGCAAAAGAACCTATATATTCTGACACGTTTATAGCAGCTTTCTTTGTGGTGGCAAAGAACTGGAAATTGCAAGAATGTACATCAATTGGAAATTACTGAACAAGTTGTCGCATATGATTGTGATGGAATGCTTCTGTGCTATAAGAAATCATGAATTCAATGATTTTTCAAAAAGCATGGAAAGATTTGCATGAAGTAATGAAGAGTGAAATGAACAGAAGCAAGAGAACATTGTATACAGTAACAGCAATACTCTTTTAAGATTGTCTTTGAGTGAATAAGCTATTTTGTCTATTATAAATACCCAAATTAACTATAAATGACATTTGAAGAAAAACACTGCCTACATCCAGAGGAAAAACTAATTAATAAATCTATGCATAGAATAATTTTACATAGATAGATAGACAGATAGATAGATAGATAGATAGATAGATAGATAGATAGATAGATACCCATTTGTGTCTAATGGTAGCCATTTCTAGGGTGGATGGGGGATGGAGATAGGGAAGAAAAAAGAAGGAAAAAAATAAATTGACATAATAATTTTGTTGCATATTTGAAAGGAATAACAAGTTATACATAGCAGATTTGCTGTTTCATGTGCAATCGTCTTTTATATTGTACTGTTATAGAAATGCTTGTTTTATTCCCTAAATTAAAAAAAATTTATTTTAAAAAGAACAGCTGGCCTAAGAACTCTTAATTTTCCTTCTAGGTCTTCTCCTCTACCATTTCTTGGAACTGTATGAAACCTATTTGCACTGGTTCCTTGCATTGGAACTACTCCTAGGAACCACTTGAATTGGTTCAGCCCACCCTTCCACAGTATCTTGCATGTGTGTGTGTGTGTGTGTGTGTGTGTGTGTGTGTGTCTGTGTGTGTGTGTCTGTGTGTGTGTCTGTGTATGTGTGTCTGTGTGTGTGTCTGTGTGTGTGTATGTGTGTGTGCATGTGTGTACCTCTCCCTCACCACTTTCCAAAGGATGAGGTTGGGATAGAAGCCTTTATTTGAATCATTAGTATGCAGCTGCCAATAAAGTCAGTCAATAGCACTCAGGTAAGAGGTGGGTTCATAAAACATTGACAGAGTCCTGGGAGCTCTCCACTTGGAAATCAGCCATGGAGATAAGGAGGCAAATGATGCTTTTAATACTCAGCCTCTCAGGCAACATGTACTTTAAAAGAGCAACTCATGCCCAACCCCAGCCTTAAAGCACAAGTCAGGCCCTGCTGCTGCCCTAGCCCCAGCTAGTGCCCAAGCACCATTTTGTGGGGATTCCAGACATCCTTGGGAATCATAAGAAAGTGTCCTCTCTTTCTCTCAGTCTGTAGGTTCATTTCAAAGGGTGCTATTTGCCAAATACAGGCCTGATCTTGTCTTTAGGATGGATGAGTGCCCCTCATATGGTGTTTGATTAGGGGCTGAGGGCAAGTCCCCCCCAACTCCTCACCCAGACCCAGGCCCTGCCAAGCCCACTCAAGATACTCAAAATTATACTATTAGAGTTTCACTTTTTTTTTTTCAATTAAGATCCCTATTAGGATTTTTTTAAGTGTTCAAGTTAACATTAAGGGTTCTTTACTGGAACTTCAGAGACCTGGATTCGAATCTCAAGTTTGCCACTCACGAGCTATATGATCATATTACTTCTCTCTGGACATAATTTCCTTATCTGTATCCTAGGAGGGGTTGGCCTTGATGGTCTCTAAGGTCCCCTATGGCTCTAATATTCTCTAATTCCTTTTGAAAGATAAAGACATTAATCTCTTATCTCAGTCAATAAGCATTTATTAAATATCTACCATGTTCTGGGTACTAGGCTAAGTGCTAGGGATACAAAAATAGGCATGACAATCCATGATTTTAAGGAGTTCACAGTCTAAATGATAGAGACAACTTGCAAGCAACTAGATAGAAATGAGCTATACACAGGATAAATTTGGAGATAATCAACAGAGGGAAGGTGCTGATGTTAAGGAGGATCAGAAAAGACTTTGTGTAAAAGGTGGGATGTTAGCTGGGATCTGAAGGAAGCCAGGAAAGATGGGAGGTAGAATTGAGAATGGGAGGAATTTCTGGCATAGGGGACAGGCAGTGAAAAATGGATGGAATGAGGAGATGGAGTATATTGTACAAGGAACAGTCAAAGAAGCCAGAGTTACTGATTATCTAACATTAATATTTCATTTTGAGTTGTTTTGTCAAAAAGAGAATCCCAAGGAGACTAGAGAGGCCAAAGTTTGGATGGGAGCAGGGAAGGAAAGAGGGAAATGGGACAAAGGAAAGAGGGCACTGGGCTGCATACAGAATTGGAGCTCTCCCAGGAGGGACTCCTAAAGTGGGGGGGAGGGGCAAAGCAGAAGCAGGGATATAAATGAAGACAACGAAAAATGAACATAAACATCTCCCCAAGGATAGTCTCTGACTTATCCTCCCCATTGGTCAGGGCCAAGGATCAATGCAAGGTAGGGAGGAGAATCCTTATTGTTCTCAGGGGAGGTAGATTGCCAGCCAGTGTAATGAACAACAATAAAAAATAGAATGGCTTTTCCTAGTAAGATATGTGTTCCCCATCACAAGATGCTACCATATCGTAAAAGCTGGCAGGGCCCCTGAAAGCATGGGAGTGCCTAAGCAGAGACTGGATGTCGGCTCGTCCTAGATGTTGTAAAGGGGACTCATGCATGAGATGAGGAGGTTTAACTAGACCAGAGGTTCTTCATCTGAGGTCTGTGAACTTGTTTCTAATATATTTGCTTTCCTTTGGAATCTTTTGTATTTTTAATGCATTTAAAAATGTTATTCTGTTAAGACGTCTATGGACTATGGTATATGGACCTCCAATAGGGGTCATGGACATAAAAATAAGAACTGTTGAATTAGATGAGTCTAAGGACCCTTTCAGCTTTGAGATGTTGAGATTCTGATATTGTAGAAGTAATGGGAATAAAAAAAATCTATTCATTTGTTCATTCAGTTAATCAGTCACTTAACAATCATTTATAAGATCCTATCATAGCTAGGCAAGACACACCTATAAATCCCTGCTAATGTCAAAGCTGAGGCTGGTGGATCCCTTCCCTTGAGATTTTAAGTTTTGAAGTGTAGAAGGTAGGACTAACCCTGAGTGGGTGTTTGCAATATGTCTAGCACCAGTATGACCTGAGCCCCTGGTGGGGACAGGGCCAAAAGGCTAGCTAAGGAAAAGCAAATCGACCCAGGTTGGAAAAGAAGCAGGTCAAAACTTCCACCCTGACCAGCAATAGGATGGGGTCTGTGAGAAACCACTGAACTTCCAACCTGAGCAAGATAAGGGGGACCAAGTCCCAAAGGAAAAAACAAAGGCCCTATTATGTGGCAGCCACTATTCTTGGCCTGGGTAAACAAAAACAAATAGAAAAACAGCCCTTGCCTTCAGAAGGCTTACATTCTACCATGAGAAAGCAGTTGTATGCAGTTAAGGAAATACAAAAATACATAGAAAGTAATGTGGAGGGAGATCCTGTGGATTGGAAGGGAGGAGTACTATGGATACAGTCTTGAAGATGATGGCCCTTGCGCTGAACTTTGAAGGAAACTAAGGTTTTCTGAGAGACAGAGGTGAGGAGAAGATTCATTCCAGGCATGGGACACAATCTCTACAAAGTTTCAGAGATAGTAAATAGAATGTCACATACAGAAAAAAGCAGCAAAGAGGTCAAGTTAACTATAACAAAGAGTTCACAAAGGGGAGTAATGCTCAGTAAGTCTAGAATGGCACTCAAATGGATTCCAATATGAAAGGTTCTAAACACCTAACCACATGGTTGGTGTTTATCCTATGGTTATGCCATAGGGAGCCACTGAAGCCTCTTAAAGATGGGAGTGAAATAGTTACAGCTATGGTTATAGTCCAGCTCTAATCAATGCCCATCTATTGCTTCAGGTGCAGAACTGAAATGAGTCATTCACAGACTCTCTAATACTATTTTTAAAAAAAAAGGCTTACTTAGTTATCACATGGAAAGGATACTTAGCAGGAATATTGGATTGATTCAGTTGGATACAGCTTCCCTACCAGTAAGAAGTCTGAGGAAGGAGCTCCTAACTTCTCAGTTCAATGGGTTTTTGTACTTAGACCATGAGGAAGCTACATCAGTGGTTCAAGCCCTAGTCTCCTGGCCCAGTTAAGCCTCAAGGATGGTTTCAGTACCTTTTAAGGAAAAATGATCCTAGCCTCCTATATGTGGATGTTATTGTTATATTATAGCCTAGAGTAGGATATTGTTGCACCTGCCATACCTTTGTTTTAGGAATATCAATCTGACCACTGTGCATAGGACAGATTAGAGGAGGCATTGGGAAGTGGTGAAGTTACCCCTTCTTTCTCTCTTATGTCTTGCTTGCACTTTCAGTTGACAAAAGATACATGAAAGACCTTGTGACTAGAGACATACTTGAAGATACTAGTGGAAACCAGGTGGTTTTCCTTTTCTGAACCTTCATTTTAGTAGGGTCAATAATTACACCATTTCCAAGAATAAATGAGCCTCACAGTACAGTCACAAAATCATAGGAGAATAGATCACAGGCCCTCCAGTTTTATTCACTTCATCCACTCATACCATGCTCTTGAAATTATCTCGGGAACGAATAAGCACAATTTGACTGCCCTTCCTGAAATCAAAGATTTACCTTGGTCAAAGATTTACAAGAAAAAAGGTTCAATCTATAAATATTTAGTAAGTATTTACTGTGTGCCTAACCCAGTACTTATCAATACTGTGTGGAGGGGATGGTAGGGGGAGGATAGGGAGAAGGACAATAAAAGGACAAAGTTCTTACCTTTGGGAAGCTCCAAGTATGGAGAAGACATAGAAGGAAACTTGGGCCTGTGAGTATAAAGATTGTGATCTTTCACAGACTTTCATAGATAAGAACAGGCCTGGGCCCTGCCTTCCGGGAGCTCATAGTCTATGAAAAGACAGGATATTTTATACACATACATAATATATGTACATATATAAATCATATATGTGTGTACATATATACATGTATGTGTGTTGTATATACTTATACTTGCATCTGTATGTACATACATACATACATATATACATACATACATGGAATAGTGAAATAATAAAACCAACCATTATTCCTGGACAGATTACAAATTTATATAAAAGTACAGGGGAAAATAACATCAATTAATACTAGATGACTGGGTGGGATTATGGGTTAGGAAAATAAAAATAGAGACAAGGGGGAGAGAGTATGACTAACAGATGGGTCACCACAAGCCAGAGAAAATATAGAGCTTAGCATTAACTTGGGTGATATGGGACAGGAAAGCTTTCCTGGACAAAAGGGGAAAAGTATATTATGGAATCCTAGAAAGTAAGATTCTTGGATTGTCTAATGAGTGTGTATGAATATAGAAAGCCAGGCCTAGGACTTAGGACTCACCACATTAGAACCCAGGAAGCTGTTGGAGCTGGGGAGTGTCATGATGGGGGAGGTGTTCAGAGAAGATTTTTCTGGCCACAGTGCGTAGGATAGACTGATGGCTGTGCCAGGAGAGAAGATAACAATGGATCATCTTGTAGTAGTTCAGCATCAAGAGAAATTATCAAGCCAAAAATATTTATTTTTAAAAAATAAAATCCTGTCTGCAATTGTCTGCATATGGAAAACCATCTGTTTCTTTGGAAGTAGTCCTGCTGTACAAATATTCAGATATGTTCTTCTAATTTCTGCCTGTCTTTCAAAGTGTACACTTATTTACACTGGGGACAAATCTGCCCAAATTCCCCAGGTAAAACAAAAGCACTTCTCCCCCCCAAAAAAAAGATGTAAATGTCACTACATTTTTCCCAAAGCAACAAAGTCATGGTCTAGTAGTTATCAAGGGAATGGGATAAAGCTGATGGGATCTGCTGTGATCTTTGTGATCCAATGAAATGTACAAATCATTTTCCACAGTTAGGACCCCCATGTGTGTTGGGTGGTGTCTAAGACCTCAACAAAGACTTTTTGACAGGAAAAGAAGGTGAACTGGTCATAAGAAGGAGAGTAGAGGGAGACCAGAGGGACAGCCTAAGGGCTGCAATGGTATTCATGAAATGTTGAACAAAAATAATAGGACTGCAGGATACTGGATAGCTCCTCTGGCAAATTCTTGGGGGGAATGGAGGGAAGGTGAAATGGACAAATAGCAACATTTATTTTATTTTATTTTATTTTATTTTTATAAATTTATAAAGCAATTATTTATTTGTTTGTTTGCATATAGGTTTGAAAAGAGATTTGTAAATATTATCTCATTTTATCCTCACAATAATGCTAAGATGCCGATGCTATTATTATCCCCATTTTTATAGATGAGGAAACTGAAGCAGAGAGGTTATGACTTGCTTAAGATCATACAGTCAGAAAGGGTTTGAGGCTGAATTTGAACTCAGGTCTTTTGAACTCCAGGTCCATCATTCTATTCACCGTGCCACTTAGCTGTCTCAAAATCAACAAAGTATGAGAAGGTGTGGAGGTGGTGCAGATCTGTAGAGGTGGAGGGAGCATACACTTGGATAAAATCATGAGTCCACAGAAGTAAATAATATAACAATGAACTTGGAGTTCATCTTGACTCTGATAGTAAAAAAGCAGAGCTGAAGATTAACACAAGGCAGATGGAGCTTTGCTCTCATGGCATCAACATAAATGAGGGTGTACTTCTTCACCAAAAAGATATGCTACCTCCCCATAATGACCACCATCACAGTATATCACCATGAGACTTTCAACTGGTTCACTTGGTACCAAGTGATACAGTCAACCTCAGGCTTCCATGTCCAAGGGTCAACCACCGTAGCACTCCTCTTCAGACACTCCTGTCTTCTCCCAAACTTCCAGAGGTGAGGAATAGACTCTGGGAAACAGATTTCTTCTTCTCTTGGCATGACTGTACTTGTGCCTGGATTGTCTTTTATTCTACCCAGTCTCTAGGCAATCAGTTGAATCTCCCCTAGGTATCAAGATTACTAGCTAAGGCTCTGGGGGAAAGTGAGATTTTATAAGTCCCAGCTCTTCTGCATTATATGCTTCATCTTGGGCAAATTATTTCACCTCTCTGAGCCCCAGTTTTCTCATTTATAAATTGAAGAGGTTGTACTAAATCATTTCTCAGGTCCCTTCAACCTCTAAGTGAACCTATCATCCCATGTCTCACTGGGCATGTATCCCTGAGAAAGTCAATTCATTTCTCTGAATTTGGGACATATGGCCAATATCCATGTGTTTTTAAGAAAAGATTATATTCTACTTTTGAGATAATGGGGAAAACTTGAATTCTATGTGGCCACTCTTTCTCTCCTCTCCCCATTTTGTCTCACGCATACTTTCTTTTTTCTGGAGATTCACTTATTAAACTTTTACCAGCATACTTCTGAAAGAAAAGAGCATTAGATGGGGAATGGAAAGGCTTCAATTCAAATCCCAGCTCTGCTACCAACCAGCTAAAATCACTTCCCTTTATTTAGTTTTTCTTTGTATCCCCTGTGATGAGCAAAATACCAGGCCCAGGGGAAGCACTTCATACTCACCAGCTGACTAGCTGACTGACTGCACATCTCTACCCTTCAGCTTCATCTTTAAAACGGCATGGCAGGATGAAAGGATACCTAAGGCTCCTTCTAGTTCTAAATCAGTGATAATCTTAAAACAGAAGTTAGGTAGAATAAGTAAGAAATCAAATGCACCTTACTCCGCATCTAAAGTGATCTGTTTTCTCATGCTTTTAATTGTTATTCCCTTATATATTATTTCTTAAGAAAAGAAGGAAGGAAAGGAAAGGAAGGGAAAAGGAAAGGAAAGGAAAGGAAAGGAAAGGAAAGGAAAGGAAAGGAAAGGAAAGGAAAGGAAAGGAAAGGAAAGGAAAGGAAAGGAAAGGAAAGGGAAAAAGAAATTGACTTTGTGGTTGGGAGTATATGAACGTTGGAGCATGGAGAGAAAGAAGGAAGTGGGTACTATAACTGGGCACTAAGAGGTGAAGATGTCAGTAAGACAGGAAGGAAGCAGGTAAGTAAGGATCCTATACAGAGATTCCTAAACACAAGGACTCAGGTGATTTGATGCCCTGGATTGAAGTTCACCCATCAGGGAAGTTTAGAAAATAGTGAAAAGTAAAATCCTTTGTAATGGAATATCAGCAGTGCTTGGGCCAATTCTAAGGAGCTGGTGACATAAACATTAGCTATGGTCCCATGAAACCTAACACTTGCCCGGTTCTACTTATGCTCCAACATATCCTTAGAGGGCAATGGCAGCAGCCTCATCAGAAGAGGATGTCAGAGGGAAACCAGAGGCCAGGGCCAGGCATAGAAATATGCACGTACCCAGAGCACATGTGATTCAAAGAACTATTTGTTAATCTGGACATTTGAACTACAGCTGCCAACACCTGCTTTTAATGGGCATCAAACGTTGTTTTATTTGCCTTGGCCCAACTTCTTCTCCGACTCCAGTCTCTGGCCTTTTATCACCCATGACCCATATCCGGGGTTACTGATCTTGACTTACGCACATATACAAGCCTTCTGCCCCCTACCTGAAAAGGAACTTTCCTGT